>CP050231.2:12287877-12875377 GCA_012066045.3 Morus alba | reverse complement strand
AACGGCTAGTTTTTCTATCCTATGAATTTAACTAGTTTATTTTTTTCAATGAAATTTTGTTCTTCAAGTTCAAAGATATTATTTAGTATTTGTTTACGTTGTGGCAGTGCCATTAGCCTAGAAAACCAGACTAGAAATTAGCGTTTTTTTTTAACGGTTTTGGAGCTTTTTATTTATTGTTTGCACAAACTCTCTCCACAGCTGAGTTGAATTTTGAACATGATACTATTCACTGATCACAACTTTTCCTAGTGAGCTATTGCAAATTTTATCTCATAGTAATTAAAGCATAACAATATCACCTTTATTATTATTATTATTATTATTATTATTATTATTGAATTTTTTTTAAATAGTCTATACAAACAAATTAGTTCTCATTTTCATTATTTAAAACTGAAGTTAATGTTGCTTTTACCCATTACATGAAAAGCCTAGGATTGACGGTTATAAATTATCCGAGATTAGTTATTGGTTTTTTAACGACAATTACATCAATTAACATAAATCATTATAGAATTAGAAGAAAGTAAACAAAAACAGATAGAGAAAAAAAAAAGGCTTATATATAGCCAAGCTAACCAGAGACAATTATAAGACCACGGCACAGCCATTTCGGGTATATATGTTCATTCATTCTCCTCAATTTATCATCTTATTTAGCAAGTTACAATCACGGACACTTGTACACAAATGATTTTATGGCTGCTCAAGCATATATATATAAATATATATGTATATACATATATGTGCATATTCGTACCCACTTGTTTATGCAAAAACATCTACATCTTGACGCTTACTTTTTCTCATGTTTCCGAGAGGCTGTTCAACTAGCTTTAAAGTCAACAAATACGGCTATTTCGCATTTGCAATGGACCTTTACCACCGGTGCTCTTGCTGCTAATCTGGCCCCTTCTAGTGGATATTATTATGGTAATTGACATTTCAATACAATATAATTTTTTTCTCGTTTTGTATATGTGAATCATGATTTCTACCTCTCAATCAATTGAAGAGGACTTTAGAGAAAGGAGTGGAAATGCATATAAAACTCTTTTTGTTGTACTTGGTTGAGTTTTAGTATTTGAAAATATCTTTTGTTCCTTTTTGTTGAGTTTCTGCTAATCTATCGATATAAACCAACTTTTTCTTTGTTATGCTTTCTTATTAATTTTGGTTGTCGCCTTCCAAGCTTAAAATTGTAATAAAGAAGAGGATTAAGTACAAAATATTCTTTTGCTGTTGAGCTGTCTCTTTTATCCTGGTCAAGTTAGCAAGAAAATGGGTTATAATATAGTTCCAAAATGACTAGTCATAATCAATGATATGTCTTTAAACACCATCCATGCATTCTTTCTGGACGTGTTTTCCCCATGAAGCTACCTGTTTAGAATGGCAGTTGATATTGCAAAGTAAATTTGTACTATAACTAGAAAATACTTTTTGTTGGCCACACATAAAAATCAATCCAATATCTTTTTGCTTCAAGGTACTCCACACCGCCTACTTGACAGGCCCCTCTGATTTCTTGGCTAAATTATTGTACATGGAATTAATATATAACTAGATGTTGGGTGGACCAGTATTTCATGACAGGTTGATCATGTTTCCAAGCTCAGTAGAGAGCTATGACATTTAATACCACACAACCAAAAAAAATAAAAAACAATAAAAATAAAATAAAATAAAATAAAAACATCAGAAGGTTTTCTAGTTATGTTCTGGACTAAACTAATCGACCTTTTCTTGTTAAAAAAATGAAAATAAGCCAATGATTAATTACATTTTCCTTTTGACTGATGACTGTCAATTTCACTTCCAGTTGAATGTGTATGGATGTTCATATCAAGCCATTTTACTCCCTTGTTCTGATCAAATACTCCCATTGCTTTTTGCTGGCGACGGTGAAGAATGACATAATAAACACAACAATGAATCTTCATGAATTTGTTTTCAGCTAGAATAATTCAAGTAATTCAACTGATTTAATACATTCATCCTAACATGTCAGTAAACACAATCAATTTTAGGGGTGGGAAAAGCAAAGATAACTTCTTCCAAATGGCTGCAGAAGAACAATTCTTAAACTTGGTCGTTGAAGAACGCATTAATTATGTATAAGCAAAACTCAATATCCCATTCAACTGGAGCTAAGAAATACAATTCTAAATTTTTATTCTACAACACGGCGCACAATCTTTATTCTGGATGACGATATAATGCAGGATTTAATTCAACGAAGTCAAAATTAATTAGTTGGAGAGTTACAAATTGCTAGCTTTTACCACAGGAAATGAGATAATCAATTTTCTCTCTGTACAGTTTAGATTCACACCAAGTCCAACACTCAGGTGCAAACCAAGAACTATTACTGGAAATTTTCTGCAGTAAATAATAGGTTTATATAGTAATAAGAAAAATGGGTCGTTCTCAAAACAAGGGCTTGTGCTGTAAGCCGCCTCCTTAATGACCCAAATGAGGTTCCTTGGTCTATTTCTAAAGTCTAATTCGGACAGAGATCAAGAGTACAATTCACAGTTTGTTTATGAAAAATGATTAATACATCTAGTAAAATTACCCTAGTTAGATTTTCATTGCATATTTTAGGACACCACAACTAGAACTACATGATGTATTTATTGTTCTCAATAAGCTAGAAATTCCCACAAGAGCAATGATCCTTTTCAAAGAGATCATAAGTACCATCATACTGCTCTAGGGCATTATTAATGCATAGAATTCTCGTATTTGGCTGCAGCTTTTTTTTTTTTTTTTTTACAAGAAATATTACAATTAAGTTGAAAAACAGAGAAGAAAACTGTGTACGGAAATTATACTATATACTTACGCCATAGTAGTATGAACATTTAAGTTTAAATTTCTAACGAAACAAAGTAATAAATTATATAGTATGTGTCAAGTAAAAGGATGAGACGTTCTACATCAAGGCACTCATGAAAAGACATTCTGTCTCTCCATGAAGAATTTAATATTAAAATAAATCCTTTCAAAAAATAAATAAAATAATTGAATAAAGAAGTAATTTCTGAAATGGCTGACATTGCTTCCCTGAAGAACATTGGTCACTTTACCCTTACTTCTACCAAAATTTTCTCACCGGAACCCATAAAAATAAGGTCAAAGAAAAAAGGCTACCGAACATAAAATAAAAAAAATAAAAAAAAAAGAATAAGAAAAATCACAGTAGAAAGGAAATGCGAGAAAATTTCATACATATGCCAAAATTAACGAACTTTTCTGGTGAACTTCAATCTCAGATCTCGAAATTATGGAAGGAAATTATGTTCACCCACGAACATCAATAATTACTAAATTCAGTATGGAACTAATTTAATTTACGTTCAATTTTCGATTTCTCGCGATTGAGACCGAACAAATTTTTTTTTTTTTTTTTTTTTCCTGACTCCGCTTATTATTATTATTACCAGAGAAATCCAATTCGCGATTTTGAGAGAAAGGAAAACAAATTTCATATTTGGAATCAATTAGGGCTAAGGTTTTTACCTAGTTTAAGCTCGGGAATCGCCGCTCTCTGCTCGATAAATTCTCGTCCATCGACGGTTTTTCTCTTCCATGGTTAGGGTTTCTTCTGCTTTTTCTAGGTTGTACGGACGGACCAACTTTTCAGCCATGGAATCTCTGAAAGCGAAAAGATCACGTGTGTTCGTGTAATCAATCGCTAAATAGATAAGTGGCGGGAAAAGGAAATGGCTGAGCTGTTTGCAAGTCTCGAGTTGGAATACCAGCCCCATCTAGATTGGTAGAACTGAAGGATGAAAAGATATAAAGAAGGAGAGAGAAAAAAAAAAAAATATATATATTTATAGGATTTGTTTAGAGTTTGTTTTAAAATTATTTTATTTTTTATATAAAAATAAAAAATATATTTTTAAATTTTAAATATAAATTATTTTTAAAAATGTGTTTGGTTGTTTTATTAAAAGATTATTTTTAGTATAAAAATTTTTATTAATGTCTTTTTTTTCTTAAGAAATGAGAAAATAAAAATAAAAATTGAAAAACGACTAAAATTTTTTTTATTTTTTTTTATTTTACACTAAATTATAAAATCATTTTCATTTTCATTTTTTTATTTTTATTGCGTCAAACGTCATTTTAAAAACGTTTTCATTTTTCCTTTCTTGAAAAACATAAAAAACAAAAATAGTATTAATTCCAAACTACGGCCATAGTTTTTTTTAAAATTGTTTTGCATAATAGAAGGAATAATTATTGTTATCCTTCTCTCTTGTTTGGTATTAAAAAGAAAATAAAATATAAGAATTAGTTTGATTTATAAATTACTATATTACCTAAATGTTAAATAATTTATCTCACGTATTTAGTTTTTAAATTATTTAATTTAAATGTAACTAATTCAAACTATAGATATTAAATATGTTTCAATTGATAATTTATAGTGTTTAGTTAAATGCTTATTGCTTATATTTATTTTCATAAAACAATTGCCTCACAATTATATAAGTTTTATCAACGAAAGTTTTTATTCAATAAAATTAGAAAAAAAAAAAAAGAAAAAGTTACGTTTGATACAAATACGAATAAGTTATATATATATATATATATATATATAAAGAAACGTAAAACAAATTGTTGAAAAAAAAACGTAAAATATTTTATATATTAATATTAATATTAAATTAAGAAAAGGTGAAGTTGTAATTTTAAGTCTCTCCCCTTCTTCTCTTCCTTTCCGTCCAAATATGGAAGGAAGGATGAACATTTACATCCAAAACTCAAAAAAAAGACTCAAGTCACAATTTTATGTCACGCCCCCCCTCCCCCCCAAATGGGGTGGGTGACGTGGAGCTCAATTAGGGATTAATAAAGCAGATCTTTAACCGGGTCCCACACTTAGCTGCATTAAAATATAAATAAATTACATAATCCATGAGCCTCTAACACGCAGGACTCCACCTCACAGACACATCCAAAATAATCAATTATAGGAGACATCATCCACATCTAAATAAATCCAAATATTAAATAAGTTTACATAACCTTTCTCAATTTTTCTTACATTTATAATGAACGCGATCCTCACTTGATCAATCCGTAGCACCACCACCTTTATTAAAAAATTGAAACATGAGCGAAAGGCCCAAATAATTTAAAATACTTAAATAAATGAGTGCGTAAATAAATAAATAAATAAAATAAGACATTCAAAAACATTTCCTTTTTCTCAAATATAACAAAAACTAATCAGATTCATAGGCTTGATAATTAATTTACTTACCTCACCAAGTGCCTCGCCCCTACGGACCGGTTTGGGTTCGCCCCGATGCACTCTCCGCATCCTATCTAGGCTTACAAACAATAGACTCTATTACCACAAGATCTCTTATCTTAAGAAATCATCCGTTTAACATTATGAAATCGTTCATATGACCCCACAACTTATGAGGTTCCATGACTAGACAAGCTATGGATTCCATGGACAAAATAAGCCAAGAATTTCCATAAACTAACAAGCCATGGTTTTTAAAACATTTTTCTTTCACAAACCAATCCCTTTCTTTAAAACATTTTCGAAAACCATTTTTGAAAACAAAAACAAAGAAAAATAGAAATCCTACCTAATCAAACCGAGACTAGCGTTTTTTTTCTCGCTTCCGCTTCCTCAAGCCCCTTCATTCCTCGGCATCATCGATACAAGATAACACTTTAGGATCAATTCTCATTCCTAAAGTAATCCAATCTCAATCATATACCAAGATTTTCCAATTAGTGTGCCCCAATCCATTTTCATATTTTTAATTACATTCCAAGGGTTTTAAATATCAAATCAGGGACTAAAGATACTAATCCTTTCATCTCAAGTCCCCAAATGAAGCTAATTTGGGTTCTCCCCGAAAACAGGGGTCAAAACGACAATTTTAGGCCAAACAGGGTCAAACCCGTGTACACCGGTCGACGGAGAATCACCACCGTTAGTTGTGCATCCGGTTGACCGGACGGACGGCGGGTGGCCATAACAAGATCCGGTCGACCGATGCGGTCGACCGGTGGAGATCCCCAAAAACTCACGGAAATAAAACTGCAAATCCAGTCCCAAATCACAAAATCTCAAGGGACAACCACTAGATCCGGGTTCTAGGTCCTAAAACAAGTCCAAAGAACCCAAGATCTCCAATTTCTACTATAGTTTTACTCGAAATCCATCAAAATCCGTTTTTGAACCAAAAGTAAGTTTTAAATCCGAAAACTTGAAATCCAAGAGGTTCTTTTTTTGGAATCTTACCTTGAATCCTTTTCTTGATGTTGAAAACTCTTTGAAATCCCTCTTGGTTCGAATCCGGTCTTGATTTGAGACAAAAATGGGAGAGAGAGAGAGATAGAGAGAGTACGGGAGTGAGAGTGAGAGAGAGAGAGAACGCACAGGAAAAAGGGAAAAAGGAAAGAAAAGAAAAGGAAAAGAAAAGAAAAGAAAAGAAAAATAAAAATAAAAGAAAATGACATGTACAAAAATATAACAGTCCGGAAATGCACCCATACACACTTCTAGATTAAAATAAATTACTGTGAAAAATTTAAATACCTTGGAATCATTTAAACTCAATTAATTAAATCAGATTAGGCACACTAAAAATCTTAATTACCTTAATTAATCTCAATTAATTCTTCAGGGTGTTACATTTTACTTAAATTTATGTTCTTTTGTAAAAATTGTATTTGAACATGAGTCCTAACTTGAGTTTAGAGTTAATATCTGAGTTCAAGTTCCCCTTTCAACTCAAGTTTCTAAACTCAAACTCAAATTAATGACTAATATTTTTTCAATTCTTAAAAACACAATAACTTTTTCGTTTTAATTCCAATTTAGATGATTTTTTTATGTGTTCACAACAAAGTGACGAATAAAACATCACCCATATACCCTATTAAAATTATCTATCATCATTGAGTTTTTATTAAAATACTATTCAAATTTAAATTTAAGTTTTGATCTGCCCAAATTCAAACTCAAATAAATTTTCAATTCAAACCAAAACTTAAAATGTGCACATCCAAACACAAACTCAAACTCAAATTAGAGTTACAGCTCAAATCATACTCAACTACACCTTAACTCAAATTAAGATCTGAACTCGGGCTTGTTCTTTTGAGTAAAAAACTCAAAAAAAGACAACTCGAGTTACAACTTTATTCGAGTTCATGTTCTTTTAAGTTTAAACTCGAGTTCAGAAACTTAAACTCAAATTAATGAACAATATTTTTTATATTCTTAAAAATGCTATAACTTTTTCGTTTTAATTATGATTGAGATAATTTTTTTTCTATGCGTTAACAACGAAAAGATGAATAAAACCTGACCCATATACCCTATTAAAATTTTTCATCAGCATTGAGTTTTTATTAAAATACTATATAAATACAAATTTTTAAGTTTTGACTCACTCAAACACAAACTCAAAATTTTTTTTATCTCAAATCATAACTCAAATGTACACAACCAAACACAAACTTAAGTTACAAGTTCAACTTAAGTTATAACTTAAATTCAACTCAAAAATTATATTCAAATTAAGCTCTAAAAAAACAAGCAAAGTCACTTTAATTTAAAAAAATGCAGAACAAACCTTAATTTTTAGTGGGGTCCATGGAAAGACAATCCCCACCTTTTTTCTTTCCCTAGCACAACCCCTCCTACCAAACAAAGGATGGGTACATACTTTCCCTCAAATTCTTTCCTTCCTTCCCCAAATCTCCCTTATCAAACACACCCTAAGTGTGTTGCAAAGTAAAAATTACACAACATAACTCTTTTTTCATGGTTGAATTAAAAATGTGGCTGACTTTTACAAATATCACATGATGACTTCTTTTTTGAAATACATTTATTGGCACCCCAAAAATAACCCTTTAATTAATTTTGTTTGACAGTTTCTTTTTTTATATAGATTTTTGTTGCGCATTTCTAATTTTAACTAACTTCTCTATTTTTCCTTTAATTTATTGATGCGGATATGATAGAGTATCTTTAGGAGAGAATCTGAAATTTGGGTTTATTTAAATTGTAAATGAGCGCCTACGATTAAAAAGCTAACATATGATAAATACTAGTTTGAAATATTTTTAACGAAAAGTTCAAACTTGGATAATGACAGTTAAAAACATATGATAATGTCATTAATTTAATGATATGATATGTGTATTGTTAAACAAAATAATGTCATTAATTTAATGAACATGTATTTTAATGATACAATTAATACAGTGTATTATTAAACAAAATAGATGGACCTTCATTATTGACACAAAGAGGATTTTTCATTATTAAAATGAAGTATTCATTAAATATCAAAACGAATTAAATCTTTGATGGTCTAACATATACATTGGATCATTCCCCCTATTTGTAGAAAAGATCAAATTCAATTATCATATCGTCACAATTTAATTAATTTGTGATTTAATGATATATGAATTTCTTATTTCATGCGATTTAGATTTTTTGTAGGAAAAAATAGAACAATATTATGATTACGTAAAAAATTAATATCATTAAAAGGTTAAAAAAAAAAGTAATATCGTAATACAATTAGGCCATGTACGAAATATTCTCAAACTTAATTTGTAATTTTCAATTACATAAATGTAATTAGGCCATATATTAACCCTTCGCTCAAAATATCAGGCCCAAACGCGTAGGCCGGCTTTAGTAAGCCCAATTGAATCGATCCTTAATCAGCACGCCCGGACGCGCTGCCCGCAATCGCAGCCATGAATGACCTCGCGGCGCGTGCTGTCAACGCGCCAATTACCCATGTCCCCGCCACTCTTTCCCGCCATTTTACATTTGGGAGTGTACCAGTATATATAATTATATATGTATACACACACACACACAGAGACACGCACTAATTTGTTCTGTTTCAGTCTGCAAAGAGATAATTTTTCGTGCCACAACAGAAGAAACCCTAAGTAGGAAATCAGCCATGGACGAGAATTTTGAGGAGCAGAACAAGCTTCCTGAGCTCAAACTAGGTCCCCACAAAAACAAAACCCTAACTTGATTGTCTTTTTTTTTTCTCTGAAACTTGATTGTCATTTTGATTATATTTATGAAACCTAAAATCGCTTCTTTTTTTCTTTTTCCTTTTTCTTTTATCTTTCGGTAGATGCCAAGCAAGCTCAAGGGTTTCTCTCATTCTTCAAAAGACTTCCCAGGTGAGTTTTCTATCTCGTTTTCCTCTTTTTATATTTGGCCCTGGCTCTGGCAGGGTTGAGATTTTGAGTAATTTGAGTGAAAACCCTAGTTGCCTGTTTGGTTTTTAAGAAAATGAAGGGAACGAAAAGAGATTAGACATGAGAGTTAATGGGTAGTTGTTTGTTCTTTTTGGTTTTTGGTTGAAGGATACGGTACTACTAGGATCGGTCATGTCACTTAGTAATAATAGCTAATATTTTCATGTCCTTCTTGGTGAAGACTTGTAGAGAAATGGGAAACGGATAAAAATGGTAAAGAATTTATTTTGTCTGACTTGGCTTTTTTCCCCCTGTTTTGGCTCAATGTTGAAAACTTTAGTGAGTTAACGCAATATAGTGATGTTTGGGATCAATTGTGATGGCAAAACATACAGGTTTTGATACGGTTTATTTGAATTGCATATGTGATAATCAAACAATAATCTAGCTTGTCCTTGGTTTCTAAAGGTATAGAAAAAATAAACAAAAAAAAAAGCATATGAAGATTGGGGTCAGGTCAGGATTTTGGACATAACTGCCCTTAATATTTTGTTTGAGTATTTTGAAAGTTCTGCATCAGATGACTATTCTTTAATGTTGTTGTTTCAGGACCCAAGAGCTATTAGATTCTTTGATCGCCGGGTCAGTTACATTCCAAATTTCTATTGCATCATTCGTCTTTCTGTTCCGGCATTCATTGTAACTATTGGCTCCTTGTTTCAGTTGTTCACGAGTTCTTTACTATTTGGATAATCAAAGTTCTTGTTATTACTACCGTGTATATTTCAAGATATGCTTGTCTTATTGCCATGCGTGTTAGAAAATTCATAGTGGGACTTTATTCTTTAAATGGTTCTTGGTCTTCTTTTGTATTTTTGTCCCCTTCCGCCTGAATGTTTATGGATGTTCTTTTGGTTTATGAAGTGTTCCTAATTTTTTTGGAAAAAAAAGGTATTCTGATGTTTTGATGGTGGTATCATAAATGCAATGTTTCAAACTTCACTTCTTCTTAAAGGGGTTTGTTTTAAATTTTCATATATGACTTGTGTGTATGCACACGTGTGCGTGTGTGTGATGTGACCATGGTTCAATTGAGTTTGGCTTCTTTTCCTTTATGCCTCCAAATTTTAATTGTATTTTGTGCATAGCTAATTACTACATGCATAATTATTCTTTGTCCCGCCACGTTTTCTCTCAAATAATGGCATGTCATGTTATGGTTTAATTGTTCAAACTAGACCGATAATATTGCTGGTAGTTTCCCATTTCCTTGCTTTGTTTACTACTCACATTTTGTCACATACGTGTGAGGATTTTCTTTTTCTACGTGTTCCTATACTTTTCCCTAGTTCCTCCATGCATCATTCAGTTGTCATATTACTAAAACTGTAGAACATGTACAGGACTACTATACTGTTCATGGAGAAAATGCAACCTTCATTGCAAAGACCTACTACCATACAACCACAGCTTTGCGACAATTGGGTAGTGGTTCAAATAGCCTCTCTAGTGTGAGCGTCAATAGAAACATGTTTGAAACAATAGCCCGTGATCTTCTTTTGGAGAGAACCGACCATGTTGTTGAGCTCTATGAGGGTAGCGGCTCAAATTGGACACTGGTGAAAAGTGGAACTCCTGGAAATATCAGCAGTTTCCAAGATATTTTATTTGCCAACAATGAGATGCAGGACACCCCTGTTGTTGTCGCACTAGTACCCAACTTTCGTGAAAATAGTTGCACTATTGGGTTAGGTTATGTTGATCTAACTAAAAGAGTGCTTGGGCTTGCAGAGTTTCTTGATGACAGCCACTTTACCAACGTGGAATCAGCTTTGGTTGCTCTTGGTTGCAAGGAATGTCTTTTGCCTGCAGAGACTGGAAAATCTAATGAAAATAGAACTCTGTATGATTCATTGACCAGATGCGGCATAATGTTAACTCACAGAAAGAAGGCTGAGTTTAAGACGAGGGATCTGGTGCAAGATCTGGGTAGACTTGTCAAAGGTTCTATAGAGCCAGTTCGAGATTTAGTTTCTGGGTTTGATTTTGCACCTTGTGCTTTAGGGGCACTACTCTCTTATGCAGATCTACTGGCAGATGAGACCAATTATGGAAATTATACTATCCGAAAATACAATCTTGACAGCTACATGAGATTAGATTCTGCTGCAATTAGGGCGCTTAATGTCCTGGAAAGCAAAACGGACGCAAACAAAAATTTCAGTCTATTTGGCCTTATGAATAGAACATGTACTGCTGGAATGGGAAAGCGATTGTTGAACGTGTGGCTGAAACAGCCTCTGTTAGATGTAAATGAAATCAATTCCAGACTGGATTTAGTACAAGCATTTGTGGAAGATCCTGCACTTCGTCAAGATTTAAGGCAGCATCTTAAAAGAATTTCAGATATTGAGCGGCTGACGAACAATCTTGAGAAGAAAAGGGTTGGTTTGCAGCATATTGTAAAACTCTACCAGGTTGAGTCTATGGATTTATTATCTTGGTCAAATTTAATAGTGCTTTGTAGTTGCTGCTGTTTTAGATGTTCTGTTTTAGATATGTACATATATGAGGGCTATGACAATGGCTTGATTAATCTTATTCCTTAGCCTGTTTCTTAGACACTTAAGTTCCTTCTAGTGGAAGAATAATCTACATCTTAAATTATGTCATATTAAAGATTAAATGATGAATTTTTTTCTCAAAAGTACAAAAGTTGATTGGAAGAAAATTTTTTTAAGTAATTATTTTTAATGCTACATTCTGAGTGTTTTCTTGTTAGCATGACCCAAAGTCTCGGCTTTTCTTTGTCAATTACATTATTAGTAGTTTTAATTCCGTAAATAGGTACTTTGTTCTAATTTTATCTACGTATCTTGTAGTTGAAAGTTCTGTCTATAATATGATTAGAATCTTCCTCAAAATGCAGTCATGTATAAGACTTCCATACATTAAGAGTGCTCTACAACAGTACGATGGTCAATTTTCCTCACTGATAAAGGAAAGGTACTTGGATTCTCTTGAAATATTGACGGATGAAGAGCATGTGAATAAGTTCATTGGTCTAGTGGAAACTTCTGTTGACCTTGATCAACTTGAGAATGGAGAATACATGATATCATCTAGTTATGACCCTGCGTTATCTTTATTGAGAGATGAACAAGAGTCGCTAGACTGCGAAATTAGCAATTTGCATAAACAAACTGCGAAGGATCTTGATCTACCAGTGGATAAGGGCTTGAAATTGGATAAGGGCACACAATTCGGACACGTATTTAGGATTACGAAGAAGGAAGAGCCAAAAATAAGAAAGAAGCTTACCACCCAATTCATTGTCCTGGAAACTAGAAAGGATGGAGTGAAATTTACAAACACAAAGCTTAAGAAGTTGGGAGACAAGTATCAAAAGATGCTTGAGGAGTACAAGAATTGTCAGAAAGAACTGGTTAACCGAGTAGTTCAAACAGCGGCAACTTTCTCTGAGGTAATAGTTATATCTAAGTTTCTTATGCTTAATTGTTATTCCTAGTTCAGATTGATAAACATTTAATGTGCAGGTATTTGGATCATTGGCGGGTCTGCTTTCTGAATTAGATGTCTTACTTAGTTTTGCTGATTTGGCTTCTAGTTGTCCAACTCCTTACACTAGACCAGATATCACTTCATCGGTAAATTATTACTTGTTTATTCTGTACTGTTGACTTTTTTTTTCCCTCCCCTTCATGGAAAATATTAAATGAACATTATCATCATAACAGGATGAGGGAGATATCATTTTACAAGGGAGTAGACACCCTTGTGTTGAAGCTCAGGACTGGATGAACTTTATACCAAATGATTGTGAACTTGTGAGTATTCATGCAATTCGATGAAATATAAGTAGCTTTTGTTTTTAGTGTTACAAATAATAGATGGTTTTATTCCTTGCTCTTTTTTATTTCACTTATCAGGTGAGGGGTAAAAGTTGGTTCCAAATCATCACAGGACCTAATATGGGTGGGAAATCCACTTTTATACGGCAGGTATGATTTTGGTAAATTTGTTACATTACTCTAAAGATTATGTATTCTAAATAACCTGTTCAAGCATATTTCTCCTTTGTCTGCTGCTCATTGATACCAAGGTTTTAAAAGTGGAATCGGGCCTCGAGGCGTTTTGCCTTTTTCGAGGCAAGGCGTAAGCCTAAGGCGCTTTGAGGTGTAAGCCTCAAAAAATGCCAAAAAAACAAAAAGTTTAGAAAAAAAAATTATAGTGATGAAAAAAACTAAATCCCTACTCAATAATCAATAAAAACAAGAAATTTAACCACTCAATTCATGAAAAGACAAGTCTATTTCCCTACTAAATGCATAAAAAAGAGTAAATAGTCACCAAATCCTAATATTATAAGGTCCATAATGCACCTCTAAGAGCCTAGATTTCTCCCAACTCATCAAGCATCATCAGATTCATGACTATTAGTACTAAGAGAAGCTTCAGCCAATTTTTGTCAGTCATTGTCCACAAATTCTTCACTGTCAGAGTCAAAGTCTATCCTCTCCTCTTCTTCATCCACTTAATGGTCTCCTTGCCTCTTAACACCTAATAATCAAAATTATACTGGAGTTACTATCTTTAATATGATAATTATAATTAACGTTATATAAGAAAACTATTAATTCATAAATTAGCCAAAAAAAAAACCCCACCAAATTAAGCTAAAATATTAAATCAGCAAACCATAATTTTTGTTTTGGTGGATAACTAATATCCACCAAGAGAAGGAAAAAAAAAAAGAACCAAGTTAAGAAAGGTACTTGCTATCTTGTTGCTTTTAAGAGTCAAAGCTTGAAGGAGAAAAGCTGATGGGAAGGAGAGATAGTGAGCTAGTTGGTTGTTCTAAACTTCTGATGATAGTCGGTTGTTCTAATTTCGTAGGGTGCATTTGGTTGGGCGGAAATGAAAGGAATAGAATGGAATGGAATCCAAGTCTGATGTTTGGTTGGATTTATAAGAAAGGAATGATCATTCAAAAAGAATGACCATTCACTCATTTTGATTGAATTATCATTCCTTCATCACATGTGAGGAATAGCCATTCTAAGTTCCTTTTTTTCCGTTTTCTTCCATAATTACTCTTGAATATTTTAATATAATTACAATATATTATATAGTTGTTATATCTTATAACATGTAATATAATATAATATATAATAAAAATGTTATAACATAATATATTATAATAATATAATAATATAATATAATTTATAATATAGTTATAAATTATAATATATTTATTTAATATTCTATAGTAATATATTATATTTTATAACGTAATTATATCTTATAATATAATATAATATAATAATATGATATAATATACTATAGTTATAATATTGTAACAAATAATATCATTATTATATTAATAATTTTAATAATATAATTTTATTATATAATATGATCTTATTAATTATTTTATATAGTATTAATATAATTATGTTTACTATATTAATAATAATATAATAATTAATATTATTATACTCTTATAATTCTAAAATTATTATCTATTATAATGTATTACACACGTTATGAGTATAGAATGTATTAATTACAATATATTTATTTAATATAATATAATAATATATTATATTATAATTGATATATTATATTATAGTATAATATAATATAGTTGTAAATTGTAATTTTAATTATATTCTAAAATGCTATTGTTTCTTATATAATACTATAATATGTTTTATAATATTATAATTATATTAACTATTTTAATAATATTATTATATTTTTTATGATATGTTATATAATAATAGTTTTATTGTATTATATTAAATATAATAATTATATATTATGTTGTAACTATATACATTATGTTATAGTATAATATAATATAGTTGTAGTTTTTAATTATATTATAATTGAAATATTATTATTTATAATATAATCTTATAATATATTTTATAATATTATAATTATATTAATTATTTTAATAATATTATTATATTCTATATTATAATTATATAATATCAAACTACAACAACAAATACAAGTCTTAATCTCAAATTAATTATGGTCGGTTATATGGATTTCTTGTTTTTAGTCTGCTCTATTAAACACGAGACCCTTATGAAGCCATAGATCTTGAAAGTCGTGCCTAATTACATCAGCCCAAGTAATTCTTAGTCTTCCCCTTGCTCTCCCAGTATTAGGTATTTGGATGTTCTTCCGAGCACGAACAGGTGTATCTAACGATCTACGTTGTATATGCCCGTACCACCTCAGACGGTTTTCCCGCACCTTATCTTCTATTGGTGCTACACCTACTTTACTACGAATAACTTCATTCCGTATGCGATTCATCCTCGTATGGCCACTCATCCATCGTAACATACGCATTTCCGCCACACTCATCTTGTATATTTGTTGTCTCCTGATGGCCCAATATTTACTACCATATAACATAGCTGTGCGAATTGCTGTCTTATACAATTTTCCTTTTAACTTAATAGGCATTTTACTATCTCATAAAACTCTTGTGACGTTCTTTCACTTAACTCACCCTGCCTTAATCTTATGCCTAATATCCTCATTTATATCCCCTTCACACTTAACTATGGACCCAAGATACCTAAATTTCTTAGAAGTCCCAATCACCACACCATCCAAAGTACTTCTATCACTCTGATCACGCAAATTACTAAACCTACAATGCATGTACTCAGTCTTCATTCTACTTAACTTAAATCCCTTCGTCTTAAGGGTCTGTCTCCATAGTTCTAACTTACGGTTAATTCCCTCTCGATGTTCATCAACTAAAACTATATCATCTGCAAAAAGCATACATCAGGGAATCCCATCTTGAATTTCTTTTGTCAGCTCGTCCATCACGATAGTGAAAAGATAAGGACTAAGAGTGGAACCTTGATAAAGGCCAATCCGAATGGGAAACTCTTCCGTGTAGCCTCCATTAATTCTCACACTTGCGACAACTCCATTGTACAGTCTTTATTACCTTGATATACCTCATATGCACTCCTCTCTTCTCTATTACCCATCATAGCACTTCTCTTGATACCCTATCATATGCCTTTTCTAAATCTATGAAGTCCATATGCAAATCTTTCTTAGCTATTTTATACCTTTCAATCAGCATCCTAAGAAGAAAAATAGCCTCCATGGTTGATCTACCGGGCATGAACCCAAATTCTTTACTTGAGATGGTAGTTGTGGCCCTTAATCTCTTTTCAATAGCTCTTTCCTAAAGCTTCATAGTGTGACTTATCAACTTTATGCTCCTATAGTTGTTACAATGTAGCACATCACCATATAATAATAATTTTATTATATTATATTAATTATATTAATATATAAAATATAAGTGTTATATATAGCATAAGGGTAATTTTGTCAACATAAAAATATTCACGTTCTATTCCATAGTATTCCTAAAATTACATCTAAACAAATGAATCAATTTTCTTTTTCATTCCATAATCATTACTATTTTCATTACCATTACTATTCTCTTACTGCAACTAAACACACCCTTAGAGTTTTTTTATGTTTTCTGGGCCTATTAAATTCGGGCTGGCTTTAAAATTTTGGGCCCAAGCATTTTGGGTTTGGAAAACCCCACAAAAACACAGAAGCAAAGAGGTGCACGCCTCTACCAACGCGTGAGGCGCAGCTTGGAGGCGTGCGCCTCACATGGATGAGGCGTGCCCACCCCTCAAAGCTTACGAAATGCCTCGCCACGAGGCGCGCCCCGAGGCGCACGCCTTGGGCACTTTTAAAAACCATGATTGATACCAACTAGACAAATGACCTATCTTTGTTTTAGCTTTACCATAATGGACACCTCATATCATGCCAGATTCCGCGTTCGTCTCGGATTCTACTAGTTCTCAAATGCTACAATGGATGATTCTTTTTTATATTGTAGGATGTAGGAAGATCCTATAATCTGTACTTATGGTGAACATTGTTTACCACTTCTTGTGTGTGTTTGAAGGTTGGTGTGAACATTCTGATGGCACAAGTTGGGTGTTTCGTTCCATGTGACAAAGCTACCATTTCTGTTCGTGATTGCATTTTTGCTCGAGTTGGTGCTGGTGACTGCCAAGTAAGTCCCGCAGAATGTTCTCTTAAAGTTTGGACATCGTAAAAGTATACTTACATTTTCAGTAAAAATTTACTCAGCATTGATTTGGGAAAAAAAATCATGGCTTAGATTCCAACTGATGTCCTATATATTAGATTGAATGTTCGTTATTTTGCCTGAATCTATCATTTTCAGGATCAAAAGCTTTGCACTGGAAATAACTAAATTTTTGTTCTTTGGCCCGTTCATGTCCCTAGTTACATTTATCTTTTTGGTGTGATTTACAAGGAACGTGTCTAGCTAAATGCTTAGGCATTGCTATTAGTGATTGCTGATTTCTTCAATCCTTAATTTTGCTACCTTTTTATTTTACTTATTTATTTAGTTATTTATTTTGAAATGAAACGAGAACAAAATTTATTAATGAAGAAAAGAGAAAAGATTACAACAAAAGAGGAATATAAAATCCTCAAGGAATAAAGAACCAGGAAATCCTCAATCTTGCTACCTTAATCTTCATTGTTAAGGGTCTGTTAGAGAACTGCTTTATTTTTCAACTTGTCTCAAAATGATTCCTTTGTTGCCTTCATGAAAAGAGTATACATCTTATTTTGCTACGAACTATGATTAAATATGTGTTCCTTTATCCTGTTAGCTACGCGGGGTTTCTACCTTTATGCAAGAGATGCTCGAGACTGCATCGATTGTGAAAGGTGCTACAGATAAGTCATTGATAATCATTGACGAGCTGGGCCGTGGAACCTCAACTTATGATGGCTTTGGTTAGTTTACTTCCCCTCCCTGTGTTTTTCCACTTATACCCACTTTTAGATCACTTCATAGGTGAGACAACTTATATCGGTACCTTTAATTAGCTCAGCGTCTTTATATTAGATATACCTATAACTTATATCCGTAGATATGTTGATTTGGCAATCATACATATTGGTTTTTGCTGAAAGTTGGTTTCTCTATCTACTACAGTCAAAAAGAAAGAACACTGTAGTGCATTGTTTAACCAAGACAATAGATGATGATGCTTTATTGTTAAAAATGTTTATTGGAAACTAGGAAATAATTTGAAGTTTAAAAACGTGATACACTTGTCTATTAAGACCTGTGACCAAATCATGAATCAGAAACATTGTTGGGGAATCATTAAAAAAAAAAAAGAAAAATAATATATAGTTAAAAAGAATCTTTTTGGACCCCAAGGGGTAGCTCAAGTGGCTCAGGTCCTCACCTTACAAGTGGGAGGTCTTGAGTTAGAGTCCCCTTGGGGTACCTCCCTTAGTTGGTCCCGGTGTGTTCCCATAGGAGGTCTTTAGAGATTAGTAAGGTGCTAAAAGAGGCCTGGACACCCTAAGTTTTTTATTAAAAAAAAAGTAAAAATAAAAAAATAATAAAAAAAAACCGAATCTTTTTGGCTTTGTCTCATCAAGTCTACCCCAATTCTCAGGTTTAGCTTGGGCCCTCTGTGAGCACCTTGTTGAAGTGATTAAAGCACCTACTTTGTTTGCGACCCATTTTCATGAACTGACTGCACTAGCTCATGGAAATCCCGACCATGAGCCCAACAGCAAGCATATTGTTGGTGTAGCAAACTATCATGTTAGTGCACATATTGACACGTCAACTCGCAAGCTGACCATGCTGTACAAGGTAGATCTCTTATTTAGCCATATCTTTTTAGTATTATCATGCTAAGGTTCATTTCAAATTTCAAAAATCTTTGATGAATCATGATTTACATCATTTAAGGAGTGTGGAAGAAACTAAAATCTTATTTCCTGATTGAGTTTTTTACATGTTGTCTTCCATCATGTTAATTTGCTTGGTGAGGCCTACTGCCTGTATATTTGTCAAAAAAATTGCATACACTTGTTCACCTTCGTGTCACCGACTTTTCCAGGTCGAGCCAGGGGCTTGTGATCAAAGTTTTGGTATCCATGTAGCAGAATTTGCAAATTTTCCCGAGACCGTTGTGGCCCTTGCCAGAGAAAAGGCTTCTGAATTGGAAGATTTCTCACCCAACACAATTATCTCAAATGGTTTTAAACATGAGGTACATTCTACGGTATTCTTGCAAAGTTCACAACAAGGGCACTACCAATGATCAACTTCATCTTTAAATATAAACCTGTCTTTCACTTGGATACACTTGAATCAACTTCTAAAAAAAAAACGTCATTCAATAACCAAAAAGAAAAACTTCAAATGCATTGCAAGTAGGATTATCCATATAATTGAACTCGGTAGACATATTTTAGATTATACTACAAATATAAAAATCCATGGAACTTGTTACTACTTTTAAGTCTAAATTTACTACCAGCACATTTTTTGTGAACCGCTTACCTAAAAGTTGCAAGGTTTTTGGAGTTGGACCATCACTAGTTGTATGTTATAACAGATCCTTTTTATTTGTATGTGAGCATTTGTGTGGATAGGCATATATAGGATGATCTTTACATGATATCTCAATGAGACTGAACCAAATGCATGATAATTTTGTATTGGAAGGTCCAACACGTGGTTTTTCTATATTAGGAGGTAATTTTTACTTTCTTTATCACAATTGACAGGCGGGGTCGAAGCGCAAGAGAGAGTGTGATCCCGACGATATCTCTCGGGGTGCAGCCCGGGCACATCAGTTCTTGAAGGAATTCTCCGAGTTGCCGTTGGAGAAAATGGATCGAAAGCAGATAATGGAAAAAATAAGCATGTTGAACGACGACATGCAAAAAGATGCAGTAAACTCTCAGTGGCTCCAGCAGTTCATCTGATTCTAGCTTCTCTAATTTAAAGTGGAGTTAACCCTTTTTGTGACTCAGACATTTTGTAAAGCTTGTCTTGTAAATGAGCTTGTTAATGGAAAGTGACATCTAATATATTAAGTGAATGTTTGGTATATGGGTTCTACTGCAGTGCAAATTCATGATTTTGGTTATGTTATAATGTTTTTTTCTTATAAAAATTTTGAACGTTAAAAGTCAAAATTAAGAATCTTAGTTTGAACTCGTATACTAAATGAGTTCTAAACTTTCCCCCATTTGCAGCTAAAAAGAATTCTCACATGTAACTGCGACCTACTAAAGCTAACTAGGTATTTTGGTCAGCTGGCATTGTAAGGCTGCTCTTCATATATGAAAAGTGAGAAGTACTATACAATATTTATTCAGCGTAATATTGATATTATACAGGTGTAACTAACTAAAATTTTTTGTTACACCATTCCAACCTTAGGTATAAAGAAAACTTATAAAAGTTAATTCGGAATGCCATGTTATTTTATTTTATTTTATTTTTTAGCTGCTAGTTCTATGCTTTTAAGTGCTTTATCATGTTGCCTCTTTATTTTAATTTTCTAAAAAAAAAAATTATACACAAAGCGTGACGAGTCATATTGAAAATATACCCAAGGGTCAAGCTAAAACCACCCCTATTTATGAAACAGTGCAATAACTATGTGAAGGTCTGCTTGTTTTCCACTAAAGAATTTCAAGATTACGCAGAGCCTGTTTGTATTGGTTTTAAAAAAAGTTATTTTTATTTATTTTTAGTTTAAAAGCCGTTTTTGAGTCTGTTTGAATGAATATTTTTAAAATGCTCATAATTTTTATGAACTCTTGGAGGAAAACAACTTACGAAAAGTTTTTTTATTTAATTTTTAACTTTTTATTTATAAACAACATATTAAAAATTTAATTCATATCCTTATATTATTACATTATTTTTTGTAACAATTATTTGACTCTTTAACCAAACATATTTTAAGTTTCTTAGATAAAGAACTTTATTCTTTTGCCCCCTTTTTTTTTTTTGGATAAAGTACTTGTGTAACTATTAAATACTATTGTGTTAGTTGATGGGGATATTCAAACCTGTGGATTATGTCTCCATGACCCCACAAACATAAAATTGTATTACTAATCCATTCATAGAATTGATCACCATCAACCAAGAAATAGAAAGGAAAATTAAATTCAGTGGCCCAGATGTCTAACAGATAATATAACTTATTGTTTGACTATTAACCAACAAAAAAAAAAAAAAAAAAAAAAATTTGTTTTGCCAATTTAAAAACCATTTTAACTGTTGCCAACATCGTCCATGGAATTTGGGAAAGGGTTGTATATTAAAGAACCAATAATGGAATGCCATATAGTCAACGAGCGTAGACGGTTAGGTAGGCTTTATTTTCGTGGCCTATTTAATTCACTAATTTAAATTTTTAATTTAAATTAAAATATAATTTTATGTGTGTAATAAAAAAATTAAATGTGACTATTTTTAATAATTTTTTATTATAATAAAATTTAAATTTTAAATTTAAATCAGTAAAATAAACAAAATTTTAATTAAATTAGGGTCTTTTGGATGAACGTCCTATTATAGGCTCCATCCTGGAGACAACATTCAAGAATCAAGACGTGGTTGATGGTATGAACGAGGGCAAAAAGTGGGTTTTTAAGGACCTCAATTCTTGTTGTTGGTGTGGTTGTTGACACCCTCAGGTGGGGCAGATCTCAACAAGGCGCGGTAGTGCACCTCTCTACAGATCTGATCGTTAAAAAAATAATCTAACAGTCAAAATATGACGTTCTATTAATGGGTTTTTATAGGGGTTTCTCACTGTAGATAAAGCTAAGAGTTTGTTTGATACGAGGATTCAAACCATAGTGATTCTAATTATATTCATAGTTTAGGGTTCAAATCATGATTTTGAAACTATGATTCAAAATAAATGGTTTGAATCACCTTGAATCAAGAGGTGGGTAGTTTTAGAATTATGATTTGAGCTAGTTTAAAACACCACATTAGATTTTAAATCATGATTTATAGTCATCAAAACTAAACACTAATTTTGAATTATAATTCAAAATCACTGTAAATAAACATTAATTCTGAATCAAAATTTAGAATTATAATTTTAGGCCTCGTTCACTTCACAGATTCGAGTTTTTAATTTGCGTTGAGATGTGATATTTTCTGAGAGTTTTTCACTGTAGCAGAAAATTTTAATGTGACATTTTCTGAGAATTTTTTACTGTAGAAACTTAAAATTAAAAACTTAAATCAGTAAAATGAACGAGGCATTCAATCTATTTACTAAACACATCCTAAATTATTATGTTATAGTCCATCTTTCACACTCTACTTTCTCATTGACACATCCATCAACTTAAGCCAATCGATTGGTGACTCAGTTTATGCCCAATTCGGTTATTGGTCCTCAGAACAAATTGATCGTAGAATTCACCCTGTAGTTTCATATCTGGTGGTTAGGGCATTCTATGTCATTATCTTATTTATTTATTATTATTATCTTTTTTGTCATGGGACTAAATTTCCGGTGACGTGTGTATGTAATAATGATGATGACCTTTTTAAAAAAGGAAATATCTTTAAGAAAGAACCGTCTTTCAGCTCTGTGTGTACCGTCCAACGCAAACTTAAAAAAAAAAATAAATAATAAATAAAAAATCAAACTGTCGAGTTCCTGGATTTCCTCGCCAAGATGCCAAGATTCCACTTGTCCGGTTTGATATGTCTCACGGTGGGTTTTTGTAAAGAATTATCAACAGCCACTCAAATGGTGCCACTGCACAAGAAGAAACTACATTGTTACACGTGCCTCGTGATTATTCGACGTTCTTAAGCAAATATTGCATGTGGCTGTCAGATTTTGACATTATCCAAAAGTAACATCTCTCTCTCCTCAAAGAATGTGAGATTCCTATCAACTACTCCAGCTTTGAGTTAACGGCTGTTGAGCATTTGAGTGGAACAAGCAAGGTATCACGGAACTTATCAAAAACAACCAAGATATACAGAAACGACGCCGTCGAAAATGACCAAAATGGGCGTTTCCTTCTTCCGGCCATCACGGATGTCTTTTCATGGGCAATACTGTAATTAGATTGTTCTTCAGTTAATAAATATCACTATGTATATAGTTGCGCAAAAAAACAAAAAACAAAAAAAATTTAGGCCCGTTTAGTTCACTGATTCGAATTGAGATGTGATTTTATGCAAGACTTTTTACTGTAGCAAAAAAGTTAAATGCGATTATTTGTGAGAGTTTTTTACTGTAGCAAAATTCAAATTCTAAACTCAAATTAACGAAATGAACGAGACCAATAAATTATAAATAAGAAATTGGATGAATTATTGCACAATTGCCAACTCCCTACATTCATTTTATGAATCTTGTTGTATTATTGCTAGCTACATTTCATATATATCTTTCGAGGAGATTATCAAAAAGTAATAGTATCACCTTTTTGTCCTCTTCCAATTCTTGGCACGTAATTACTCGCTAATTAAAAGACCAACATATTATATATCATTAGCACAATCCTTTCATGTTCGATAATCATTTAATGATTTGTGTCTTTTAAATACCAAAAATAAGAATTTTGATGATTGAAAATTTTGATATGACTATGTTAGAGGTAGTAAACGATGATGACATGATTCACAAATGTAAAAAAACATAAAAGACTTTGATCATTTGGTCATATTAGTAATTGAATACTATTCTATTTATATGCATTTACGAATAGGATTTTAAATAATGTAATGTTGAGAATTAATCAGAATTTGATCTCAAATCGATTATGAATAATTTATGAGATATCACAAACAAAACTACTTAGAGTTTTTGTAATATGGCATAAATTCAAGAGTTCATGAGCCACATGCTTTTAGTGGAGTGGCTATAAAATTAATAATTAAATGAATAAATTGACATTATTAATTTATATGTTATTATTGTAACTTGAATTATACATGTGCATTGAAGTAGCTCACAAATTTCTAGTAAGTGAAATGCAGGGGTTGTTCGGCTGGGGTGTTTTTGAGTGAAAAACTCAAAAAAAGTAACTCAAGTTATAATTTTATTTGAGTTTATGTTTTCTTAAGTTTGAATTTAAGTTCGGGACTAAAACTAGAGTTCAAGTTTTCCCTTCAACTCGAGTTTAGAAACTCGAACTCAAATTAATGAACAATATTTTTTTCTATTCTTAAAAATGCTATAACTTTTTCGTTTTAATTATGATTGAGATGATTTTTAATCTACAATGAAAAGACGAATAAAACCCGACCCATATACACTATTAAAATTTTTCATCAGCATTGAGTTTTTATTAAAAAACTATCTAAATACAAATTCAAGTTTTGACTCACTCAAGCGCAAACTCAAAAAGATTCTTATCTCAAACTATAATTCAAATATACACAACTAAACACAAATTTAAATTATAATTTTAACTCAAATTATAATTCAAAATTAATTCAAAATCTACATTCAAATTATTTAACTCAAAAATATCAAAAGAACGAGCTCGTAATAATTTAGATATAACCGGTATGGTAAAATAACATGCGAGTCTAACTACTGGGATGGATTGCACGCACACCTACAGTCCTGATGAGGGATTGGGCATCGACAATGTAGGCACAATCTTGAAAAACGAATTAGCTAATTAATTAATAATTTTAAAAAATTATTATAAATATAGTAATTATTAATTCAAATTTAAATCATGATAATTATCCTACCTGTGGATATTTTGAAGAATAATTTAAAGTAATATTCATGGTGTTTAATTATTTAATTAATTTAAATCCTAGTTTAATTCAAAATATCACAAAATTAAGATGTTTAGTGGAAATCATATAATTTATTGGCAAGTTGATAAGCCCATGGAGAATCAACCCCGTGATAGGCGATTTATATAATTTTCTAGTACGACTCAAAATTCTTCTACTAATATTATCAATAACCTAGAGAGAGAATTAATTAATTACCTTTAAAAATTAATTTTCCATAGCAATTTTATATATTAACGTAGGGTACGGACAAATAGTATAAAAAGACTAGTTAATTGAAGCTCTAAAGCATTTCTCTTTAGAAAGCTCCGTTAGAAGTGTTGACTTCGTTTTCAAGCGGTATTAAATTATTAGATTTAATTTATTGTTCATAATAACACGAGTTAGTATTTTAGTAATTTATGAAAATGTTTAAATTCCGTTGCACCAACTAATTAATTTTTCCAATAGACATCATGAGAGGAAAAAAGTTTTATAAAATTTTTGAAATCTGTTATGTTGTGTTTACAACCTTTTCACCAAATCAAACCAATAAAACCATGGTTGTCATACCAACAACCCCACCTTGCCAGATTTCGGTGTCGCCGCACCGGTGACCCCCTCTTTTGTCGTTGAATCCGACCTTTGCCATATACCCTTCCTTTGCTAGATCTCAACATTGCAACAATCCCTCTCCTTTTGGAACTTGAGGTCGTAGTGCCACCCTTCTCCATTAGATTTGCGGCCCTAGTTTCCCCTTCCCCGGCTAGATTTTATCGTTGCCACTAGGTTTCTCTTTTGGTGGTTTTTGTTTTTTTTGTTTTGGTTAGTGGTATCTCTTTATTGGATTAAGAAAAAAAAAAAAGAACAAAAAAAAAAAAAAAGATGAAGACATTTTGGATGTTTTGGTGGATTTTAGATTTCCCCTTAATTACTACAGTTTGGGAGTATTATTTTCCATAATTATAAAAAAGACAATCATTTTATCATCTACTAAACAAATTTGAGGATCAAGTGGTGCCAATAAAAGCTTGTTTGATTTCTTAGTGGGGGGTTTTAAGCAATCAAATAAAACTAGATTATTGCAAAAACTATAAATAAAACTATGTTAATTTGGTTTTGTTTTGGAAAAGTTTTAACACGTTTTCAAGAAATGCCCTTTGAAAATGGTTCTGGAATAACATTTGCTTTCATTGGAAAACAGAAATGAAAAAGAAAATTCTTATCATATTTTGTTAAAAAAGTGAGAAGCATTTTTAAAAAAAATTATTGATTCTCACTTTTTTCTTATACTCAAATCAATGTCTATAGAAACACAACCATATACAATTTTAGAAATGATCTCAATACTATTTGCACAAAATTATCTTTTTGTTTTTATACAAGAAACATAATTATTTCCTAAATGCTCTCAAACAAGCTCTTAATTTTTATTCTTTGAATCAAAATATAATGCGTTTAAGATATGTCTCCGTTTCTTGGTATCTTCACCACCGATTTTCATATAAAATACGGTACCATCTCCAGTATAAATACTAATTCCAATGGTACATTGGAGACCAAAAAGTGTGAAAATAACTTATTCGATATATTATTTTAATGTGTCCTCTAATATATTAATGTTATTTCAAATACTATAATATCTTTTTGTTATAATCATTAACGTCTGTTTAGTTTATTGATTTGAGTTGAGACATGACTTTATGTGAAAGTTTTTTATTGTAGTAAAAAAATTTATATGTGACTGTTTCTGAAAGCTTTTTATTATAACAAAACTCAAATTCTAAACTCGAATCGGTGAAATGAACGGGGCATAAATTTTGAAAATTGTAAAAGTAAACTTTTATTTTTTAATATAATTTGAAAATATCAATGTTGTAATGATTAAATGAAACAAGTAAATAAATCAACCAATAACAATTAAATGTTAAGATTTGACATATGTTATATCTGATGCCTAAATTACCACAAAGTGTAACATATGTTAAATTTAACATAAAAAAGAACACTATATTGGAGAGTGATTTTTCAATTCAAATATTAAAGTTTGGCATAAGCACATTTATTTAATATTGTATTGAAGATGCTCGGTTGTTAAAATTTTCCAAATTATCTTCTAGAATAAATTTATATGACTTTAATATTCAAAAGGTTAATTACTATTTTTTTTTTTATTTCAGAGACTAATTTAATATGATATGATGATATGAGAAATTTAATGACTATTATATTAAAGAAAAATACACGACATTAGAGATAAATTTAATTTTTGTATCAAAAAATATGACACATAAACATTATATTTTTATAGTACTGTTTTTTTTGCTAATCATACTTTTGTAGTACTTGTTTTGCTATTCTTATAAACATAGTACTTGTTTTAGTATTTTTCCCTGAAATAATCTTTTAATAGTTTACTTAACAAAATAATGCTTCAATAATGAAAAGCTCAAAAATGTCATTTCACCACTCAATTAATAAATAAGAAAAGAAACAATTATAGAATGATCTGGTTTAGTAATGCGGTAAATTTTTAAAAAATAACTGTTAATTGTGCTGAAAAAAGTAGCTGTTATAAAAAATAATTGAGTATTTAATAAACTGTAATTATATAAGTATTAATTTCAAAGTATTACGAGTATTATAAAAATTTCATTAATTATACTTCAAAGTGATTGCCGCATAATCTAAAAACAACTTTAATTTTTGTAAAAATTGTTTTTAGATTGATTTTGATTTTAACTATAAATTTTTTAAAAATTTTGTAAGAATCATTTTTTATAATTTTTACTAAACAAAAATTTCATCCGTAGATGACTAAAGATTGGACGTTTAGTTCACAAAGTTAGAATTATAATTTAGAATTATTTTTGATTTATATATATTTTTTCATAAAAAAATATTTTAATAAATCACAAATTATTATTTAAATTATGACACGAATTCCCATACTAAACGCTCAATTTTAAATTTTAAAAATTATAAAAACTTATTTAGTTTATTAATTTAAATTGAGATATAATTTTACCTAAAATTTTTTTATTATAATAAAAAAATTAAATATAATTATTTTAAAAAATTTCTTACTCTAATAAAACTCGAATTAATAGCCTAAACATACCCGATATCTTCGTCGGCGCCGAGAAAACGAGAAGTACTGTACGACCACATACTTTAGGCGAGCGTCAGTTTGCGTTTGCCGTCGACGTGAAGTGTTGGAAAGGAAGAGAGAGAAAAAAGGATAAACAAATTCTTTAGAGAGAAAGAGAGTAAATGCTTTTTGTTTCGTTTATTCATCGAAGAGAGAGAAAGTGAAAGGTGTCTCTAATATTCTTTTCTTCTTTACCCTTTCAATGGCGCCCACTGAAAAAAAAAATCCACTATTTTTCCCAGACTCAGACCGAATTTTCCAAAATCCTAGAGTGCACAAAACCAGAATCGAGAGAAAATTAGGAATATAGATACATATTTAGGTACATATATATATATATATTTATATTTATATTTACATATATAGATATAGAAAAAAATCTTGAACTGTGGTATCTTTTTCGTCGGGATTTGAGATGAACTGGCGGCGAGTGTTGAACTCTGTACAGGCCCTGGCCGCGCACAGCCTTCTCTTCTCCTTCACGGTTTTGCTCGTTCTCAAGCTCGATCACGTCGTCTCCTACTCTTGGTGGTCTGTTATCTCTCTTTTTCAAATTTTCCGTATATTTATTTCGTGCATGTTCTAATTTCGGATTGAATTAGGTTTTGATGTGATTTCGTTTTGTGTTTGATGCGGTTTTGGTTGTGTATTTTTTTTTGAAACATTTTTTTTGGGGGAAAATTAATGGTTTCTGTGTTGATTACGAAAGTATCGAGACCACATCACGGAATAAGAACGGAAAAATGATTGGTTTTGGAGATTTTGCTTTCCGGTTATGGGGGAAATTGATGAAGATGGGGTCTTTAAAGGGATTACGGACATAATTCTGTTTATTCGGCAATTAAAGACCGTTCTAAAAGGTGAAACAGTATCATTCTGTAATGAAAAGGCTATGCGGTTTAAATTTCTTTGGTACCTAATTATTGGTTTCGTTTATGCTAAAGAAATGTGTTCAAAAGTTTATGTTATAATTAATAAACAGAATAAGAAGTGCAAATTTTTATGATTTATTTAATTGGAGGTACCACAATAATCTAAATAGGGGTGAAGAGCAAATTCCAATACAAATGTGAACTAAGTGCTTCTAGCACGTAGAGGTTAATTATTGAATGTTAGTGCTTTGAGTGAATTCTTGAAGTCATTGGCCACTTTTCGGTGATAGGTTTTCGAAACAATCTATGAAATAGTATGTATGCTGGATTGGATTTGGAACTCAATTGTTTTCCTTGTATATCTCAATTGGATTTGTTATCTTCTAATCTAGTTTATAAACTTCTCATTTGGCGAGAACTTGGATGACTCGGAATGGAGAGCGATAATAAGTAACTGTTTGAAACTTATTTCAGGTTGAAATAGGCATGTTAAGATAGTAGTAAACCTTCAGGTCTAATGGAATCTATGGCCTAAAATCGTGTATAACATTTGATTCTGCACATATTGACCATTGCGTTTGTAGATCCCTCTTCTTGTGCATAATTGATAATTCATTATATTCAAGAGAACAATTTTTTCACTGATGCATGTATCTTTCTTATGTTACAGTCCCTTTAGTGGATTAGTTTTTGAATGCATTTCCTTCATGTGCAGGATAATTTTCTTTCCAATTTGGGTATTCCATGCAGTTGTTGCACGCGGAAGATTCTCATTGCCCGCTCCATCAATTCCTCATAATCGTCATGTAGTACTTTTCTGTGTTCCTGTTTGAAGTGTTCACAAGAATTATTGTCTATTTAACTTTTGTGGATGATGTTACATTGTCATCGAGGATGTGAATATTAGCGTCAATTTATTTTTTCTTGACAGTGGGCACCATGTCATGCTGTTGTTGCGACACCATTGCTGATTGCATTTGAATTGCTCGTTTGTATGTATCTTGAGGGCGTTAATGGTATGACCTAATTCTACATTGTTTTGTTGTTTCAAATTACAATTGGGGATGGGCAATGTCATTTTTAGAGCTTTTATATTATTCCTAATAACTAATTTCCTGTTCACTCATTGAAATTTTCACCAAAATAATTATTGTTAGCTTAGCTTAATGATGCTTTCAATTCTCTAAGTGAACACTTGTGTTTTACCAACCTGGATTGAAAATACATTTGTCGATCGTTAGAAGGATTTTGTGTTACATGTGTGCGCTAATATTGGGGCTTAATTGTTGTAATTATTTATTTATTCATTTTTTATTTTATTTTATTGCAGTTCATCATTCTGCAGCTGTAAATTTGAAGATTGTCTTTTTCCCCTTACTGGCATTTGAAATAATTATTCTAATTGACAATTTCAGGTAATCAATTTGGTATATTACGCTTTCTTTCATTTCTTTCTCCTTGGGTTCATAATTCATTAAGTCATATATATCTTTATCATAGTGCTTAGCTCATCGGTTCTAAATAGAGGATTTTACTTTCAGCACTTGTCACTATAGTCTTGCATCTGAAACATTTTCTTCATTTTTATTTGCTGAATAGTTGTAACTTGCAAAAGTTATTCATTATGATAGCTGATTGGCCTCTAAGTACCATTTTTCTGTCTCCATTTCCTATTGATTTTATTTGGAATGGTAACATTTGATATGATGAACTTTTTAATTGTTTTATTATTTTATTCTTCCATTTTATAGCTATTATGATCATAGATGATTAACCTCTATGATTAACCATGAACAGAATTTTTTTTCAGTACGCATCAAGTTCCACTGTTTCCTGGTTTTTTTCTCCCTTTCTTTTTGACTTTATCACCTTTCCTTTTTCTCTTCTGGTTGTTGGCATCCCATGCAGGCAGTTTTGCTTCTATCATAACTAACAACTTAAACGTGTTTGAGAAACCTTTATACTCAGAAACAAAATAGATCTGTATACTTTTCTTAATGGAATATGTCTTCATCATCTTCAGTAGCAAAAGAGTAATATTGTAACATATGCTCTGCTTAGAAATTTAATTTTAGTCATGCTTGAAAAGGTAGACTTCACGTTTCCAGCTACATTTCTGATACTTATATGAATGCTTGGGTGTCCACCTAGGCATGACCATCCTGCTTCATTAAATAATTGTCAATACTCCTGTTCTTTGATTCCTTGCTATAACTATTTATTATTATTATTTTTTGAAATAGAGATCGTTGTTTCATTTTTGGGCAGCATACAGTACCTTAGAAATTTTGACCTTTCCCCATCCCTTCCCTCTTTATCATTTGCTGCAAACCTTATGATTGGTATTTTATCTGCCATTTTCTTTGCAGAATGTGTAGGGCTTTAATGCCGGGTGACGATGAAAACATGAGCGATGAGGCTATATGGGAGACACTTCCAGTAAGTCATATTAAGTTTAAGATCAATTTGATCTTTCCAATTTCCGTACTTAACTAAGTTAGTTTCCACCTGAGCAACGAGTGCTCATACTTTTTTTTTTTTTTTTTTTTTTTGTTGCATTGTTGTTGAATCCATGCAAAGTTTTGAATTTGGACATAAATCCACTAATAGGAGTTACACGTATATGCCAGTCAATGAGCAATTGTTTTCCCCATTAGAATATATGTTCTATCTTTTGTATACTTATACTTATAGTTTTGTATTAAATTTCTTTAGTTAGCAAAAACTCAGTAGTTTCTACCTTACCTAATGTTTTTTATTTTTTTTTTTTTTTTTTTTTTTTTTTTTTTAGAGGGGGTCAGGTCCATTATTAGAATTGAATCATTGTGTGCATTTTTCTACTCTTGCTGGAAGTTCGATATTACTATAAAGTGTACTTTGTGGGGCTAGTGGACTTGGTTTGATTGGAAAAGAGATTGAATTTTATTCTTTATTTTGGTTCATGACTGCAGTTTTATCTAACAAGTTGGAAACAATTGTGAGATGATAACATTAGGCCTCATGAAAAAAATGTCGTCTTAAATTCTGTATGTAAGTTAACACGATAACTTATTACCAGGAATTAGTTTCTGGTATATCTGGAAGGACTGAAACTGAAGAGCAATGTACTTGGTGTTGAGGAATTATGACCCATGTTATTTATTCTTTTTGCTCTTTTGCTACATGTTTGGGTTCCTAAATTATCCTAGTTGCTTTTAATTGTTTTTAGTATGTATTTCATTTTGTCTCTCCTTTGCCTTTTTATTTATTTATTTATTTTTTTGTTCGAAATAGTTTTCAAGGACACATAATCTCGTTTAAAAACAGTAGCGTAAGTTGCTGCAAGTTTTAAAACATCTGTTGCCAGTTGGTAATTTAACATTTCTGTCTACAACTCACCAACTTGAGCACGTTTGAAGATTCACTATTTGAAGGGGGAAAAAAAGAAGAAGAAAAACACCAACTTGAGCGCGTTTGAGGATTTACTATTTGAAGGGAAAAAAAGAAAGAAAAAGATTCATTAGAATATGACATTTCGGATGTGATTTGATTCGATAAAGCTTTTCTTTCGAATAGAGTTGGACTGATTTCCTTAGGCTTGCCTTCATTCTGAGTATAATTAATATCTATATGTGTATAAACCAGAACTGCTTCCTTTGGTTTTAATTTTTTTTTAATTTTTTTAATTTTTTAATTTTATTTTTTAAATAAAGGTGATAGAATTACTTCTTTTTTTTTTTTTTTTAAATTACTCTTCATTAATATCCTCTTTGATTGTATGTAGCACTTTTGGGTTGCAATTTCCATGGTCTTCTTTGTTGCTGCTACAATCTTCACCCTGCTAAAGCTATGTGGTAACTTCTCTTCTCCTACACTTGTGAAATGTTTACAAATATTTTTTTCAATATTATTAAATGCAACTTCTTATCCGGTGAGTAATGTTAACCCCTATTATTGTTGTTTTCCTGGATTTTACTCTCGCGTAGCCATTTTCCTTGTTATGTAGCCCTAACCGTGCAAACAAAGGAACATTGGCACAGCCTTTTATAGCAATTTGAGCAATATCTTGATAAACCTTATATAAATTGCTCTCAAGCGCCTTCCTTAAGTGGGCTTTCTATTCATACTGGTGAACTAAGTTTGACACAACATCAGAATTGAAAAATGTAGGTTGACAGCCTCTTGGCTCATGGATGTTGAGAGGGTCTCTGCAATGGTTCACTGTGACTTCTTCTTGTTCTTCTTGTTTTTTTCCTCCATTGCGAGACTTATGGCTCTTGAATTTCCGATAAAGAGAAAGTTTCGGTTACAACTTAATCTTTGGTCTTTAGTCTAACTTGAACTGTGGTGTGTGTGGCTCAAGCCAATTAGGGCCTGTTTGGAAGGTATACTCAAACTATGATTCTTGATTTTGACGTTTAAAATTTAAATTTTTTGTGAGAAAAAAACACTTAGCTGAATCAATGATTTGAGTTTGAGTATATAGAACAAACATGCCCTTAGAAGAAGCTCAATTCAGTTACTTGTACCTTTATTTAGCTGAATGCCCGGAAAGATTTGCTTCTTTTGTGCATTAATTATTTTGGATTAGTCTTGAAGTGGTTTTTCTATTGAAACGGTTATCTATCAAATTCTGAACTTCTCTCTTAATCCATAGTGCTTGTGGAAGGGTACCTGTATCCATATTAGTAACTTACTGAGATTTGCACTACTCAACATTAAAAATAATAATAAATAATGAACTAGAATAAAATAACAGAATAAAAACATGGTTGCTAAATTGTTTTGAACGTTTGTCTTTGACCTCCTCAAAGTATAGGTAGGGGAGTTTGTCGGGACTAAGACGATAGGTTTTGGGTGCAAAAATCTAAAGACAGGATTATGCATTATTTATTTGGTCCTTTATAATCCTGATCGTATACTGTGGATGGTTTATGCTAAATATCTGATGTTCTATATTCGTGGCTATTGGTAGGCTAATCTTTTTTTTTTTTTTTTTTTTTTTTTTTTTTTTTTTTTTATTTGTTGCAGGTGATGTAGGGGCTCTTGGATGGTGGGACTTGTTCATAAATTTTGGGTACTGTTTATTCATTTTTGTAATGGGGGTTGCTTAAATAGTTTAAAACTGTGTCTATGACTTTGGATTATGAAAAGCTGATAATTTTTCCTTTCTACAGTATTGCGGAGTGCTTTGCCTTTCTTGTCTGTACAAAGTGGTCTAATCCAGTGATTCATAGAAGTTCTCATACAAGAGAAGCCAGTTCATCTTCTACAGCTATTAGATATCTTGACTGGAACAGTGGATTAGTAGTTTCTGCAGAGGAGGATCAAGATCAGGATAGATTGTGTGGACTACAAGACATTGGTGGGCATATTATGAAAATTCCTGTAATTGGTTTTCAAGTTCTCCTCTGTATGCGTCTTGAGGTATGCCATTTTCTTAGTTTTTTTCATTGTTTCTGTTTTGGGAATCCTATTAACCGAGTTGCTGTGGTTTCAAATTTCAGGGAACCCCTGATAGTGCAAGGAGAATCCCACTGCCCATTCTCTTTTCTCCTCTTTTCTTACTCCAAGGTATTGGTGTACTTGCTGCTGCATGTAAGTTGGTGGAAAAAATTATTCTCTTACTTCGTAGTGGAGCCAACACAGGAACATATTTTAGATTTTCTTCTAGAGTTCATGATTGCTTGGGGTTCTTACACCATGGATCGAGGTAAGAGTTCCCCCTTCTCGCCCCATCCCATCTTCAGTTTTGTTTTGTTTTTTGTTTTTGTTTTTGTTTTTTTTTTTGTTTTTGTTTTTTTTTTTGTTTTTTTGTTTTTTTGTTTTTTTGTTTTTCCGCACTGTCCAATCATCTGTACTTTGAATTGGAAGACCTTGAAACGGGGAAGATCTTTAGCTTTGTATTCTGTTAAGCATCAAGTATAGTGCAAGTACTTTGAACTAATTCTTCTTTTTATATTTTAAATGTAGGCTACTTGGATGGTGGTCTATTGATGAAGGAAGTCGTGAAGAGCAGGCCCGACTATTTCATGAGGGTGCTTCAGGGTTAGTAGTTTATTTTATTTTATTTTATTTTATTTCCAGATTGATTGTAGTTTCTGAAATTTGTGCTATCCATAAATGCAGTTTAGCATTTCTTAATGATAAAAGTTCTATCAGTTTCTTCTTAAAAAAAAAAAAATGGTTTAATACATTGTTCATTGTGATTATTGTGAGAAAGTAATTTGATATTTTCTACTATCTTGCTGGGTATTTGCTAAGAGAAAAGGGTAAGGAAAATGAGTTGTAGATACAAAATCTTTAAGAATTAGGTAGATTATTGCTTGAACTTCCTATACGAACAGTTTCTATATAGAAAGTAATCTTTCAGAGGTAATGATAATCATGCAAAAGTAAAATGTTTCAAGTCATGCTATTGACAATTCGGGTCAACAAAAAGTATTTGGTGTCTGGTGGAGTGTGGTGTCCAATCTTAGGGGACAGGCTACGTATTAAGTCATATTTGTTGAACATTAAATCTGGTCGAAGCATTTTCCCTACCCATGGGCAATTTTTGAGTTCTTTTTATCTAATAAACCTCTGAAGTGATCCTTGTTTTAAACTTTTAATTCTACTTAGTTGGTCATTGTGTTTGACTTAAAGTTCCTTACTTACTTACCATTTTTGTTTATCCACCATAAAGTAGCATTAAATTCTTATGATTTCTATTACTGGTGTCTTAACTTCTACTTAGTTGGTCATTGTGTTTGACTTAAAGTTCCTTACTTACATTTTTGTTTATCCACCATAAAGTAGCATTAAATTCTTACGATTTCTATTACTGGTGTCTTACCTTCATAAAAATTCATATTAGCACTAAATAAAAGGCAAAAGTCCAACGTGAGTCTCATAATGGCAAGACTTGAAAAGTCTAAAATTTATAACCAATATAATCCCAAGGAGGAGAAGCATGGAAGGATGCAGAGCAAACAGAAACAAGAGGAGCAGCCTGGACGGAAAGCAGAAACATAAAAATGGGTTTTCTTTTGGTTTCTACTTAGAAACTGATAGTGGGTGTTTTGGACTTCTATTGTCAAAAACTATAGCAGGCTTGAGCATTTTTTTTCCAGCACAAAAACTGATGATGCAATGAGGCATAGCCTTTAAAAAAAGGCCCCGAGGTTTAAGCCTTGATGCTAAAAAAAAAAAAAAAAATTAAAAACAATGCTTTTAAGTAATCATTTCATCACTTAATATTGTTGCCTTTTTGCAGCAAGTCTAGACCATCTTGGAATGTTGTGCAAGCTTTATCTATTGTGATGCATTAATCGATTTTAGCGATTTGTGTTCATAGTGTATTGATTAAAAGAATTATATATATTTTTAGTTTACACTTAGATGCAATATCAATTCCATTTTTGTAAATGATTCGTTGAACTATATGAAATTTGCATGTTTCTTCATTGGTTTATATGCAATTTAAAACTTTAGGTTGCGTTTGGTATGAGGGTTTTAGAACCGGAGTCCATGATTCTGGTTCCAACCTTTGTTTGTTTGCAAAAAGTGAAAAATGGTTCTTGAAAGCCATTATTTAGTTTGGATGGTTCTGGTTCAAGGTTTGGACTATGATGTGATGTTTTAAACTAAAACCACCCTAAAAATAAACCCCCCGATTTTGGATGGTTCAAACCCCTGGTTCTGATTCCAAAACCATGGTTTGGACCACATGTTCAAATCATGAATCATGGTTTTGGTTCTAAAATCAAGACCACCCTGATTTGAACTCTCATACCAAATGCAACCTTAGTCTTAGAGTTGGTGTTGTTAGACCTGTCAGCAGTGACATTTTAGCTTTTAGGATCTAGCATGCTCATCAGCATCTTGCAAATCATCAGGAGTTCCTAGTAGAAGCATTTTGTTAATTTTTTAATATTTGGTTTCTACCGTGCAGATATAACACTTTCTGTGGTTATCCACCTGAGATAGTAAAGAAAATGCCTAAAAAGGATCTAGCTGAGGAGGTGATTATACTTTTTCTATTTCATTTATGTCGTGTTTATTGGTTCTTATTGAAGATTCTAGTTATTTATTCTTTTCTTTGGATTCTGCGTGGGCCGCTTTCAAAAGCTATACAACCGTTATGCTAGAATATCTTATATGTTAACAATTGTATTTCGACATTATCTAATATCTCAGGTCTGGAGACTTCAAGCAGCTCTTGGGGAACAGACAGAAATCACCAAATACAGCCAGCAGGAGTTTGAAAGACTCCAAAATGTAATTCTTTTTCATCCTTTCTCATCTGTTATTAGTTGTTCTTCTTGTCATGGATATATCTGTGAATTTGCAAGTTAAACAACCTTGTGTTGGAAGCTGTTTCTCCTGGTTGCTGTGTTTCTCAATTTAATATTGCTGTTTTGATTTTTATTTTGAATTGCATGTGCCACGTGGTTAGTTCAAAGTCAAATAGTCGAGAGTTTTGTTTTAGACTTTCTTAATCTTTTGCGGAGTAATTTGATTTTCGGAGTCAGTCCAACTAAACCTAGGACTCCAGTTTCTTAATTACTTTGATTTCCCGAGTCACTGACAAGACGCTCCTCCAGTTTCTTTTTTTTTTTTTTTTTTTTTTTTTTTTTTTTTTTTTTTAACTCTTTGGAGGGTTTAATTTGAATTCTGGATCTTTCACAACTGAGTTGTCAAATAATTTTGGATGGTATAATTTCAGTTATAAAACTTTTAAAAGGATTTACCTAAACTATGAACTTCATTAATTTATTAGAATCCATTTCTTGGATATGTTGGTGCATACTCCATAGATACAAAGCTGGAGTTGCTGAAAAAGTTGGAGCATTAGGGCTGCGTAATTATTGATATACGCTCTTAGAAGAGTAATAACAAACATTCGCATGAATGACATCCTTGACGGATGAAAATTAACTAATTAAGTCTAGTCTAACACAATGTAGTTGTGATAGTGGAAGCAATGATTAACATACTAGGAGTTTTGTAATCTAGGCTTTAGCTTGCCTGTAGGACCATGTTAGTTGGGATCTTTTCGGCAAGACTGCAAGTATTTATTTATTTTTCTCTTTTTGATATATAAAACTACTGGTAGGTAAAAGAGATGGAATGTGGTTAAATTATCAGGGTTTTACTGTTTGACAGAAATCGCACAATACAAGGCTCTATGTTATCTAGCACAGCTTGAATAGATCGATACTTAACCCAGCACAACAATAAAAATAACATCTGCAAAGGTGTATTCCGTTTTTGAGTTAGATTTTAAAGTTCTTGTAATTCATCGAGCTTCAAATGCATTAGTATGTTGGTCGATACTGTGCTCATGTGAATCAAAACACAAGCATATAGAATTATAAATGCTCAAATATCTTGAGGGCATGTTTTGGTTTTGGAATTGAGCAGTTTTTGACCAGTCATTTTCTTTTTCCTTTTGCTCAGTGCCAGTCTGCTTTTGTACAGAAACTGGATAAGATGGCTTGAACTTTGCTTGAGATCTTTTGTTGCCTAAATTAATTCTCATCTGTAAAAAATTAACTATCCTTCCTAAATGCTCTCTTTTGTGCTGGTCAGGAAAAGGTTTTGTGTAGGGTTTGCTTTGAGAGAGAGATGAGTGTGGTCCTGCTGCCTTGTAGGCATCGTGTACTTTGCAGGTACAATTTAGAATTATATTTTAGTGCACCTACTATGAAGCTCAGGAATTCAATTTGCCACCGTTTTTTCCCTTTCGCTGTGATGCTTATTGAGTTTCCTTGTTGTTGCAGTACCTGCTGTGAGAAGTGTAAGAAGTGTCCAATATGCCGTATTTCGATCGAGGAAAGATTACCTGTATATGATGTTTAAGTTTTAACTACCTCTGCTTTGTGAGACGAGGATTTTGGTACAAAGAGTTTAGTAACCTTACATGGAACAAGTTTTGGTATAGTTCATCTATACTTAATGTGATGATGATGAGTACTGCTTATTCGAACAAATTGACAAAGGATGGGAAGTACAGGTAACAGTTGCTTTGACTATGTCGGGGACAAAGGATGTAGATTTTGTCTCGTTTAAAGTACAATTTGTAAATAATCTAAACTATTACGAAAGTAAAGTAATTTGATAGCAGGTTGCAAGTTTTTTTCCATGCAATTAACTATCTTTTATGTTTATATGACGATTAATCTCTAGGTTTCCATGCAAGTTTTTGATTCTCTAATTTCAGAGAGGTGATGTAGAGAGTACCAGGCAGTGATATCAGTTGTTCCATGGATATACATTTCTTATATGCTGTTTGTTTTGTGGGTTTGAACCACAGTTCAAACCTTTATGCTACATTGTTTGTCTCATAAAAAATTGAATTTCTATTTAAATCTATGAGCCGAACGAGCACTTATTTTCTCACCATTATTTTCTATGTTTGTTAACTTTATTTGTGGACTACATTATATACTTGACATTTTGCTCCAATATGAACTTCACTTGTGCTAAACATGTGTTAGATCAAACAGCAGTACGGATGACATTGCATCACATGCGATTGTATTATATTCTCATACATCCAACTAATGTTTATTTCGTAGCAAATCTTGCACTAGTATTTGTCATATGCTAATTTTGAATCTACATTGAAGTCTTATGCCTCGTACGTATTTTTCTTACATGACACAGACTGGGATCTACTTTAAAGAAAATTAGTTTTTCAGAATTATTTATATGATGGCATTTGAAATAGGGTAGAAATTTGGAATTTGTAGTTTGCAATTTACGGTTTGAGAATGGTATTTGGATAAATGACAATGATAGTGTTATCTGTTTTTGCTTCATGATCCTCATAACATGCAGAAGCTGAGATTTGTATAAAACTAAAAAAGCGGGAAATCTAGAGGAATGCTGAACTATACTCTTTCCTAAACACTAAACACCCAAAAGTATGACTTAGTTCACTTTGCGGATTCGAATTTTTAATTTGAGCTGAGATGTGATATTTTCTGAGAATTTTTTACTGTAGCAGAAAAAAAATTAGATGTGACATTTTTTGAGAGTTTTTTATTGTAGAAATTTTATTGTAGAAATTTAGAACTGAAAACTCAAATCAGTGAAATGAACGGGGTCTAAATAAGTGAGAATGACACGAGAGTAAATAAGTGAGTACTCTCAGTGAGTTCAAGGGTTAGACTGTTAAAAAGTCAGATTCCTAATTCGGTCCAACTTTTTTTTTTAATCCCTAATTCACCAGCCATGGGTATTAGTACTTAATTTAATTGTTTTTGTTTTTGTTTTTAATTTTTGTTTACCTTGAACTTGGACACGATGAGTAATGGAAAAAAATAACATGGTCTTTCATGATGGTTTCCATTCCATTAAGTTCATAATATGCTGCTAGTATTTAAACGATACAGGAAATACAAGTACCTCCCGTATTCCATCAACAATAACATCTCAAAACGACAAAGAGCCGAATTTTTTTGTTATTAATATTATTCTCTTTTCAGGAAAGAGTCTTTTCTTTCTTTCTTTAGTTTTCCTAGGATATGGGGAATTGTTCCACACAGCAGCTCCCCTATATTGTCTTTCCTCTTGTGCTAAATATATCCCAATCTAGAGATTCTATCATGCTAAAGAAAGGTAAACTCAAACTTGAGTTACAGAATTATTTATTAGCTGCAAGAAAAGAAATAGATCACGTGAATTTATTCAAGACAGACATTGAAACCTCATTTGTTCGTACGAGCAAATTAGTGTTCAAAGTCTTCATGTTATGACCAGTTCTGGTCTAGTTGTGAGAAGGAGCTCTCAAAGCTTCAGGAAACTTTGCGATGAACTCATCGAAGCACTCATCCATGGATTGAAATGGCGTGTCCGGGTAGAGAGAACACACGTCGATATCAGCGGGCTTGTCCAATGAATATCTAACTTGGCAACCCTTGATGAAAATGTCATGAGTAAGAGCTGAAACGACGTTTCCAGGAAGTGGTAGCTCTGTAAAATTGGAAAGCCAGAAAAAAGGAATTAGTTTCTTAGGGCTCGTTTTGAAAGGTATACTCAAATCACGATTTTTAATTCTAACATTTGACCATGATTCTTGATTTTGACTTTGAAATTCAAATTTTTTATGAGAGGAAATTAGAATCAATAATTTGAGTTTAAGTATATGAAACAAACGGGCTATCAACCTTATTCTTTTCACAACTTAAGTTTTTTTACTGCAGTGCTTTCTTCTTAAAAAAAAAAAATTCAAATTCAAGTCCTAAAGACATATATAAGTAGTTATATGCTAATGAGTGTCGGCTTGTGCTCTGATGACATTGGCATTTGTGTTTGGTTCTTCTGCTAAAATTTGGAGTGTAAATTACAAATATACGTCTTTAAGATTTTGAAATGTTAATTGTCCTTTCAAGGTAATATAGAGATGTGTACAGTTAGATTTGCCATTTGTTGCAAATGTTTGTAGCAAGAATCAGAGGAACTAAAGTTTTAAAGACACTCCTGCTTTTGATGTACTTGCTACATTATGTTCATTGTTCAATTAAACTACCAACTATCTATGTTTGTGTCAAATAGAACAATAAGATGCACGGTTCAAAATTGGAGAACTTTCAGGTACTACGACGTGCAACAATACATTGTCGGTAGGTCCCATTTTATAACTGTTAGATCCTCATCAATTTATATTAATTTGTCGTACTTTTATTAATTTGATATGATTCTCATGTGATTTAACGATTTTCGTAAACTTTTTTTTATACCCTACTACAATTAACTCGTGTGTTTAGCTTCAAAATTTTTAAGTTTCGTAAACTAAAGTTATCGCTTTAACCTTCTCATTTGTGCTTTTCAATTTTTTTTTTTTTTTTTTTTTCCATTTTATAAATTGGACCTCATACTGACACACACGCATATATAAAATAAAGATAAACTGATAAAGTTGAGATTTGAGACCTTTAACAGCAGTGAGAAGGTCTTCCTCAGTCATAAATTTTCTAGGGAGAGTTCGTCCAATCTTCTTCTCCCACAAAGATGCAAGCTCGTTCACATTAAACATGTTGCTTTTCGGTCGAAAATGAATTGTTTTGTTTACTGCTCGTTCATCCGTTATCGCCTTTGCAGTAAACTTTCCAATGTCAGAACCCGTAATGAATTGTTTTAATTTAAAAATACAAATGCTCGTTCATCCGTTATCGCCTTTGAGGTAAACTTTCCAATGTCAAATCAATCTAACCCGTCTAATGAAGAAACAAAAGGCAAAAAAAAAAAAAAAAAATTGATCAAAATGAAAAAAAAAATTCTACCATTGAAACCGAAATGGTGTCTATAAAATGACAGCATAATATATCTTGCCAATGTGATGTAAAATAAGATGGCACCAAAAATAACATGGATAAAATAAAACCGAGATCTTAAATTTTAAATTTTTAAGTGCAAAATATAACTTGTCTCAATCTGTCTCCTACAGTTAAAGGCCTTTTTTAGTACACGTTTCTAATCGATAAATATAGTCAAAATCATATCAAAATTAAAACAGATATAAAATATAAATTTAACAGATGAAAAACGTTTAAATCTGTAGTTTCTTATTTCAGTAGTACTAACTAGGGTAATTTTACCTTTGACAGTGCCATCACCGTAGATTTTGAACGCGTCCAAGGGTGGGAGAACTTCACTTGGATGGACGTTGTCATGGTAGGGCCAACCAGCAATAGAGTTGCAGCATATGTAAGTGTAGGGGATTCCTGCCTTCTCGGTTTCTGTTCTCACTTTCTTTTTTATCTTGTACAGTGATAGTGCCGGCTCCACTGGATCCACTCTGTCTACGTCGTGCCCAAACTCGGATGGTAAAAACCTCTGCTCATATTTTCAGAAGGAAAAAAAAAAAAAAAAAAACTCCTCTCATATATATATATATATATATAGAAATATATGTAAAAATATACGTAGAAATATGTATATATGTATGTAAATGTTGTGTGTTTTACGGATAATAATTACTAGCTAGGACGATAAATACAGAAAGTAATGACAAAATAATGTTTCTTGTAAGAAATGTATAATCTACCTACGTGACTATCTCTTACAGAGCATTTCTATTAATTTCTATGGAGTTTTAATCCCACTGTGATATGTCAAACTTTTAATAGATTAAAACATTTTATTTTCAATTTTCTTTCTAAAAAACTGGGCCTTACAGATGCATGTTGACTAACGAATAGTAAGTTTTACATAGCATTTACCCTTTTCAGTTGTAAAAAGGTAGAAGAGAACTTTTCCGTAGGGAGTATTTAATAAGTACAAATTACATGTCATATAAGTTTATAAGAGTGGAGTTGAAGTATAACATTTTTTTTTTTTTTTTTTTATAGATATTTTGGGTATAGCAAAATTACATAGTAATAACTATAATGACATTTGAGTTTTATACTGTAAAATTTAATGATATTTGCGTTTTATACTGTAAAATTACCTAGTAATTTCTTTAATCATTTTAACTTTTTATATTTGTATTTTTTTTTCTATATTTCAACATGATTTTGTCTAACTTTTCCTCTTAATTAACTAGCCAACTTGGACATATTTGTTTTTCCAGAGCAAAAAAAAAAAAAAAGTAGTAGAAGAAAAAAATACTAGCCTTGGAAATCTTTTGTTCTTTTTTGTCCCCAAAATATTGCACTTTAATGACAAACTTTGCCTTTTTTCAAATAATGGCCAGGCCACACTAGTTAATAGTTATACCTTAACAGTTCCCACAGCTTTGATAGCTTCCACTAAATGAAGCTGCTCCAAAAAGCAAACAACAGTTGATATCACTACTTCAATCTTGTGCTCTCTCAGAATTTTCTCCAGCAATGGTTGGTCTTCAATGCAACCCTGAATATAATTTACAATTTATAAGCAATCATATGATAAAATTATTATATAATATATAGATATAAATATACAACAACGAACTCAAGGAAATTTTCTTTAATTAAACCAAAATTTTGAGCTAATAGAATCACAACGAGCTTCTATTATTTTTCTCACTTTTCATCTTGATGTGTTTATTTTATATTTCTATTTTCTTCTTCCGATTAAACTAAAGTTATCACAGAAAGAACTTAATTTCCATTTTAAAATTTTTACCAAAAACTTTACATTGACACTGTAATTAAGAAATTTGAATTTGGGGTGACACACTAATTATTAGAAAAGAATATTTAAAATTAACCCTTTTTTTGAGGATAAAATCATTTTGGTATCCTTTATTATAGCGAAATATATCGTTAGTATCCTGTATTTTTAATAATATTTAAATGATACCTTCACTTTTAAAGAAACTTTCTTTCGGTACTCTAAGACCGATTTTTAAAACTAGTTTTTTATTTTTATTATTTTTATTTTTTTATTAGGGGTAAAAGTGTAAGGAGTCTTTGGGTATGGGGCAGTTTCCCTCAAGCTTAAGATTGGATAGAATTAAATTTTAATATTGTGTTTGATAAACCTTTTAAAGGACGGGATTGGATAAACTTTTGTCCAGCACATGCTCAAATCCCTTTAGAAGAGGGTGTTGCTATCCCCTGTTGAAAGTTGGATAACTTTTAACTATATCACATTGTCAAAAATATTAGGGATTTATTTGTAAATTTTTATAAAATTTGGGGCCCAGTTGTATTTTTTCAAAAACTTAGAGGTCAAAATGAAATTTTATATGTCTAAAATGTTTAACAAAAATTATAGTTTTGCCCCTAAAATTTTAAAAAATTTCAATTTAATTCTAATAAAAGTTTTTACAAAAAGTCCCTATCCTAATAACACCAAACATTGGGATTGGATTAAACTAAAATTTAATCCTATCCTTTCCTATATATTCCAATTCATTACCTTAAAATTATTCTATCCAATAGTGTCCTATCATGCGTACCAAATGGGGTCAGAGGATATTTTTTGGTACCAATGTAATTCACCTAGACAAAATATGAAATGTTTTGCATCTTTTTTTTACACATAATTAGATTAGATTGAGCATGTATGACAAGAACTAGACATACGTACGTGTACAATAACAGCTCCTTTGTTTTGCAAAGCCTTGATGGTTTCCGTTTTAGAAGGGGAGTTACTAGTCGACCGGATCAGAATATAGGTGGGGATGCCGGCGTCGAGGCACGCTTCGGCAACAAACCGGCCCATGCACCCGGCTCCGATGATCAAGGTCCGAGGAGTTGAAGCTAAGCCACTCATGTTTGCTCTTTTTTTTTTTTTTGGTTTGCTTTCAGTCTTTCTTTGCGTGTTGTTCCCTCCCTTCAATATTGAGTTATATTTATACTCACACTTGCTTGTGGTCAATATAAACAGAACATGTAGAGGGAATAAAAGAAGTAGAAAGAGAAGGCGGCTAAAGTAAAAAAAGGGCTGGTTTGGACTTGTCCGGCACTGTAACTAACCTACAAATAAGAAAAGAAGGGATTTTGTATCTTATGGAGTTATGACCTATGCGAACGCTTGACTATTAACTAATAAGAAATAATAAATTATCATCCTTTGTTACATGGGTCCTTTTTATGCCGTAGGATGCTTTTTTTCGACACTGTATTGAGAAATACGATAATTTATTTTTTATTAATTATGCTGTTAGACATTACTAGTGTTCTCAAATATTTTTCAATTAAAAATGATCCCATCTGTAAATCATATTTATTATTGTGTAGTGTCACGCCCTTTGTACTTTTCCTATTTTAGAGGAGACTTTTATGCCGTCAAAATTTATTTTTTTCTTTGTGAGGTGTTGAATATTACCATGGCTGCTAGGTTTGAGGGTGTACGTGCTTAGTTTTGATACGCCCACTCCATCTAGTGGCCGAGAAGGGTCAAGGCTATTGAGTTTTAGTCCATATTGACTAGTTATATATGTGTGTCCAAGTCGACCATACTCTCACAACGTCGACTAAAATCGTCTAGAAGATGATGAAGAAAAAAACGTCTAGAAGCCCAAATTAATTTGAACAATGAGAATATACAAAGCGAGAGAATATACATTTGCTAATTAGTGATTTAAGAGTAAAAACATCAATTATGCAGGCATATATAATTAAGTAATAACCATAATATGTCCACGTATATATGTGTATATATATTTATGAATGCACTGATTTACTAAGCTGTAGTGAGAAATGACATAATAGATAAGGAGCTCTCTATTAAAGCCTAATTTATTTCACCGATTATAGAATTTAAATTCAGTTTTGCTACAATTAAAAGTTCTAAAAAACAGTAATTTATCTAACTTTTTTGTTACAGTTAAAAACTCTTACATAAAATCATATTTCATCTCGAATTAAAAACTCAAATCGGCGAACACAATGAGGCCTAAGTAATAGTGCATGTTTTTTTTTTTTTTTTTTTTTTTCAAATTAAAGATGATGCATGTTTCTAAAATGTTACACATGCCAAAATTATGTTAAAAACATATATAACAAAGTAGATAAAACGGAGAAAACGTAATATAAATTTAACGTTTTAGGATTATTTTTTTTCCCATTTTGTATCGTAGAATTCTCATATATTGTAAACAAAAGTCTATTTACCTTCTAGAACTCTGTTGATCAGCTAGAAAATGAGGCACTCAAACTTTGAAATTATTTTGCACATATAATCGAAAGATTGTAGGATATTAATTGTTCAACGCCGGGCAATATTGTGGATTTCATTGACTTATTCTATTATTTGTTAATTAATATCTCTTCCATTACACGATTCATATTAGGTCTAGACGTTTGCGCGCGTATACATATCAACATCTTGAACACCAATTCTTTATAGAAACTAGAAAGTGATTTCATATCAAAATTAAAATATTAATTTACCATTCTTTATAGAAACTAGAAAGTGATTTCATAGCCCATTTTAAATCCCTCTCCAATTAATGTATTGTGTGGTGTTAAATGTGTGGTGGTATTAGTAAAAATTGGATCCATCTTTTAAATATAATTTAATTAGGTTCTTTTCGTTTTATTAATGGGTCCCAAAAAAATGACAAAAAGAATGAGGATGTGATGACACTAATAACCATTATTATTCAAAAACAAGAACTAGAAAGTGGTTTATTATGATTATAATACGTTTCGTGTTAAAAAATCTTGGAGGAGAGAATGTCTCTAATCCATATGAAAAAAATGAAAATACATATATCTTCGGCTTGGAAAGGCATATAATTGTTTCTAGGAAGAAAGGAAGTATTTATATTAATTAACCAATTAATTTTTGAGTGTGTTTCTTGACACCATCACACACATTTTTAATAAAATTTGTATTATGAAATTAGTTATTAATAAAATTACTTTTCTGGACAATTTGGTTTTTTTTTGTAGGGCACCTTTTTTTTTTTTTTTTTTTTCTCCGGATCTTGTCTGGACTATTTGGTTGTTTACCTATTTTGTGTAGGTTTCGGACTGCTTTCATTAATTTTGGCAAATCTGGGTTTTGGTTTTATTGCTTTTTTTTTTTTTAATCTACAGGAATGATAATCAAGAACTTTTCTGCTTCCATTAGAAACAGAGCACCATGGTCAAGACTCGAAACCCAGCCACAAAAAATATACGAATTTGCATATCAATAATCTTCCTAAAGAAATCATTTGTCCAGAATAATTATATGTGCCAAAGCCAAATAGAAACAGCAAAAACATAAGAGGAGGAATGTAGAAACTCTCCCAATTTGCAGTGGATTTGAGGACGAAGAGTGGTGGATTTGTGGGTTTATTAATCTAAGAAAAGTGTTTTTTTTTTTTTTTTTTTTAAGATAAAAATGGTAAAAACTCTTTGCTAAACGGACAGAACATGTGCTTAGGTAAAAACTAGTCGTGTGCCCGCGTGTTGTTGTGAAAAATATTGTTATATTATACAAAAAGTTTGAAATTTTTGTGGTGCAATATTAGTTTATATACATATGTATATATAGACATATTTTAAAAAAAAAATAGTGATAATGATTAGGGAGGTTGAAAAAGCTTTAATTATATATAGTCTAAATTAAAGACCCCACGTTTTCTTTATTGATGATTGATAAAATATTAGATTTTAAAAAATTCAGCAATTCTAGTGAAAAAACTTTAATTATATATCCAAAACCACAAGAATCAGAAGTAGTTATATTAAAGGTTCTTCCACGTTTTCTGGAGAGATATGTTGTTTTAGGTTCGGAACTGAAATGATGAAGGGTTGTTAAGATATGTATTTAAAATATTAGATTTTGATCTTTATTGATGATTGATACGAATTTGTAAATATATCTTACTGGGAGGTCAATCTTTTTAGATCTGGTGGTTTTTGGCGTTTGTGATGGTGGCAGTGAAGGTCGGACATCTTCAAATATTTTGGAAATAATTGTAGACATTTGTGCTCCTCTTTGTTAAAAATAAATCTGAAAGGATTTTGTTTGTTTTTTTAATTGATCAATGGTTAGTGGAATTACAGATAGATCAATAAATCATTCATCAATTGTTAATGTGGAGCATGGTTTTTTAATCAATGCTTGTTCTGCTTTTCCAAATATCATGATGCTCTTGTTTCCAGTGTTATCTTCAATTTTTGTGTTTAATTTGTACCTGTTATATAGTTAATTAATGCATTAATTTATTTCTTGTAACTAATAAGGGTAAATAGATTTCATAATCATTTATTAGTAATTTTTATTACCATGGAGATGGTATTGTGTTTATGTGGTCATGACTGTCACACCACCAACCGCTACCTGCTTGTTTTAATTGCCGATAACATCAAGGATAATAGTTATAATAACAGCCTTGATCCGTTGAGAATCCAATTATTGCAGCTTTTAATGTGAATTTGGTACTCTAAATGAATAACGAAAAGTTGTCAGTTTGAATAGTGAGATTAAAAAAAGTGAAGAAAAATTGGATAATACTAACTTGGTTACTTTGTGGATCCAATGTTTTTAGTTCATTGATCGTTCTGCTGTTTTTTGTTTTTTATTCTTCAATTATTTGCATTGATGTTCTTGATGCTGGTAGGAACTCAATTTGTTAACTTTGGTGGGAAAACCTATTTAGGTAAAAGTAAAAGTAATTATAAGAAAAGATCATGAAAATTTTTAAATGTGAAGAAGAATAGGCTTTTTTTTTAAAAAAAAAAAAAAAAGGATATTTTGTATTAGTTTCGTTATAAATTGTCCACATAAATTTAATCTAAATTTTCTTTAAATCGATCTTTCTGCTACTATTTTTACTTTACTTAATTAATTCTTATTTTAACAGTTTTATTTTATCTTTAATTAAGAAAACTATGTAAATATAGATTGATGAATATACACATAACTAACGAAACCACAGAAAATGAAAAGAAAAAAAAAAAAAAATATGGGAAAGAAATTATGAATTACGTCAATAAACATTTAAATTTTTTGATAAAAAATTAAAGAGAGAAATGGAAAAAAGGAAACAAAACAGCAACTTGAACCAACTATACATACATAAAACTCTATTGTAATTGCAGTACATTTTTACAATATATTAAAATTGGCAACAAATAATTACATAAATGATTTTGTAATATCAAATTCACGAAATTACATATTTGCGGCTACAATTTATTCCAAATAAACTGATATAAAAATGTCCACAATGATCATACATTTGCAATAACAAAAATATGGAATTTACAATATTAAATATGATTATGTACAAAACAAATTAATAAGATTAGAATAATACATGAATTAAGTTCATGAACAAATAATACATAAACAGATAAATTCATGTTTGTATTTGTCCATCTTCAGCTTCCCGTTTCATAGATAAACAAACAGATTAAAAGTTTTTTATAATAAAATTTTATTATATGAATTTCATAAAAGGAAAGAACGAAAAGTGAACTAATGAAAAAATATAAATAAATAAATCAGGAATAAAAAAAATTCAGTAGAAAAAATTAAATTATGAATATAGTAATATTTTTATATAGTGATTGTGGTTCAGTTTTTTTTTATATGGTATTAGAGCCACTTTATTGGTGACGGAATTCTTCTCCGGTGATCTTCTCATCAGTGATGGAATACTTCTCCGGTGATTCTCTCTCTGGTGATGGAATCCTTTTTCGAGCAGTCTTCTTCTCAGATTCGGCGTTCTTTTCCGGTGATCGATTAACTAGTGACATTGTTCTTTTCATCGATCGTCATGGAAGAAACTTCCACAGCTGTACAAAAGAATCTTTCTTCTTCCTCAAGATTTACTCCGGTAACTTTCTCACACTCAATTTCTTCGAAGTTAGACAACAATAATTTTTTGGTCTGGCGCCGACAAGTTTTTGCCACTATCCGTGGTTATCGTCTTCAAGATTTTCTTTTTAGCTCAATAAGATTGCCTCCAAAGTTTCTTTCTCTAGAATATGAACTTCTTTGTGTGGTCAATACTGCGTATCTAGAGTGGGAACAACAAGATCAACTGATCATATCATGGATGCTAGCCTTAATGTCTGATTCTATTCTTGCTCGTATGATTAATTGTCAAACTGTAGCTCAAGTTTGGCACACAATTGAGGTATACTTTGCCACACAAATTAGAGCCAAAAAGTCCCAGTTTAAGACTTAATTGCAGAATACACGTAAAGATTCTTTGACTATTAATGAATATCTACTTCGAATAAGGCATTTTTGTTGATATGCTTGCTCTAGTAGGTCATGAAATTTCAACTAAGGATCATGTAGATGTAATTTTCAATGGTTTACCTCCTGAATATGATATTTTAGAGATCAGTGTGAATTTTAGTTTTAATGAATACACTATTGAAGAAGTTGAATCTCTTGTCCTTGCTCAAGAAGTTCGTTTTGAGAAGGCTTTAAAGTCTAGTGATGGTTTTGGTTCTCCTTCTTTTGGTCCTACTTCTGTCAATCTTGCTATGACTAAGACTCAGTCAAACTCTGCTCCAAAATGTAGTGGTACTGGCTTTGGACACTTTCCTTCTGGAACTGCTGGTTTCTTTCCTGCATCTCATGCTTATTTCTCGGGTAATCTTAGACAGGGTCATTTCTCTGGTAATGCAAATAACAGGGGCAAAGGATGTTTTGGAGGATTTAATAGAGGGCCTTGGAACAACAACAAAGTACAATGTTAACTCTGTGGAAAGCAAGGTCATGTTGTTATGCAGTGTTATTACCAGTTTGACAGGTCTTTTGCTGATCATTCTCAATTCTCTCATCAGGTTCAAGACAACTTAGCTCACTGCCAGAGTCAAAACTCAGCATCTGAATCTATTCAGATGCGTGCTATGCTTGCTACTCCAGAGGCAGTGCAAAATCCAACTTGGTGTCCTGCTGAATCATCTGATATGGACTGGTATCCTGACTCGGGTGCCACCAATCATTTGACTGCTGATCATTCAAACCTCATGACCAATTCTGAATTCTCTGGTCTGGATCAGGTGCACATGGGAAATGGTAAGGGATTACCTATTAAACACATTGGTTCTTCTACTTTTTTCTAGTCCTTTTATCATTTCAAAACTCTTACTCTCAAACACTTATTACATGTCCCTGAAATTCGTAAAAATTTGTTGAGTGTCTCCAAGTTTGCCATTGATAATCATGTTTTCTTTGAGTTTCATCCCACTACTTGTTATGTCAAGGATCTTACTTCCAAGATGGTGCTGCTGGAGGGTCGTCTTAAGGATGACCTTTATGCATTTGACAACTCGCAGATCCGTCTCCAGCCATCTCCTCCGGTTTGTTCTTCACAAACTGTTCAGCCATCTTCCTCTTTTTCTAGTCCTGTGATTCCTATTATTCAAGCTTGTACTAGCACTGTCAATTCTTCTCATTTTGAACTATGGCATAATAGGGACATCCAGCTGATAAAGTTGTATAGCTTGTGTTGAATAATTGTAATTTCTCCAACATCAATAAAACTTCACTCTCTACTTGTAAGTCTTGTTGTTTGGGTAAAATTCATAAACTACCCTTCTCTCCGTCCCAGACTACTTACCATAGACCTTTATAGCTTGTTCATTCTGATTTATGGGGTCCCTCACCTGCAAATTCTTCTCGTGGATATAGATATTACATTCACTTTATTGATGCTTATTCTTCTTTCACTTGGATATATCTTTTAAGAACAAAGTCATCTTGGCTGCAATCTCATGGATATAGATACTGGAGTTTGGCTAGTGTGGTGGCAGAGATATCTTGGCTGCAATCTCATCTAAGTGAACTAAATTTTCATCCATGTAAAACACCAGTAATCTTGTGTGACAATCTGAGCACAATTCATCTAGCAGCCAACCCGGTTCTACATGCTAGAACCAAGCATATAGAATTGGATCTATACTTTGTTTGAGAGAAGGTCATGAGGAAGCAAATAGAAGTTGAATATGTACCAACCATTGATCAACTAGCAGATGTCTTCACTAAAGCCATTTCAAGCTCAGTGTTTGGTCTTATACGAAGCAAACTTAAAGTAGAAGATCTAACTACTTTAAGTTTGAAGTGGGCTGTTAAGAAACCTTAGTTATGTTGCCTTAACTTTCCGAGCAAGCTTTACAAAGCTTCTAGTATAAGTTTCTATAGTAAAGCTTATTCTACAAGTTTCAGTAGCTTTATGTAACTTATGTATAAATAGGTATTTACATTAATTTTATTGGTTTGTGATTTTGACAATTCATTCAATACACAATTCTTTCTCAAATTTGTTTCAGACAGTTTTCTTTATAATTTGTAACATTTTAACAAGTTCAGAAGATTAATTGTCAAAATTAAAAATATAAGAACAATTTGCTAAACCACAATAAATTTAAGAGGTAAATGTACTAAAAATTTATTTTTATCAACTCTGATAATAATAGATAATAACTGAGTTAAAATGATGCGATTCTAGTATAAAAAATCCCTGCTAGCGTTAACCTTGCTATAAAGGAAGTTTGTTGCACCTTAAAGTTTCCTGAAGATACTTTCCTCATCTTAAATAAAGTCAACTTTTCTTGTAGAGTTCGTATCCACTAAATTATGATAAACATGATTTTAGCGTTTCCCCTCAAATCACAAGATGGAAGATCTAATGGAATATGACCAAAATATCATTATCAAGGAGCAGTGGAGCCCACTCCACTGTGGTCGACTGCATGGAGCTATAGTGAGGTTCTGTCTTCTTTCAACACATCCCCCTCATTAGCTTGCCGATAGTTGTTGATGATCTATGGGTCTTCTGGCTCATGCCATTGTCTGGATTGATCCGAGTCGACATGTGAATGGTAGAGATCCAATAATATTATTTAATAATCTTTGGTGCTTGTAGAGCAAGTAGAGGGCAGGAATTTTTTTTTTTTTTTTTTTTTACTCTAGTTGCTGCTTGTACCTTTTACGAGTCCTTGAGGGACTCTCGTTGTGCCTTTTAGCCTTTTGACACTTTTCTTTAATTTCTTGCATGCCCAGAATTGCCTTCAGTTGAAGGATTGCAAGTGATGACATTTTGAATTGATGGACCTCATTTGTAAATTATATATATAGATGGTCATAAAGCTCTAAGTTATATAGTATCGCTGCAGATGATCCTTTACAAGTTACCTTGACAAAAATTAAACAGAAGACAATAGCAATAGCAATTTAGAAAATGCATTTCTTGAAACAAATTAGAGTTTATGAGATTTAAGTTTAGGCGTAGTAGCTACTCTGAGTTTTATTATGTTAAATTAAACTAGCCATTCTCTCAAAAACACAAAGCGATAAAAATGAGTGGATATAAGAAACTATTTGTTTCTAATTAATATCCTACAAATTAAAGGGATAAGAGCATAGTAAAATCTAGTTTAGATGTAATCGCGAGGTGGAGATAGAACAATGCCATCTAAGGTGGTGCTTTTTCTCTTCAAGAAATGAGAATACCAATGGGCGGAGAGCTTAGGTTGTCTTCTCAATTCTGGATCGTCGAAATCTACATAGTACAAGCAATAGCTGGATTCAAAGCCGTCCAACAACTCGAAAGAATCCATGAAGGACCATGCAAAATACCCTTTCACGTCCGAACCATTCCTATCAATTTTAAATAAGAAAAATAAATACCAACTCAACTCATGTAACTTAGAAAAATTATTTACATACTAGTTCATGTAATAACAAACCAACAGTACAAGAACTGTCTGTGTAAATCTACAGAAGTTACAATCTTCATGTTAACCAAATTAAATCACATGTGTTTCAAGTGTCAAGAAAAGTAAGATGTCAATTTTATTTTGGGCTCGTTCTAGTTACTACTTGTACATTTCCATGTCGTAAGATTGTCTAGGTCTCTTGTCCTCTATATTTTAGTGATCACTTTTTGAAAAGTTCAGATAGCATAAAAAACTGTTAATATATCTATACAAAAATACAAGTTTAGATAGCATTATAAACTGTTAATCTATCTATCTTTTATGTAAACCGGGAAAGAAGATGAGAGGCAATAATTAGTTAGCTACCGTTAATCATACCTTATATTATCAATTACACTCCAAATATGCGCCTGCAAGTATTCAATCCTCGACCAGTCTGTCAATATTGAATTACGCCGAGTTCGTTGACCTGTTGAACACATTCCAATAATTACAACGTCTAAGCCCTTCAGCCCCACCTAATGAACATAACTACAATTGGTTCCATAGGGCCACAAATTATTTGGAGAGGCAATTTGATCAAAAAGTGAATAATATAGTATCAAACTTCCTTTTTTCTATCTTGTAAAAGGGTTATTTATCTTTTATACCTGTTTTCGGTTTTTTAAAAGTATACCCTAAATTGTTAGTTGTTGCAAATGTATAACATCAAGTTAAATTTAATTGGTAAATCTTTACCTTTTCACGGTCAATGAAGTTTGACCTTTAAAATTACCAAATTAACCTTAATGGTAGGGGTTTGATGGCGTACATTTGCAGACATAAAAACTGAAGGTCATTGTAAGTATGGTTAGTTTGGGAATTTTAAGGGTCAAAATCGAGTGTTAGATACAGATTTGCCTATTAAATATAACATGATGGAAGACATTGCAGTAATCCAAGAGCAAATAGTTTCTTAATTAACCTAAAAACACGTAATACAAGGCTATAGTTTTTTTAATAACCCTAAAACACATAATACAAAAGGGTAATTACCCTTTTATAAATGCTAATAAGTTATGCATCACGGTTTATTAGCTAGCGACCTTTGATTAACTGGTTTTAAATAATCGTCATTTATATTTTAATTTTAATTTTAGAACTGACATCAGTTTATTTGAAGGGACCTTCTCCGTACGCCAACATACCAGTAGGCTAAGTTTTTTATCCATCGAGTCTGCATAAAATCACGTAATAATAAAAAAAATACAAAAAAACCCGGCTAACCAATACGTCAGACATATAAGAGAATTTCCCTTATTTGAATAGTTTGAAAAAATAAGGAGTGATTGTATAGATTGGACTTTGTAAGGACTTGTACTATCATTTTGAAAGGTCAGCTTGTTGTAGTGGGTCAATATCCCTATGAGTTAGTGTTCATTGTAATATCTAAACAGTGCGACCCAACCTTTGTATTAGATTGATTAGACCACCCGTTTAAACTAGTTGTTTTCAGAGTCATATAGAAACTGGGCTTTCTGAGAAGTTATACTTCCATCTTAAGATGTCAAAATCTTAAATGTAGTGGGACAATGTCCTTATAATTTAGTGTATTGTTATATTTAAATGATGTTGGACTCTGATTCGTTTTACCCTTTATAGTTATAATCACTAATCAACAATCTTTGAAACTTTTCTACTTCTTGTGGGGTTACGTTTATCAAATGATTTTTCAGCAAGACAATTTGAAAATAATGTCATATAAGGAGAGAGAAAAAAGAGAGACTACCATTTTCATGGATATAAATAGGAGGATTATTATAATGCTGCTTTATATACTGCAGAACTCCAGTCAGGCCCCAGGGTGTGATTGAATACTGCATCAAACTAGATAATTAACACACTCTAAAGCATCCCATACCTAAACAAATAGAAAATTGTTATATTCAAATTTTTACCTCAAATTTTGACGAGGAAAATTCTGGAACTGCACGCCACAAAAAAAAAAAAAAAAAAAAAAAGAGCACCAATGAGTCAATTCAGCCGAAAACTGTTGAAGTTAATATTTGAACCTCAACTGACTGATTGATTCAGTAAGATAGAGAGAACTGATTGGTCAAAATTCTAAGTATAACTTTGGATGCAATTTATGTTGCTAATCATTGTGCACAATAACAGTTTCTTTAATTGACACTTTTTTTTTTAATTTGGGTGATAGGATTAAAATGTATGAAAAGAAAATACTAATGTCTTGGAAATATATTTCGTGATTGGATTTTTATTTGTCTTCTGTATAGATGTCATGTTGTTCAAGTTACAACTTGTAAATTGTTTTGACTTTTGACGCATGTAAAGTTGTTCAAGCAGAAGAGCCATACAAATTATTTCTATTCCCATGTCTGCAATAACGTCCCCGTTTCCTAACTGAAAGGTGTTGGTTATGTCCTTGACGTTCGTTGTAAAGTAATAATTCACTCCTATAAAGTCAAAGGAACCCCTAACACTTTCGGATTCTTCGATGGTGAAGGCCGGAATTCTTGAGCCAGAATTCCTCTTCATCAAATCAGGGTAATCTCCAAATATCAAGGGATCCAAAAACCTAAACACAACGGGGACTCAATAAGTACTCAAATGCAACACAAAGTGACAATCTCTATTTCCCGCTATAAGACGGAAAGAGATGATTTTGTTAATTTCAAGTTGAAATTATAGACAAAGAACACTTCGAAAAAAGAAGAAGAAGAAGCAAGGTGATCTCTAACTTACCAACCAAAAATAAAATCATTCGCTCTTTTAGTAGCAATTTCATCTTCTCGACTCTTTGTTAGAGGGACAAACCAATAAGTAAGGATATTGAATCCTATAAATCCGTGTTGCTTGTCCTGCATTGCCCAATTATTTCTCTAATGTGATCAACATATATTTCTCTGAAGTAAAGATATATGGTTTTTCATAGTTATAAATTCCTAAATTCTCACAATCAGATCAAACATCGTGCTTAATGAAAATTAAGCAAGTAAATCTAAGAATTTCTAGTTGACATGGTGGTTAAGGATATATGCATCGAACTATTTTGTGGTTTGAGCACTCGACATGAAAATGCTTAAAGATTACCTTGTAGTGTTTCTCATACAATCTATAAGCCGACGCATGTGCCAACAAGATATGATGAGCTGCAATGTATGGCTCAGTCGTGGAGTTGCCTTTAGAGCAGTCACCATATGGATGCGAACATCGTCGAGGTGGTAGATTTCCCCAATCATAACCTGCCCACACAAACAGATTGGCCTCATTTATAGTAGCCCAGTGTTTAACTCTATCACCAAACTCTCTAAAGCACACATCTGCATATTCTGTGAAGTCTTTCCTGCATCCACATAAACATTCTTCAATCATGTCAATCGCCCATTTTTTACAGTTGCCATGAAATTTATCAGCAAGATCAGAAGAAACATACACAATCTTTCGACTAAGCCATCCTCCGTACTCATCTTCAAGAATCTGTGGGGGATCAAATTGTTGCAATGTAACATGTGGTTGAATTCCTGGTTGATGAGAAACAAGCAAGTCTTAGCATAATGCTTTCCTTATAGGGTTACAAACGTAAAAACAAACTCATATATCATATATTGGTACTGACCATGGCTGACTAATTCATTGATAAAATTGTTGTAATATTGTAAACCCTTTGCATTGATAGGTCCTCTTCCATCTAGAAAACAAAGAATGATGAATGTGTTAGAAGGTGAAGCAGAAATCGACTCGGTTTTTTGCATTCTTAATATAAGTAATTAATTTATGTGATCATACTTGGGATAAGTCTTGACCATGATATAGAGAATCTAAATGCTTCTAAACCTGTTTCAACCATGAGTTTGACATCTTCCTGCAAGTAATTTTCTATGAACTTTTAGTAATGCATCGACCACAATCTTACAACACAAATATATTTCCAACCAAATCAGCCTAGAGCTTTTAGATTGTGATCACCTTAAACCTGTAAGTACGGAATGGAAAATTGTCGAAGTGTAGATATTAGAATAGGTGGATTAGTTGGAATCCCTGAAAATAAGGGATTTAGTTAGTCAACTTTCCTGATTTTATTTGATTCTGTTTCCTGATTCTGTGTACTTACTTTTCCCTTGTACAGCCTATATATAGCCGTGTAACATCAAAGAGTAAATAACACAATTATTCTCATCATTATTTGTGTCATGGTATCAGAGCCCTAGGGCTTTGTTTCTGGGAATTTCCGGTTTGTTTCTTTTTCTGGCCTTCATTGCCATTCCTTCTGGTGTGCCTTTATTGCCGCCAGTTATCCTTCCTCTTCTAGGGTTTGCGATTCTTTTTTTGCTAGGGTTTGCTGAAAGTGCAACCTAGATTCATCTAGTCATCTATTATCCCTTCTTTTCTATTCCTTCATCATGTCCACCACAGAAATCAAATCCACCACCAGCACCTCCTCATCCGAGGATGTCTCTGCTGTCCAGAAAATTGGAGATCTGCAGAATATTAGGATGTCATACCGGTTTAATGGAAAGAATTTTCTCAAATGGTCACAAGTGGTTCGGACTTATCTCAAGGGCAAGGGAAAAGTCAGTCACTTGCTTGGAACCGGACCAGCAAGGACAGATATAGGATTTGCTGCATGGGATGAAGAAGATTCCATGATTATGTCTTGGCTATGGGACTCTATGGAACCAACCATTAGTGATACTTGCATGTTTTTAAGCAGTGCAAAAGAGATATGGGACTTTATCCATCGCACATACTCAAAGTCTCGGGATGCAGCGCAGATTTATGAAATCAAGATCATGACCGGAGCTATGAAGCAAGGGGACAAAACTGTTACAGAGTATGCTAACACTCTGCAAACTCTATGGCAGGAACTGGACTATTACCGTGTGTTTGAGATGAAATGCCCAGATGATGCTGCAACTCTCAAGAAATTCATAGAAGCGGATAGGGTGTATGATTTTTTGGCTGGCCTGAATCCAGAATTTGACCTAGTTCGAGTGCAGATTATTGGTAAGGAAGAAACACCCTCACTGGAAGAAGCAATCTCCTTAATTAGGGCAGAGGAAAGTAGACGAAGCTTGATGCTTGAAAAACAGTCTACCTCCTCGGATGGATCTGCCTTCATGACAAAGACTGAGAATCAAGAGAAGGGCAAGAATGAAGTGCCACGGTATTCTGGAAAGGACAATCAGTGGAAGGACAACAAAGACAATCTCTGGTGTACTCACTGCAAGAAACCGAGGCATACAAGGGAGAACTGCTGGAAATTGAATGGAAAACCACCAAGCCGAGATTGGGGAAACCGTGGGGGGCAGCAGAACCGAGAATGGGGAAACAGGTGGGGGCAACAGAAACCTCAAGCACACTTGGCGGAGCAGCCGAAAACTACTGAAGAAAATTCGGCCACAGGAGGATTCAACAGTGAAGAAATTGAAAAGTTGAAACATCTCTTAGGATCTCTAGAAAAAACTTCCGGAACCTGCTCATTGGCTCTCTCAGGTAAACCATCATTTACTTTTTGCATAAATGCCTCAGAACAGTTTGTAGCCAACTCATGGATAATAGACTCAGGTGCCACAGACCATATGACCCCTACATCCCAGTTTTTCCACACATATACCCCATGTCCGAGTAATCGGAAAATTACAGTGGCCAATGGGTCTTTAGCCACTGTTGCCGGAATTGGTGATATTCATATCACACCAATTATTGTCCTTAAAAATGTCCTCCATGTACCAAAACTGTCGGCCAGCCTTGTTTCTATCCAAAAACTTACCCATGATCTTAAATGTTGTGCTATTTTTTTCCCTTCTTATTGTGTGTTTCAGGAACAGGGCTCGGGGAGGAGGATTGGACTTGCTAAGGAAAAGAGCGGCCTTTACTACCTTCCATCATCTAAGCAAGTTAGGAGCAATTTCCCTTTGTCGTTTCTTAGCTCATCAAATAAAGACACCATTTGGTTGCATCATCTGCGTCTAGGTCATCCTTCTTTTAGGGTTTTGAAGGTGATGTTCCCTCATTTGTTCCAAGGAATAGATATTTCTGAGTTTCATTGTGATACTTGTGAATTGGCCAAACATACTCGTGTATCTTTTCCGATTAGTAATAAAAGAAGCACTCTTCCTTTTCATTTAATCCATAGTGACATATGGGGACCTTCTACTATACCTAATGTATCTGGGGCTCGTTGGTTTGTATCTCTAATTGATGATTGCACTCGGGTTACATGGCTCTTTCTCCTAAAACAAAAATCTGAGGTTGCCACTATTATACCTAACTTCCACTCAATGATTCAAAACCAATTTGGCGTTAAAATCAAAAGCTTTAGGACAGACAATGCTAGGGACTACTTCAACCAAATTTTATCACCCTATTTTCGGTCTCAGGGCATTCTCCATGATTCATCATGTGTTAACACCCCTCAACAAAATGGGGTAGCTGAAAGAAAAAATTGCCATTTACTAAACACTACCCGCGCATTACTATTTCAAGGAAATGTTCCTAAATCCTATTGGGGGGAAGCTGTCCTTACTGCCACACACATGATAAATCGCATTCCCTCACATGTCTTGGACAACAAAAGTCCCGTAGAAATCCTTAGTAGCTTTTACCCTCACTTCAGAACATCAAACGGCCTCACACCTCGGATTTTTGGATGCACAGCCTTTGTTCATATTCACAACCAACATCGCGGCAAACTAGACCCTCGAGCCATCAAGTGTGTCTTCCTTGGTTACTCATCCACCCAAAAAGGTTACAAGTGTTACCACCCATCATCCAGGAAATTTTACATCTCTGTTGATGTCACCTTTACTGAAAATAAACCATTTTTCTCCAAGGACTCTCTTCAGGGGGAGAATTCAATGATTGAAGATAGTCCTTGGGAGACCTTTGAACCACTAAAAAACCTTGACATCTCATGTGTCCCAACCCGTAGTGTTGAGAAATCCGAGCCACTACAGCCAAACACATTGGAGTCACTCAACTCTCATTCTTCTACTGAATCCGAGTCATCCCCTATTCCAGTTAGTGCTCCTAACAACTTTCCAAGGTTCTCTCAGGTATATTCACGAAGAAAGGCCGCTCCAGAACTGGCACAAGTCCAAGAATCCAACTCAGACCCCGAGAATGAAATCACGGTAAGATCTAATCCATCTTTGCAACCTACTGAAACATCTAGTGACCCAACAAATGACCTTCCTATTGCTATTAGGAAAAATACCAGAGAATGCACTAAACGACCACTTTACCCATTATCTCACTACGTCTCTCTTGACCGACTATCACCAACCCACAAAAATTTCATTGTAAGTCTAAATGCCATGGCTATCCCTAAAACTGTCTCTGAGGCTTTATCAAAAAGGGAATGGAGGGATGCTATGAAAGAGGAGATGAGTGCGTTAGAGAAGAATAAGACATGGGAGATTGTTGATACGCCAAAAGGTAAAAACATTGTTGATTGCAAATGGATTTTTACAGTAAAGTACAAGGCTGACGGGTCGCTGGAGAGATATAAAGCAAGATTGGTGGCAAAAGGATACACTCAGACTTACGGGGTTGACTATCAGGAGACGTTTGCTCCAGTGGAAAAAATGAATACGGTGAGAATCCTGTTATCATTAGCTGCTAACCTAATCTGGCAACTCCTACAGTATGACGTTAAGAATGCATTTCTTCACGGTGATCTAGATGAAGAAATTTATATGAACATCCCACCAGGTTTCGGAGAATACACAGGTAGCAAGGTGTGCAAACTAAGGAAAGCTCTTTATGGATTAAAGCAATCCCCTAGAGCATGGTTTGGGAGATTCGCAAAGGTCATGAAGGAGTCAGGGTATAAACAAAGCCAAGGGGACCATACTCTCTTTATCAAACATTCGGCAGCAGGGGGAGTAACGGCTCTTTTGGTCTACGTGGATGATATCATAGTTACTGGGAATGATCAAAGGGAAAAGCATGAATTAAAGCAGAGGCTGGTAAAAGAATTCGAGATCAAGGAACTTGGGAAACTAAAGTACTTTCTCGGGATTGAGGTGGCATATTCTACACAAGGGATCTTCATATCTCAACAAAAATATGTGACGGATTTATTGGCTGAAGCAGGAAAGAGTGGGTGTAAGCCAATCTCTACTCCAATAGATCCGAACCATAAGTTGGGAGAAGCTAAAGAAGACCCGCCTGTTGACAAAAGAATGTACCAAAGGTTGGTTGGTAGACTCATATACCTAGCTCACACTCGGCCTGACATAGCATACTCAGTGAGCATGATCAGTCAGTTTATGCATGATCCAAGAGAGCCTCATCTTCAAGCTGCTTACAGAGTGCTGCATTACTTGAAAGGCAATCCAGGAAAAGGAATCTTGTTTAAGAAGAATGATAGCCTTGCCTTAGAAGCCTACACGGATGCTGACTATGCCGGTTCTGTAATGGACAGGAGATCGACTACAGGGTATTGTACTTTCCTTGGAGGTAACCTAGTGACGTGGAGAAGCAAGAAGCAAAACGTAGTGGCAAGGTCATCAGCTGAATCAGAGTTTAGGGCTATCGCTCAAGGAGTATGTGAACTTCTATGGTTGAAGATTATTCTGGATGATTTGCGAGTCAAATGGGAAGGTCCTATGAAGCTCTATTGTGACAACAAATCTGCTATCAATATTGCTCATAATCCTATTCAACATGATAGGACAAAGCATATTGAAATTGATAGGCATTTCATTAAGGAAAAATTAGAAGAAGGATTAGTGTGCATGAGTTATGTTCCATCAGAAAGTCAACTAGCAGATGTTCTAACAAAAGGCCTGAACAGTTCAAGTTTTCATGATTTGGTATTCAAGCTGGGAATGGAAGACATCTATTCCTCAGCTTGAGGGGGAGTGTCGAAGTGTAGATATTAGAATAGGTGGATTAGTTGAAATCCCTGAAAATAAGGGATTTAGTTAGTCAACTTTCCTGATTTAGTTTCCTGATTTTATTTGATTCTGTTTCCTGATTCTGTGTACTTACTTTTCCCTTGTACAGCCTATATATAGCCGTGTAACATCAAAGAGTAAATAACACAATTATTCTCATCATTATTTGTGTCAAAAAGGATAATAATAATGATAATAATAACAATTGTAATGATTAAAAAAAAAAACCTTGTATTTGTGATATCCGTCACATGCGATGTCTCCCGTAGCTCCTTTCATGTACCCTGAAATTTTAAGAAAATTCATTCCAAAACTTTTGTAATGACGTGACATTTCTAAAATGAAATGTAGTGTCACAAAATATATTCTTTTTTTTTTTTTGCATTTTTTTGCATTTTTTTCTTTCAACATAACTAAGAAAAAAGTGACCAAGAACAACTTTTTTTTCTTTAGTGCATTTACAGCAAGCTCTGAGAGAAAAGAAGGAAAATTTAGCCTTTTTAGGGTGTGTTTGCTTCAAAAATTCTGCATGGTTCAAATTATAATTCTTAGTTATGTTACAGTGTTTTCCTCTCATAATGTGAATTTCAAACTTCAAAATCATGAATCATGGTTTGACCCTATCAACCAAACGGATCCTTAATTATAATCTTGCCCTTTCTCTCTGATTTTAAATAGAAACGCGATCTCTCAAAAAACAAAATAGTGCCTCCCACATACGATAATAACATTAGTTTGTAACTATTTTGGAAATGTTGATATAGACATGAGACATATCATGGATATCAATTAATATACTATATCATATTCAAAGAAAAAGAAAGATGTATAATAATATGAAACAAAAGTAAAGGGAAGGAGAACTAGTTAATCATATCAACAAACGAATGACAATGAAAAAAAAAAAAAGAAAGTGTGGGAAGACCAACCGGCATGAGCAAAAGTGTACCATATGCTAGGAGTCCTTCCATCTTTATTCGCAGCACCCTCTGTCTGCTCAACACAACCAAAACAAAAAAAAAAAAAAAAAAAAAAAAAAAAAAAAAAAAAACCCCCCATTTCCTCAAAATCCCAAAACACAATGAATATGTCATCAATATTAATATTTTCTGCGGTGAGAAATTGCAACAAGTGAAAGTTGATGGACCTGATAAGCTGAGGAGGCAGCACCAAACACAAACTCAGCTGGGAAATCATCTCTCCTAACATGTCCACAAACACTTAATCCTACTAATCCCAAGCTCATAAGAGCGAAGAGTGAGAAACAGATTCCCCACATCTTCACTCTAACTTCACTGTGTCATGATTTGTTTCAGAAACTCAATATTTATTAAGAGTTGTGATGTATTAGAAAATGAATTGAAATTCTTTTCTTTTTCCATTTTTCACATCTTTTTTTAGATTCAGATTGAAGCAATCGAGAAATCTCTGGACATTTTTGAATGGTCATGTGCACGATTATCAAAACTGGCTAGCTGGTGATCTCCGAAAAAATGCTTCACCACCAAGGTGGGCTTCTCAGTATAATTAAATCCAAATGAACGAACTCCACGTGCCAAAATTTTTAAATTGAATTAATTTTAAATGCTAGTAAGCGTAATAATAACTCCGCGCAGCTTAGAAATGGAATCACTGCACATGTGCTCTACTGAAAAGTCAGAAAGAGATAATGAAAAAAAAAAAAAAAAAAATTATTAGCATCTATAGTCCTTGAGGCCTGAACTTTGAGGCAGTTCTTACTTTGTTTCATTAATTTTAAAATTTTTACTGTACTATCTTAAATTTTAAATTTCTCTTACTCCCTTATATTTCATTTTCTGTCAAAACCAAATAGAAAATAGTAGGTGCACTCTCATGGGGAGGGGGGTTGGGTTTCTATAAGGGTAAAATTGCAATTAAATTTTAGATTATTTGCATTTATGCCCCTAAACTTATGAGTCGCTTCCGGTATGCCTTTGAACTTTGAGATAAACTCCGCTTTGCCTCCTAGCCTGAACATTTTCATAACTCCCATCCTAGTACCTCAAATTTTAAATTTCTCCCATTTTAAAAAGTTGTGTTAAATGTCAAAATATTATGTAAAAATTTCTTAGAGATTCTAACAAAATATCGATAGAGTATTTCGAGATGAATATGCATGTTTTATGCCTCCTCCAAACTCATTTTTTTCTTTCCCTGGTAGCATTTAGCCCCATATTTAGCGGGCTTCAATTCTTAAAGATTTTAGTATTATTTTTGTAAATGTTCTCCAAGGCCCGAAGTATGGATCATTTTTCGAAACAGTCCCTGATTGTTTAAAACTATTCAAAAAAGCTACCAATCTATGAAAAAAAAAAAGCTCAACATTCTCCCTCTCTCCATTTCTGTATATAACACTAACGGATTTGCATGACATGGCATGCCATTAAAAATTAATTCAAGGCATTAAATGTTGATTGTATCAAAGAAAATAATTAACTATTAAAAAATTAACTAATTATTTTTCAAAAATGAAAAACCCAAAAGAAGAAAGTCATATCCTCTTCCTCTTCACCTCTCTAAGTGCAAACTAATATGGCAGCTGCAAATCACATCATACACTCAAACGCCTCCTAAACCAACAAATCCAAAATCATTCAAACAACTCCAAATTTAGAGAAAAACGCAAATTTCAAAAATTCTTTAAAATCACTTCTAAGCCTCGTCACCATCCTCCAAGGCCTTCTTACACAACCATTTGTTAAACTCGAGAAATCCTAGAATAATTTATAAAGCAAATTAAATTATGATTTCCTTAATTTAATCACATGTGGTAATTCAAACTACAAGAATCGGTGCCTTTAGTGACAACCTTTTTAGCAACAATAAATGTCATCGCTAAAAGACACCAATAGTGACAACATGTCATCGCTAAAAATTGCAGTCGTTTCTTGGAAGAAACACACAATCATTGATTTTTGGTGACGCCTTATGCATATCTATTACGACGACATGTCGCCGCTATAAATTGTGTTAGAACGGTCAACTTTGTAGGACAATATGTCGTCACTATATGGTTTTGCAAGCCAACTAGAAAAGTCCGGAAAAATGGTGCCAATTGGCAACCTTTTAGCGATGACATGCTTAGCACGTACCTTAGGAAATGTAGCATAAGGAGTACGAGATCTGGTCAAACTTTTATGTCATCGCTAAAAGTCCCCAAAAAAATATTAGTGGACTTAGAAATTTTTGAAAAATTTTCAACAATTTTAGCAACGACATAGTTGTCGCTAAAAGATTGACAAAATTAATTTAGCAAGCTTACAGATTTTCTTAAAAAAATTTTGCCTCTTTAGCGATGACAAGTCAGCCCTAAAAAAATATTTTTAGGCGGTAGAACAAAATTTTGGGAGAGGTTTTAGGTAACAACTTTTCGTAAAAGGTTTCCCCCGACATGCCAGAATTTATGATGTGTCAATGTTTTAGCGACGATAGAAAGAACTTTTAGTGATGACTTTTGTCATCGCTAAAGGTGCCGCATATAAACTTAACACCAGATCCTTCTTCTCCATTTTTCTTTCCTTCTCCCATTTCTCCATTAAATCAGCCTCAACCCCCTTTTTTTTTTTTTTTTTTTTTTTGAAATTTCTCATATTTTCAACCCAAATTTCTGAAAAACCCAAATTTCCCAAAATCTAATTTGGCCTTGATTTTGGACGCTATCGCCGGAATTGTAGCCACCGGTTGTAGCTAACATTACCCAAAAACAATCACCCTGTTCTTGTGGTGATTAATTGTGAGTTTTTTGTTATTTAAATTTTTTTATTATTGTTGATTTTGTTGTTGTTGTTGTTGTTGTTGTTGTTGTTGTTTGTGTAATTAGTTTAGGACGATAATGAATTTTAAATTAAATTGGTATTGTAATTAGTTTAGGATGATGTTTGTAGTGATTTTATGAGTTCATTTGGTATTGAAATGAGTTTAGGTGGATATTTTTGTTTTGGTTATAGGTTATGTGAAAAAGAAATAGAAAACATATATTAAAAGAAAAAAAATCTATGAATAATTTACATTTACATTAAAATAGAGTAAAAAATAAGAACAAATAAAAAAGTAAAGAATTAATATTTACATTAAAATTGAGTAAAAAATAAAAAATAAGAAGAAATAATTGATATAATTATTGAATAAACAATAAAGAAATTGATATAAGAAATAAAAACAAATAAAAGAAAATATGGATAAAAATAAAAGAATTGACATAAAGAATAAGAACAAATAATTGATATAATAGCAAAATTAGGAAAAAATAAAGAAAATTAAAGAATTGAATATAAAATAAAATGTGAAATAATAATATAATAATATCATAACAATTATATGAGTAAATTTATTAACGATAACTTCAATAAGTCAATTAAATTAAAGTTCTGGAGCATATTAATAGAAAGAATTGATTATTTAAATTTAATTTGCAAATATCTACCATTCCATGGTCAATCAATTTTGACCTTTAAAATCATCAAATTAATTTTGACCTTTAAGGGAACTACCAGTAACGTTTGTTTAGGAATTTCAAGGGACAAAACTGATTAAATTCGTAATTTTTTTTTACGGATTTAAACTAGTAAGTTTTTATTAAACTAATTTTAAATAATCTTAATTTTATATTCTAACTTTAGAGGGAACGGACTATTCCACAAGGATCCACACAATTTGATATCAAACTCTGAATAGCCGAAAGTCAATAATGTCCTAACAAGAGAGAACAAGAGGAATACCATTTTCGTGGATACAAATGGGAGGATCGTTATAATGTTGCTTTGTATACTCCAGATTTTCAGTCAGGTCCCAGAGTACGATTAGATACTGCATCAAACCAGATAGTCAGCAACAAATTAAAGAATTCCGAAATATATTCGAACATAAAAAAGTTATTACACTACAACAAATATCATTATCAATAGTTAACTAAAAACGCTATCAAGCACTACCAATAGCGTTTTGTAGAGCGTTAGAACATCGGGCGCTATTAAAAGCCTACGAAAACATAACGTTCGGAAAATGATATGAGAAACGCTACAAAATTGAGGTCTTATAGCATTTTAGACATGTCATTTTCAACCTCTTATAGCTATTTGGTGTTGTTATGGTACAAATCAATAGCTTTTCTCCCTTGTTATGTTCATACTCCTGTAGCTATTATTAAATATTTTATCAATAGTAAAAGTAATACATACTAACGTCCTACATACTTTTATTATGTTAATATCCTTTTGAATTCATTCAAATAGGTGAAAGGTGATGATTCCGAGCAATATCTTACATCCAAATAGAAACATTCAAATTAAAACATAAAAACATTCAGTGTTATAATTGTTATTAGTATCTACCAAGTTGGCAATAAGATGTCTACAACATACGTCACACCATTTGTCCAGACCCTTAACATTCAAAACAAGTAAAGAAAATAGAGAAATAACTAGAGATATCAAAGTATCCAAAACGTCTACCTAAATAAAATGGTGAAGTAAATAATCCATCTTGACAAAATGCTCTAACAAAAAAGTCATATCCACCGTTTAATCTGTAAAAAAGTGATCCACTATCAAAACAATGATCAAACTCTGCTATCAAAACAAGATAAAGCTTGTCTTCAATCAAGCAACAAATGACAAAGAATTAGGGAAGCAGAAAGAACAAGTATATTTAGCATATGTAGGAACTGTTCGCGGCTAGCCGAAAGCTAAATAGAACATTACCTTGTATTTTCCTGGCTTCAAGTAGCCAACTCGATAGTTGAAGTAACTGTTACTCCAACGAAAGTTGAAGGCAAAGACGAGGTCTCCCCTTTCAAAGATGATGATCCTGTCTCCTTCATCCTTCCGAGAAACCCCTTAAGTGTGCGTTTTGACATCAAGACTACTTAAGTGTGCATTGACATTAGGACTAACCACTTCATTCATTTTGTGGTTCAACTTTAGTAAAACTCCATCCAACAACTGAACAATGTATGTATTGACCTGTAGGAAATAACAAAAGCCAACAAAATAACAAAATGAACACGTACTGAATCAAAAATCCGAAAAAAGTTTCTAGGCAGCTAGTGGAAGGTAGGAGCATCAAATCCATAAGCACAAATAGATGAGAATACATAAAACGAGGGACACACTGATCATCTCACAACCAAGACAGACATACACAGGTTTGGAATGATAAACATTATGCAAATTATAAACATCATTTCATTAAACATCATAGATATAGATTTACCTAGACAAGCAAGAAGTATTTAAAGACAAACCTAAAGTCTTGTCTTGAAGACCAAGTGGATTTGTAGAAATAGATATTGCAGCTTCAGCACCAAAAGCAGCTATCATATTAGCACTAACTGAAAGTTGATGCTAGTATATTCTATAAATCTCACACACCCAAGCACAATAGGAACTCATAAGTTAATGGAACAATAGGAACTCCCAAAAAAAATACACAAAAAAAAAAAATAATAATAATAAATAAATAAATAAAAACGAAAACCCTTAAAAGATAACAATGAAGAACGGTTTGTGTTCAGTGTTTCATGGAACATCTTGTTTCCAAATTTGTGAGATCCAAAACTGTAGGCATCTCAAAACAATAAATGTTATAGGTATGTTAGTATGTCTGAATTGGATTATTTGGTTACATATGTTGGCAAGGGTCAGGGAGGATTGTTAGTAAGAAGATGCCATTAATGTAAAAGAAAAAGAATATAAATGAAAAATGCCTACTTATCTGAAGGCAAAGAATCGAGAGCTTGTTCTTCTACAAGTTGCTCCACAACATTCAGAGCAGTTCTGACCTGCATTAAGAATTTATGAGATAAAACCAGACAGAGAAACAAAACAAAAAAAAAAGGTCTGTTTCATGCTAGAATCAATTTAATATTTTCATATTCATACAAGAGCGCGTTCAGCTTGTCCCACGGTGTAACTTTTACTTGCTTATAGGTCCGCGTACCAATTATGTGAGAGTTCTAATGTACAAATACTGATTGTAGTGACATGACAAAGCTCTGACATCAGGAAGAAAAATACAAGGAAAAAATAACAGGATACTTGTGTTTCTAGACTCAACAATTTAAATTCCTCCTGCGATATTCAACAGAGACAAATGAGATTCAGATTGCAGCTAATTGTATCAATTTTATGCCAGCATATCCCACAACGTTTAAGGAAATCTATTCCAAGAAACAAAAAATTATGCAGCATTGTTAAGTCTGTAGTTGAGCCCATTCAGGTTTGTCAGAAGAGGTACCTCTATGTTTCCATGCAAAGAAGCGGCAACGTGGAAATTTGGTACCAATAGAATTGAGCATATTAAAATTAACTCAAGGTTAACAAAACTTATAAAATTTTTGCAATGAAATAAAATATTATTCTTCTAAATAGTGAAAGAACTCTATAGTTGAAAACTGAGTATTGGCACATAAGAAGACAATGCAACCTTTCACGAACCAAGACAAATGAAAGAAAAACATTAACTCTAACCATAGTTAAGTACAACAAACACATGTTTCGAATATCTCCACTATGACGTCGGAACAAAGTATCCAATGCGCAAAGGTTTACCTAATTCAGAAAACCAGACAACCAGACCTTCAGACAATAACAACCTCTAGAGACCAAAAATTTTATTAGAGACTAAAAATCTTATGAAAGCCGACTCATTCTTTTTAGAATGCCTTTCAACCACTATTACTTTTCTCTTGCAACAGCCTTCTCTACATCATTTCTATAAAAATAAACGAGCTTATGAGGGAAATCCCTTACAATCCTTCCACGCCTATCATAAAACGGTTCAGCCATCGGATTACTTCAAGACCTCTTTGTTAGCGTCACCTACAACAAAGGATCCTTTGGATCCTTTCCTTTGAGTTCTTTGAATTTCACTATCTTTCCCCCAATAGTTTATGGCGCATTCTTCTATCATTTTCGTTTCATAGTATTTAAAAACAATCTTCAATAAATTAGGTTGACTAACTTGACTTAAGTAAAATTAGTCTATAAATGATAGTTTAGGCCTAAAAAAGATCTACATAAGATATTGTCTGCTGCATACAATAAAATTTAGGGTAATAGTCAATACCTGAATAAATAGCCGATGGAGATACTCGTGCTCAGGAGAAGTAAAACTTGGAAGTGCCTTGCAAATATCCTTTAGATTCATATAGAGAAACACAAATACTTTCAAACAAACTTAAATGGAAAACTAAACTAACTTTAACAAACATAGCTAAATACCATTGTGTAAGAAGGCATTGGATTATAGAAGAAACATTTGACATATACAAACACATTGTCGGTATAAATTCGTTACTAAATATCCGATCTTTCTTGGCAAGATTTTGGATGAAATTTAGAGATGACCCAAATCTCAAACTTTCGAGTAAAACAAAATTGAAAGTATTTTGTACAAAATCCAAATTCAAAATACCAGTAAAATTATTGAGATTTTCATGAAGTAATAAAAATACCTCCTTAGAAGAGGCAGTGAGAAGAGAGCGCATAACAAGCTTGAAGGACTTTTTCAAGTCCGCTTGCCTCATCCCAAACCGAGAAGCACCAAATTCGTCCCTTTTCTACATTGAAAAGTCTATAATCCGGAGTTAATTAAACTAACTAGGTATTTCATGCAACGCCAAATGATATTTGAAAAAACACTAAGTTAATAAACGTATAGAGGAAGGGAAGAACAACGACCGTTGGAACTCAAACTGGCCAAATCTTCCAGCTCGTCACATGCAAATGCAATTACAACATGAAATGAAAGAAATATGAGGGGAAAGAAAGAAAAGAAAAGTACGAGAAAATCTAAACCAAAACAATGATTTTAAATCGAATACCTTAGCTCGTTCATAAAGAGCAGAGCACCATCAGTTCAGATCAAATTCAGATTAGATCCAGGGTTTGTTCATCCATTTGTAACTAAATAATTATTTCAAGTAGTGCCTCCAGCACTATGCTTGCTTTGCTAAGGGTTTTCTGATCTGACTTCTGACTTCTTTCGAGTCTCAGATGAAGAACTATATTCAAAATCAAAGATCAAAAACCAAAACCAAAAACCGAAAAGGGGAAAAATATAAATGAACCTTCTCCTCCTTATCTAAATGGAGCAAGAAATTTGGGGGGAAGAATTCTTCGACTTAGGCTTTTTTTTTCCTTGGCCGGCTAAATGGCTCTTCGACAGAGTGGGGAACCCAGCATCGTATGGGAATTTGGGTAGCAAGACGAAAAAAAAAAAAAAAAAAAAAAAAGAATGGAGCGGGAATTTGGAAATATGAGGAACCAATTTTCAATGTTCGGTATTATTTTTTCTTTCCGAAATCAGCTTACACTTGTAGCATAAACTGATTTTAATTTTTTATAAATCTCTTTAAAAATATTTTTTAAAGAATTTTTTAAGAATTTACAGCTAAAATAAAATTAAAAGTAGTTCAAAAATAACTTTAGTTTTAAGATTATCTAAGAATTAGTATAGTACAATAAATAAAATTTTCATAATATTCATAATACCCTTAATAAAATTTAAAATTTACAATCTTTTCAATCTAAAATTCAGACGGATAATATAATATAATATAATATAATATAATATAATATAATATTGTAATAAATAATATCATAATTATATTTATAGGATGAGTCTCTAGTCTAGTATGTGGACTGAAACGGCAGTTGTATATTTTTTTATAAAACATGTAAATTTCTTCTTTAGAATGTATACATTTCTTTTTTAAAATGTGTACATATTGTATATTTTACCAAAAAAGGAATGTACATCTTTTAAGAAATATACACGTTCTAAAGAAGAAATATACATATTTTACAGAAAAATATACAAATATCAGTGCCGGATTGGAGACTCTGCCTATATTCATAACTCTAATATTATTATTTTATCATATAATATGATATTATAATAATAGTATATTTATTTTAATAATATGATATTATAATTATAACACGATATTGTTATTATTATTTTATAATATATTATATATTATATTATATTGATATAATTAAATATTAATATAATCTTATAATTTTAATATTATTATATATTATAATGTATTACACACGTTATGATTATATAATATATTAATGATAATATATTTATTTAATATAATATAATAATAATTAAATAATATAATATAATATATTATAATACGATATAATAGTAATTTTTAATTATATTATAACAAAAGTATTAATAACCATTAAAATATTATAATATGTTTTATAATATTGTAATTATATTAACCATTTTAATAATATTATTATATTCTATATCATAATTATATTATATATTATATAATAATAGTTTTTTTTTATATTAAATATAATAATAAATTTATAATATATTGTAATTAATATATTATATTCTAGTATAATATAATATAGTCGTAATTTTTTACTATCCACAGTAATTTAATCTTTTAATTTATCAAATGATATTACGCTGATTTTGAAACCAATACAACTATTATAATTATAGTTTACCAACCACTAACTTATTTTTTGTAACAGTTGCTTCTTCCTTCAGCATAACTAAAAGTAATTTTTCTAAAATTTATAGCACTACCAAACTAAGCCAATACCCGCCCAAAGAAATTCTAATGTTTATATATATATATATATATATATATATAAATATATATAAAACAAACCCATTAAAATTTCATAAAATTTTAATATATATATATAAATATATATATATATATAACATAACTATTTTTAAACGCTATTATATATATACAAAATAACGTTTTTTCAAAAGCGTTATAATTAACCGTTATCAAAAAGTTAATCTGTTATAGTGTTAATTGTATCATTTACCTCAATCATGATGTGTCATTTAGCATAGCTGCTAAGAAAAAAGAGGAAAAAAATCCCAATAAAATTCAATTCAAATCCTGCTAAAATTAATTTTCTTTGAACCTCAATTGACTGATTCAATAAGATAGAGAGTATTGATTGATCAAAATCATTAGTGCAACTATTGGATGCAATTGTAGCTGTGTGAAGAGTATAACATTGACCTTGTTGGCTCAACAAAAGTGAAACAAAGAACTTCATTGAATATCAAAAAAGAGTACACATAAGAGGACAATAGTATCCTCATGAGTCAAATACCGATAAAACTAACATCAAGATCCAAAAATATGGACCAAAAAATCAATAAAGGAAACATTAGTGAAGTCCTTGTTTTAAAGCGATTCTTCAGAGGAACTCTGCGCTCCTTAACGAGTTCATCCCACTGATAAACCCCATCTTTCTTCCACGGACCAGTCTCCTCTCTCAATAGACTGCATAATTAAAAAACAAAAAAAACAAAAAAACAAAAACTTAGAAGCTACTCTAAAATGATGATTATTATTAGCCATGATCAATAACGACCAACTACAATCATCAAAGATGATTTTTTCCAAACAATTCTGATAGGAACCAACCAGAGAAGTTTCGCATACATATGAACAAGATGAATGCATTTTCTTGAAGAAGATGCTTTGGTACAAGAACTGAAACAAAAAATTAACCAAACAACACTCTATCCTAGGTAGATATTCGAGAGTCTATCCATCCCTCTCAAGGGGTTTCCCTAATTTTCGCAAGTCCAAAATCCTTCTCCCCTTAGCTACTAACTCCCTTATTTGTGAGATTACCTAATGCAAAATAGCAAAGAAAAGAAAACATATAACAAAAGGCTAGGGTTTCATGGTACTGCAATTGCAGTGAAAACATAATTCGTTGAATAAACTAATTAAAAAGGCTTTACATAGCCTTGCAAACAAAAAAGTAAAAGACTGATCTACCCATACTAATAAATAAAAACAATCAACGCTAATCCTAATATAAATCTGAGCAACTTTAACATATACCGAAACTCACGATGCGATTATAGGAAGCATCGAGACTTTGCCAAATAGAAAACCAAAAAAAAAGGGGGGAAACGCAAATTGAATATGACTTTGTAAACAAATATGCAATCTTATTTATCCTTTTAATTATGTGTAAGCCTAAACCAATGCAAATGGAGAAAAAGAGACAAATACCCTTAAAATGTTTGGCTCTTAGATTTTTACCCTTTAAACTTAATTAATACTCTTAGTCAAAGACTACATTAGTCAAAAATGTATTAATCAAGAACAAAGGGTAAAAGTCTTGAACAATGCATTTAAATGGTAAGTTCATAAATTTTCTTATGCAGATGCCCAACATGGGCCAGCCGAAAAAAGAGAGAGAATTCAAAGGAGGGGGAGAATGTAAATGCACAGCACAAGTCAACAAAAGATGATGGGGAGAACGCAAATGCTAATGCCCAACATAGGCCAATCAAAGAGAGATGGAGAATGCAAATACCAATACCCAACATGGGTGAATCAAAGAAAGAGGGGAACTTAAATATCAATTTATAACACTTGAAAAGTTACGAAATAACAATTACAGTGATTTGAATTCGAAGCATGACCTGAGATAAGAACGCCGTAAATGAAAAAATCAAGAAAAAGAAAAAAACTCAAACAAAAGATCAATAACTCAATATTAGAAGCTACAATATCTGGTACTTTGATGTGATTTTTTTGCAAGTGTACGAATCACACAAGTAATATAATGAGTGAATAAGATATCGTTTTCACGGAGACTAGCTTAATAATTACTGAAGTTTATATTTTTAACTTTATCTAAACAAATAAAATCTCTGAGATAGATCAAAACTGAAAAGAAAGTAAAATAAAATAACACAAATTATACGCAAAATAATTATGAAAAGAGATCAATGCAAAGAAAATATTAGAGCATACAAGTTTCACCAAGATAATTCCTATTTAATTCCAATTATTCACTAACATCGTCTCTCATTCATGCAGTAGAACGAAAAACCCTAATTTATCTAATAGTCCTTCTGGGGATGCTATTAAAAATATTTTCAACATGTAAATCCACTATCGCTAAATGTGAATCCTGCCATCCTAGAAATTCATTAAATTCTTTAGTTTTTCTAAAATTACTGTCGCAAGTCGTAATACTATATCTCGATATCCTACGCACCTTACAGCTCATTTTATTATAAACTATTCCTAAAAATCTCACTATGGGGTTTCAATTCAATTCAATAAGTGATCAATTTATTGAAAGCGTTAAGAACAATAAAAGAAATACATACATGAATGGAAAACTCTTAGTGAATAAAATTCATTGAAAGAAAATAACAGAAATTAAATATTCACGTCTTGGCTACACTTGTAGCCCTAGTCTAGAAATTTAGAACATCATTGAAAAAGAAAACATAATGACAATAAAATTTAACATAAGAAATTCAAGAAGAGTAAAATTGATTGGGGAATTCAAAGTTGAACGCCATTCTCGAATGAATCCTCTTCTCCTTTGTAAAGCCATCTTATCTCCTTCTTTTCTTAGCCAAAAAGATCTAGAAAATAACCCTAACAATCCTATTTATAGAGTTTTGAATCGTAATAGCATTGTCGTAAATTTTTGAAACTCCATAACACTTAAATTGGTAAAAATTCAAAGTAGTGCCACAAACCTACAATTTGGGTGTCGCGGCCCTGGCCTGAAAAATAGCCTATCCACATGATGCTTCAAAGTACAGCCGCAGTCCTACTATTTAGGCACCGCGGCCCTGGGCAAAAACTTGCTTTTCTCTGTATTTTGGCGCCATGGCTTCATTGCACAAGGCCTAGGCTCTCTTCTTTCGGGTTTTTGTATTGCAAATAGACCATTTCAAAGCCTAGGCGCCATCTTTCAACGCCTAGGCTCTCTAATCTCAATTTAGCTCCAAAAATTACTCCAGCACTTACCTACGAACTCCAAATTATGTCAATATGTAAAACCAACTAAAATTACTTAAATTAACTACTAAAACTACTCTAAAACTAACACAACACTCAATTAGACATATCAAAAGATAAACATAAATCCAATGTATCAAATACCCCAAAACTTGAGATTTTGCTAGTCTTCGAGAGATTCCACATAGTTAGTAGCCCAAGAGAAGCTTCAGAAATCATATTCCATGTAGAATTTGAATCCTAATGCTAATTTCTACCTCACTTAAAGCTTTATGAATATGTATGTGTAAAGCTTTTTGCTGTCAACCGTCCACACTCGGATCATTTTATGCAACGCAAGTTCTTTAAAAATGGATATCTTAGTTTTAAGAATGTTTAAAACTCCATAGGCCGTTTTTTCACATCACTCTCCACTAATGTAGAATGAACATCATACTAAAGATCATTAGGACTGTATTCGGCTTGTAATGTGAGGCTTGGGTTCAAGGTAGGATGATGGATACTACTTTTGGCTCAAATCACTCACGTGCACACAATCATACCATGTTCTTTCCACAAGCTTCTTCAATTTTCCTTAATTCCCCTAAACTTGCTTTCAAACCTCCATTTCTGAACCACTTTATTCATCATCATTTTTTTTTTCACACACCCCCAAACTTATTTCTTTACTTGAATGCACAAAGCGGGGTGTCTAATTTGTCCTCTTTCAATTTTTTTTTTTTTTTTGCATTTTTTTTGTTTTGTTTTTTCCTTCCAAGCTCTTCCTATCCTCCCTAAACTTATTGTAGCTCTGAATATTCTTCTCTAATGATCATGTGCACATAAGTGAAGGGTGAGATGAGGAAATATTATTAAAAGCTAGGTCTAATTATGGGTGACAAAGAAAAAGGTTTAAACAAGCTTAAAAGGGGTACTAGGGATATGTATTGTGCACGGGTTGGCTTGAAAGGCTCAAACGATCCAAATATGGCATAAATCCCTTCCCTAATATGATGTGTCCTAGGAATTCATCTCAAGTGACAATCAAACCAGTTCTAGAATTCTTTTGAGACCAAAGAGTTTGCTTAGGTCACATAATCTTTCTCTAAGTAAGCAAAATGATTAAACAATTTCAAGCTAGTGCTCAGAATGTCACAAAGTCCCAAGTAAAGCAAAATTAACAAAAAGGATCAAGCACACACACAAAATACAATATTCATCAATTTCTCCCAAGCTAGAAGGAAGCAAAACCAAGTCCTCAATGTTTTGATAAAGAAAATAGAAGCGCAGAGGATATATTTGGGCGAAGGCCATGTCAGGTGCCCTCGCCATCATCATCATCATCATTTCTAGAAGCTGGCAGGAAATGGGTAAATATTGGCATCAGGGATAACCAAGGGTCAGGGAATTCTTTGTTGGGTCTTCAAATTTGGGCATTCTTCCTTGACAGTACTGCGATGCCATTGCTACGTTCCCATTGCTAGCTTTATCCAGTTCCTTCTTAGGGGGAATCCCGCATGCTTTATCTTGCCTTTTAAATTGCTTTAGAGCCTTTACTGAGTTCTTTTCACACAATGTCTTCTTTATATTATCCATCCGGTAATAAGTCTCAGATCCCTGTGGACCCTTGAATGGACTAAATACATTGAAAGTTACTCTTTCATTTTTTCACTTCTAGACTCAACTCCCCTTTCAAAACATTAATCACAACATTTTCGGTAGCTAAGAATGGTCGTCCTAAGATTAAAGGAATATCTTAGTCTTCTTCCATATCCAGTACTATGAAATCAGCCAGGAATATCAATTTGTCCACTTTTACTAACACATCTTCTAAAATTCCCCATGAGTACTTAATGGAACAGTTGGCCATTTGGAGTAGCATAGTTGTGGCCTTTGGTTCTCCGAAGCCCAATCTCTGAAAGACCAACAATGGCATGAGGTTTATACTTGCTCCAAGGTTACATAATGCTTTTCCAAAATACGAATTACCAATAGTGCAAGGAATGGTAAAACTACCCGGATCTTTTAACTTTGGTGGCAACTTCCTTTGAATGATAGCACTACACTCCTTAGTCAATGTGATTGTTTCAAAATTCTCCAACTTCCTCTTGTTAGAGAGGATGTCCTTCATAAACTTCATGTAAGCTGGCATTTGAGCCAAGGCCTCCGCAAATGAAATGTTGATGTGGAGCTTTTTGAATACCTCTAAAAACTTAGCAAATTGGTAATCCAGATTCTTTCTCTTTTAACTATTGAGGGAATAGAATTCGTGGCTTGTGCTTTTCTACCAGCAACTCCTACTTTTCAATCTCCTCCCCTACATTCCCACTTGCATCTTCATCATCATTTAGTTGCTTCTTTTCTATACTTGACCTCACTGGTGGATCTTGTAGTTGCAAACCACTCCTTGTAAAAATAGCCTTGCACTGCTCTTTAGGATTAGGATTGGTATCACTTGAAAGAGAATCTTGTTGCCTTAATGAACTCAAACTTGTCAATTGGCCCATTTGCACTTCTAAGTTTCGGATCGTTGTTGTTTGACTACTCAACAAAGTGTCTGTCTTAGCCATGTATTGCTTAGTAGTCAACATGAACTGAGAAAACGTCTCTTTCAATAAACTTTTCTTTTCTTGTTGCACAAACCCTAGAGGTGGGTTCAAGACATTCTGAGTGTTCTTGTAAAAGAAATTTGGATGATTTCTAGAATTGGGGTGATAGGTGTTTGAATTGGCCATTGCTGCCTATCGAAGTTCCCCATGTAGCTAGCTTGCTCTGCCACAGACAAACAACTCCCATTTTCATGATTGGCTCCACAATATTCACAACAAGGAGTTTGAATATGCATCGAATTCACTTCCCTAGTATCCAGTTTCTTCACCAAAGCAGCCATTTGGCTCGTTAGAGCCGTCAAAGCATCAACCTCAAGTACCCCTGTAGTTTTCCTCACCATAGTTCGCTCCTTCGGATACTTGTAATCATTTGTAGCCATCTCATCTAGAAGCTTGAAAGCCTCATCAACAGTCTTTCTCATTAATGCACCTCTTGCAGCGGCATCCACCAATTTTGCATCGCTCATATCTAGACCGTCGTAGAAATATTGAATTTGGTTCAATCTTTACACCTCATGATGAGGACATCTCCTGCACTACTTTTAAAATCTCTCCTAAGGTTCTAATAAAGTTTCCCTATCATTTTGCGCGAAATTAATAATCTCATTTCTCATCTGAGCATCATCTTAGACTCCATTAAACTTCATGGTATCACACAACTGCAAGAAACGTGTGATATGAGCATTAGGATCTTCACTAGGCAAACCCTTGACAAGAGTTTTGAATCATGGAGATGATTGCTGGCTTCAATTCAAAGTTGTTGGCTTGAATAGCTGGAGTAGCAATGCTTGATGGTGTTCATGTAACATCGGCGGTAGAATAATCCCCCATAGCTTTGGTGTAATGTTCTCTTTTCGCCATGTCAACAATCACAATCTTTCCTTTCTTCTTTTCTCGATTACGTCTTCTGAAAGTCTGCTCAATCTCAGGATCAAAGACTTCAAGACTTTTAGATTGTTGCATGCACTATAAGACACCTGACAATTTTGCAAGAAAATAAAATCACGTAAGAGTCTAAATTATTTTTATTTTTTGTCCGTTATTTTTCACTCCATTTTCAATATTAGAATTAGGTTTTGCCTAATTTTCCCTAACAACTAGGACCTCAGCATATGGTTATGCTATGAGATTGGCGAGCAAGATCGGCGTGTGGAAATCTTTGTTAGGGGTAGGGGCTGCAACGATGAGATCTCTATTGAGGGAAGGGGCTGCAATTTCGGATGGCGACGGGGCTACAACAGCGGGTTAGGGTGGGGGAAGGGGAGGGAAGAGAAGGTCTTGCTTGACAAGGAAGAAGAGAGTGTAAATTATAAATATTTTATTAGTTTTCCTTAATATTTAGAATTCCAAGAAAATGAATAACACCATGTTCAAGTTACTTCAAAAATGAGATTAAAAAAAATCCCATTGAATTAATATTCTCAAGAATAAAAAAGTACTAAACGTGGTAATATGCAACATTCTTATTCCCACCCTTGAAACTACTAATTGTTGTATAGAATTGATAACACAATCATGCTTCTTTTTTTGTTTTTGGTAGGATTACCTACACCAGTAATGCCAGAAATGAGGTTAAAACCACTAATGAAAGAACACTCTTATTCATCTCATAAGGTTTAAATACAGCTACTTACATGAGATGAGCTCGTTAAGTAAATAAGTAGGATCCACTTTAGTGAGACCCATCATTTTGTAAGTCTGGAATTTTATTTTCATGGGGATGAATACCATTTTTGGTAATGAAAACAACAAATGCACGTACAAGTTACAACAAAGATTAAAAAAAAGTGCTTGTCTTGTCCATTTTGATTTGTGACTAACCAAAGCATGACCCACGGTCCTTGTACACAAGGCATCTGATTTTTGGGTGTGTGTGTGTAAGTAACAATATACACCGTAATAATGTATACCCCTTTTCTTAAGCACCAAACGGGGCATTTTTTGTGTCCTAATAAACTTCCCCAACTAAGCAATTAATTATATCACTGACCCAAAAAAAAAAAAAACATACGTGTTTCAGAAATCCTACTGTGGGTCAGCCCTAGTTTCAGTACTAGGACAATGTAAAAAGATCCTACGCCGGTTACACGAGAAGCAAAGCAACCAAATTGTCAGTCCCTAATTCAATTTGAAATTTCAAACAAATTGTCTTTTGTTGTTTGTCATTATGATTAATTTAATTAATAATTATTGACAAGCACATCACACATTTGTCCGCCATTAGTCATTTTAGTAGAGTTCTTAATTCCTATTATCGTCTAATGAGTAATTTTATCATTCTACCTTTAGAGAAGTAAAATTACTATTTTACCCTTTGTTTTATTACGTGGTTTCTTCTTATGCGAGCCAGGTTCTAAAATTGTCGAGGGCCTTAATTGACCTTTCAATGTACAAAAAATGAACTTAAAGACATTTCTAAAAACTAAGGGGTTATTCTTTTGGAGTGTAATTTGAGTGTAGTTTTTGAGTTGAATTTGAGTTATAACTTGAGTTGAGGTTAGAACTTGAATAAAGCTGAGTAAAATTGAGTGAAGTTAAAACTTAAAAGAACGTGAACTTAAATAAAGTTGAAACTTGAGTTGTCTTTTTTTGAGTTTTATGTGTAAAAGAACATGCCCTATATAGTATAAAAAATCATTTTTTATAAATTTGCTTCATTTTTTAGTCCCAAAAGTAATCATTTTTAAGATTTTCTATTACTTTACTGTCCAAAACGCTTATTTCAAGACTGTAAAAACTCTGCTTTAATGCCTTTTTTAAACTTTGTAAAATTGACTGCGTTTTGGTGAATTTTGATATTTTATGGTCCGTTTAGTTCATAGATTCAAATTATGTGATTTGAGTTATTTTTGATTTACGTGTATTTTTTATGAGAAAAAATACTGTAGTAATCATGAATCATGATTCGAATCAGAGATTTGAATCTAGGAACCAAACATCCCCTAGTCCATTACCGAGTTTCTATGAATACCCAAAGCTCAAAATCAATTTCCAGCTTTTGTGTTAGTCGTGTTCGTTTAGTTTGTATATTTAAAATCATAATTTAAAATTATTTTCATTTTATGTGTATTTTTTATGAGAGAAAATACTGTAGAGAATTATGAATCATGATTCAGAATCAAGAATGAATACAAAAAACAAACGGGCACTAAATAAAATTGTTTACAGCATTTAAAAACTGTCCATTTGGTGCAGAAAATAAACTTCCAATTTTAACCCCGTTTATAACTATTTTGACAATTTAGCCCCCCAAAATAGATTAACATTCTTAGATTTTAACTATTTTAAAATAGATTTAAAAATAGATTTTAAACCATCTTGGGTTATTTTTCAGCTAAATTTTAACACCACCGCTGTCATGATACATAGAATCTGCCATTGGAGCAGTTTTCAAAAATGTACCCGGTAAGTGCTTCTTCTTTTTTTTTTTTTTTTTTTGGGTATCTTTAACCTGAAATAGTTAAATCCTTACGTTCAGTCCTCTAAGGCATGTTAATCAAATTTCTTGGAAAAAAATAAACTTAAAATCACTGTAAACTTGCTGCCTTTTTTTACAGACATTTTAACATACAAAACTTGAATTATTTGAGTCCAAAAATCAAGTTTTACTAACTTTTTTTTAGTACTTAAACTACGTAAATTAGTACATTTGAGCACTAAAATTTAAACAAACATAACTTGAATATAGAGATACATTTTCAAACATTTCATGAGACAATATCATATACAATTCAACCATATATCACGACAAAGACAAATTTTTCATGCTAAATTTTGGTTTTTTATGCCATAGACGTCCAACATAATTCACATTTTTCCTTAAAAAAAATTGAAACTTTTATTACCAATCTTTTTACCTAGTTTAGATCTAATTCCTTTTTCATGTGATCACACTTTCTAGAAAGATAATGACTAACACAACATACTGACAAACTCATTTTAACATAAACTAGGTAGATCTAACATAAACTAACATAAGTTTACATATTCCTTAAAATGACAACTTGCAACGAACTTCGGAACAAAGTTTAGAGATTTTTTGTATATACCGAGAGTGAGGATATTGAATGGATCTTGAGCCCTTCCTTGAGCTTCTTGGAGAATCTTAGCTTGCACTTAAGAAAATACCCAGTTTAGAAATTAATCCAATCCTAAAAACTAAACCACAAAATCATCACACAAATTAGCTTTCTTTACCAACACAACTTCTCATTTCTCTTTATCTCCTTGCTCTAGATTAATAATAATAATATTTTATTTTTTTAGGGTTGATTTGAAGAAATATTTGAGAGGGAGAGGAGGTATACACGGCAGCCTTGGGAAGAAATGGAGAGAGAGAAGTTTGCTTCTAACTTTTATGGAAGAAAGAGAATGGTAAAATTTAATCTTCTACCTATGGGCATTTATAGACTAACATTTGGGGACTTATTCTCAATATTTTTAGGGCCATTTTGTAAGGGAAAAGTCGGCAAGTTTGGGGTAAGTGTTGGTTGCCGAATCGAATTCGGCGTCAGAAACGCAGCGGAAAGGCGGATCGTGTATAACAAAAATTTTCATAAAACTTTTGAGATACTCTATAGATTATATTAATTTATGCACGAATAAATTAATTTCATTAATTTATATCATTCAAGGATCAACCGAAAAATACCTTGTAGTCGACTCGGATGATAACTTGAATTTCTTTGACCACGAACAGTCCTAGCTTCAATCTTTGTGTTTAGAACACCAAAGTCTTCCACGTCAATTCCTTGATTCCACGTAGACGTGTGTGTGGGCACACGTGAGACAAAACAGGTTTCTGAAACACTCGAATTTCCACAAACACCAACGCATGCATGATGTGGAATTTTTGGAGAAAAATATTTTTCACTCTTTTCCTATGAGAAAATTCGGCCACCACAGAAAACTAGGGCTGAAAAAATATGTTTCAAAATTGTTTTTACAATTTTCTATCTTTCTCATATTTAAAGAGTAGAAGTCAAACTTCAAAATAGAATCAAATCCTTATCTCTAATTTTGAATTTGGAACAAAAAATCCCTTCCCCTTATCACTTTGATGGCCAGCCACCCTCCTAGGGTTTATCCCTATGTGTGGCGCCTATATCAGATAGGGAAGGAAGAGATTTTATCCTTTATCCAGTAGTCCAATTTTAATTCAGATTCAAATTTGAATTTAAGTCAAACTTAAATTAATTTGAATTCTAAATTTGAACAACTTATCAAATAAGTTTAAATGGATAAATCTAGATATGTTCAAATTCAAATTTAAATAATCTAATTATTTAAATAATAATTAATTCTCAATTAGTTATTCTTCGAGTATTTAATTTTAGAATTCTGTAATTCTAAAATTCCCATTTTACCCTTTGTGTCTGGTAGAATTACAAGGACGATGCAGGAACTAATGGACCTATAATTCTGAGCTCCAATAAAATTAATAATTAATTAAACACTTTAATTAATTAATTAATTATATTAATTCCAATAGTTACTCCACTATAAACTTAGAATTGCACTCTCAAAATTATAGACATTAATTACTTCTAAACCGTGAAGTGTCCATTTGATATAGTCATTACATATAGATCAATCCTCCATAAATAATTCATAATTAGAGTCAGGTAGAATCCGTTAACCTCCCTAATTACATCTTTATCCTTGAGTACCATTGATTCTCTAATAGATAGTGATTCATAAAACACATTCATGAACTAGAGCGCTCTTACTAATCCAAGTACCGAATCAACATTCAAGAGAATATTTATCTGCTTCTCTCTCAAGAAGGAATGGATTCCATCTCGTATAATAACATTCCCAACTACCTATTTCATTATATCTCCAAAATACAAGGAACATGATTCAGGGTTTCAGAATCCGTACCGAGTAAATCAAAAGACATAAATCAATAAATAGGAGTTTGTTAAGAACTCAGGATTACGATCATTCTATATATGACAATCGGTAGACTCAATTAGTATTTCTATGCTTAACGGAAATTATTAGAAATTCATATTGTGTCTGCGTCCATGTTCTACATAATCCTATTATGCGAAATACACTCATTCAATATCTCGCCATATTAACAGTGCGGATAACACCGTTCCATTCTAAATGGGAATGACATGTATTAATAATATTTTAATTAAAGATTTTGAACTTTAATTAAATTCATTATGAACAGTTACTTTTGATTATTATCCTTAAACATTATCCTCTTGTATATAACACTTATATACCATGTTTAAGGTTACATAAATAATCAAGGAATTTTATTTGATATTCATAAAATATTCATAAATATATGCACATAAAATGATGAATATACTATTTTATTAAATAAATAATAAATATCATTTTACATCTCATGCTTTCAGGACACTATTCCCAACAGTAAAGGCTGATTACTATCGTTTATTTCACCAATTCGAGTTTTGTTATAGCAAAAAGCTCTAAAAAATAGTCACATTTAACTTTTTTACAACAACATGCTTTCAGGACACTATTCCCAACAGTAAGGGCTAATTACTATTGTTTATTTCACCAATTCGAGTTTTGTTATAGCAAAAAGCTCTAAAAAATAGTCACATTTAACTTTTTTACAACAATAAAAAGCTCTCACATAAAATCACATTTCAACTTGAATTAAAAATTTGAATTAGCGAACTAAACGGGCCACACTCTAAAAGTAAGTTTAACAATTTTCTCTTTCTTATTTTGTAATTTGTATTACATATGAAGTCCGATAGTAAGTCTTTTAGCAATGCTATGGGAAAAAAAATTAAACCAAAAAAAATAAAAACACAAAAAAGGACAAATCGAGAAGAGAGGTAGCCGACCCTAGAAAAAGAACGAGAAAAAGAGAAAAAGAGAGTGAGTCGATTGAAATTCCGAGACCGCCTCCGGACGCGTCATTGGACTTCTAGTCTAGAAGTTGGTTACAAGGCTCGTATCATTGTGGGCTTTTCAATGGCGGTGGCTGTGTTTAGCAGGGTGACTTCGTTAGGGCTGAGTTGATTTTGTTTAGAGGATGGAATCCATACTACTTATAGGCGTTTTCCTACGCATTTTCTCGTCTAGTGTTTGTACTCTTTCTAAATTTTGTTCTAGATGGTGGTAGGCTTCTTTTGGAGGTGTCAGTGTTGGGTCTAGATGTGTACGGTGGTGGCGCATGTGCTTCAGTTCTGTTGTCTCGTCGACTTTGCCACTTGTTCCTAGAAGCATTCTTCCTACCTTGATGGCCCTCCTGCTGGCTATACTTTCATTGAAGGTTTGCGACGGTCGTGCTTTTAGTTTTAGGTTTTATTTTTTTTTTGTTTTAGTCTAATGAAGGTGCCGATATTTTTGCCTAATTTTAGTATTTTATTTATAATAATGAAGACGGTTCTCTCACCATTTGACTTTGTTTGTAGTTCGCCAGATTTAGGTCTTGACGAGTTAGAAGTTCTACTAGTTATAAGTCTAGGTGGAGATGTTGGTAGCCTTAGAGCTACATTTTACATGCTCTAGATGAATCGAAATCATCCATTAATTGTAGTGGTTTCAAAAAGAGCCTTTTGCGTGCTCAAATTGATGCGTTTAGAAATTTTTCCGATACCGACTCTTGTCTTGTGCCGTCAAAATTTACTGATAAAATCAGTATTATCGAGTATCTTAATCGTACACCATAGAGTCATCCACATTATTATTAGTGTAGGTTAGACTTTTAGTTTGAATGAACTTTAACATTATAAGATGCAATAATGGGCTGCCCTGGCCCAGCCTAGCCCGTTCTCATTAGACCTATGCGGGCCACGAATTTTGTGGGCTGTAAGAATTACTTCGGCCCAGCTCACACCACGGGCCAATTTTGCGTGGACCAGGTTGGGTCGTACTGTGGGTCAAGATGGGCTGTGCCATGGACCTTGAATAAGTTGGCCCATTCAAGGCCCATCTTGGCCCATCATAAGTTTAGATGAACTAGCCCATCTAAGCATGTAATTTTTTTAATTTTTTAATTTTAATTTTTTCTTTTTAAATTTTTAAACAAGTTAACAAATATAAAAATTTGAATAGTCAATGAAAATATAAAAATGGATATTTTATTTACGATTGTCTCATTAAATAAAAACATTTCTAAAGAAAACCCAATGGAACAAAACCTTAGTAAGGAAAAAAGAGTACAACCAGGATAGTTATGCATAAAATATTTACAAAATTACTAAAAAAAAAAAAAAAATTATTATGAACCTAGATGGGCCGAGCTGGGCTGGGCCGGCCCATCATGGGTCTAGACGGGCCAATCTAGCCATACATGACCCATAATTTTTCATAGGCCGGTCCGGCCCAGCCTATGAGTCGATATATGTTGGCCTAACCCAACGCATCAATATTTATGAATTAGACTCGCTTTGTATAGTGACGAGCTGTACTAACTCGGCCTATCATTGTGTTAGAATGAGTTTGGGCCGGCCCATGGCCCGGCCTATTGTGGCATCTCTAAAGGTGACATCTATTTTAAGGGAAATAGTCGAAAATGGGCCAATATGAAAAGGTTAAGAAAGTATATAGGCCAATTTTTAGTTATAGAAATTAATAGGTCATAACTTGTCAAGTTATGGTTCATAACCAGATAAGTTATGAATAAATTTATCAAGTTATAGTTTATAACTAGACAAGTTATGGACAATTATAGACAATAATTTGTTAAGTTATGGTTCATAACCAGACAAATTATGGACAAAAACAGTAATTTAACTTATTTATTAACTTACGTAAATTATTAGCCTATTAATTTTAATTCATCACAAATCTTGACCTATTTCTTTCTTTTTTTTTTCTATTTTAATGTGGTATATATATATATATATATATATATATATATATATATTTGCTAATTAAGGCAAAGTCCAGTTGAAAAAGACTCCTTTGTTCCGAAATTGAAAAAAAAAAAAAAAAAAAAAAAAAAAAACCCTTTTATTTATTCATTGGCATTATTCTGTCCAAAATTGTACACAATCGAAGTTAGATTTGGGTACACTAGTTTTAAAGCGCACACGTATATCCATCTTCCAATTCTTACAACGAAAAGTTTCTATTGTTCTTCAACATTATTTATTTATTTATTATTATTTTTTTAGAAATTTCGTTGCGACCCATTTGCCTCAGAACAATTGGGTACATAGGCTTGCTGATCCAGATTGGTTTCGTGCAAGAACTGGGATTTTGAATTCAGGTAAAATGCGAGCGACCCTTTACAGATCTTTGTTAATTTGAGTTATTGTTTCGTAGAGTTTCTGGGTATTTCTCTTTTCTGTTTATTTCCGAGAAAAAGAAAAAAAAAAAAAAAAAAAAAAAAAAAAAAAAAAAATCATATTTGGAGAGTTGATTAAAACTGATCTTTACATGCGCTTTGGCTTCTACACTGTTAGATTTCATGTGAAGTAAGCAAAGAAGTTGGCTTGAACGTATGAGGTCTTTTTTTTTTTTTTTTTTTTTTTTTTTTTTTTTCTTTTGATTTGACCCAATTAATGAAGAATTTTAGGTTCAAAATATTTGTTTTTTTTTTTTGTTTTGTTTTGTTTTGTTTTTTTTTTTTTTTTTTTTTAGCATTAAAATCAGCCAGCAAAAGAATTCCTCTATTTGGGTTCTGTCATTTTCATCTCAGCTCATTCTATTTCATTAGGATTTGAGTTTTCTCTTCACTAGTATTTAAGTGGGCAGATATATATATATATATTTTTTTTTTTGAGGAAAAGTGGGCTTGAATGTGGGTTGTAATTTTCTATGCTTTATAATGAAGAACTCTAGGTTCAAATTTCCATTTTCCGCCTCATTTCTACGTTGTTTTTAGTGTAAATAATCAGGGGCATTATGTTGACAAGCAAAAGTTTTTTTTTTTTTTTTTTTTTTTTTTTTTTTTTTTTTTTTTGGGTGAAACTGATGCATTTTTCTGATTCTTTTTCATTAGGATTTGATTTTGTTCTTCACAAGTATTTAAGTGGAGGGGGAGAAACCAACAGGAAAAGTTTGCTTTTTTTCCTCTAGAGGATATGGAAATCTCGCAAATTTTGTAGTCAAAATGGTGGCTGATGATGATGGGGAACGGGCTTTGATCGATGAAGTTGTGTATTGAAATTATTGGAAATGAGTCGATCTCCTTCGTTTTCAGTGAAGTCGGAGCTCAGTCCAAAGCTTGATCCAGAATCTTTGCAGCAATGGGTTGTGGCATTTTGCATTATAAGGTTTGATCTAGAACAGGGTCAGCTCATTGAAGAGTGTTATCCACCTGGTTGTCTTACACAGGAGGAGGAGCTCGAAATTGCCTTCAGTTCATTCCCAGATTCTGTTTCCCAGCATCAGAACCGTTCGAGCATTCATGATTGTATGTTCTTTTTCCGGTTTCGAAGGCCAGAGAATTCTCAAACAGGTAATGTGTCTTCCACCAATACCGGCGCAACTGACAAGCAGTTATCTCCCAAGTCTGCGGACAGAGGATTTCTTAGAAGGTTGAAAAGCAGCAATAATGTTTATGGTTCTAGGTACATGTATGGTTACGTCTTCAATAGAGAGAGACATGATGAGAGGTTAAAGCGAGGTGGGGAGCAAAAATCTGTGGTAATTCTGTCTCGTAATCCGTACTCTAGTGTGTTTAAACCTTTGTTACAGATAATGGGTCCTTTATATTTCGACATTGGAAAGAAAGCTCTTGAGCATATTGCTGCTTATGTATCGATGTGGCCTGCTCCGGTACCTGGTAAGCTCATGGAGCTTCCTATTGGGAATGCCATGCTTAAAGTGAACTTGCCGCCTGCTCACAGCTTGCCCTTGGAAAGTGGGATTTTGTTTGAAGAATCTCCTTCTTCTATGGCTCCTTTTCTTCCTAGTAATCAGTCAGTTCCTCAGGGTCTGTTTCATGATTCAGATATTTTTGGTACCTTCCGTGGTCTTCTATTGCAGCTTTGGGTTTTGTGGGAGTTGTTAATTGTTGGTGAGCCCATTCTGATCTTCGCTCCAACTCCACCACAGTGTTGTGAGGCTGTGGCCAGTCTTGTGAGTTTGGTTGCACCTCTACTTTGTAGTGTCGATTTTAGGCCCTATTTCACCATCCACAACCCGGAGTTCGCCAACCTCAATTCTCTTAAAGAAGGAGATGCATTTCCTCCTATTATTTTGGGGGTGACTAATCTCTTTTTCCTTAAATCACTGCGCAACATCCCCCATATTGTTTCGGTTGGAAGCCCTGCTCCTAATTCAAACCGCCTTGCCCTTTCCAATAGGTCCTCTACCGGCCGAATTCCGGGTAAACCAGAGGGATTTGGTTTTCAACAGCTTTCCTTGAAAAAGTTCTCTCCTTCAAGCTTGTTAAATGCTGTGAAGTTGAGGCGGGATGGTCCCCTTTGTCTCATGACGGAACATAAGGAAGCCATATGGAGCACTTACGCAGCAACGACTAAGCCAGACACTTCTATACTGAATAGACTTATTGACGCTGGCATGTCACCTAGGATTGAAGAGTCAATGTCAGTTGTTAATAATGAGATATTGCGGCGGCATTTCTTGGAGCTCACTACCAACTTCTTGGCTCCTTTTGGGCCGTACTTTAGGACCATCACTCCTTCAGAAGGATCTTCTCCATTTTTAGACCCTCCTCCATTTCCTCCGTTCAGTTCTGATGAATTTCTATCAACCTTATCGGCAAGAGGCCCGGGGAAGTTCTTGTCAAAGCGGATGAGATCTAATTGGCTGGACTTATATAGGTAATGGAAGTACTATCTGTATGCACAGTTTACCACTAATACTCTTTTATGTTCTTTTATTTTGTTCTGTCCACAGATGTAGTTGTCATTTCTCTATTTTCTATTCTTATGTCAATAGTCTTCAGTTACTAATCTTATGGTAGTTTACGTTTGACATGTAAGTCTTTTACCTTTTGATTCAGGCGGTTTTTAAAAGGACCTAACTTTATGCCATGGTTTCAAAGAAGGCGTGCTGTTGCTGAACAAGAACAACATAGACTGTGGAGGCAGGCGAGAATGAATGCGGACATACAACAGTTTATATCTAAGATGTCTGAATTGGAAATAGTTGATTCCTTTAATGCAATTGAAAGACATATTATTGGAGAAATACAGGTAAAGTATCTTTATTAAAGTAGCTCGCATTTGTTTTGTGTGCCTCCTATCTCTTTTGGGGTTTCCATTTTTTATTTTATTAAATTGTTAATTTAAGTACCTGAAACCGAAAAGGAGAGGCTTTATGTTTAAAACTTGCTTTTATCTAGTTTCTAGTGTGTTTTTTTTTTTGATAATTTAGTTTCTAGTTCTGGTTACTTAATCAGTTAATAGTAATCTCTTTATGCAAAATTCAAGATGATAGTGAGTCAAAGCTTTCTACCTATCTGATTTAAAGAGCAAAGTGAAATGGGCTATGATTAATTTCGAAAACGTGATCTTGAAAGTTGAAATTGACTGGGTGATTCCTTAAAAGGAATAAAATACTGACTTGGTCGTGATTAAGATATAATCTCCTTGTGAATTATTTTGATCCATGAGGAACTCAAGAGATTTTGAAGAGAAAAAAGATTTTTTTTTTTTTTTTTTTTGAGTGAAACCAATGCATATTACAAACTCATGCAAAAATAAAGGTCACGCACGAAATGCTTTCCACATTGTGATCTTTAGAAATGATTGCCAACAAAATGCTGGTCAAAGTCTTGGAGTTGACTTTGTTTTGCTTTATAAATTAGTGAATCCTTTGCCATTAAAGTCCGTATACTTTCAGCGGAAGGTTAGAATTTAGAATGAAGTGACATTGCTGTTAGTACAAGCTCCTCTCAAATTCTTCTTGTATTTCAATTTTGCAAACCATGAATGACTTTTGCCTTATTCATGCTTTCCAAATTTGACGTGGTTTTGAATATGCATAAAGAGTTTGTCAAGTCTGAGTTGACTTCATTTTATTTCATTCTTCCAACATAAAAATATAAATTCTCCGCTTTTCGAATCAGGAAATTGGATGTTATGATGTTGGTTATTGCTTTCTAATTTTAAAGGACACTTCTTTGTCTCAAGGGTTGTTTCTTGGGAATGAAGCTGTCATTAGAGTCCTCCAGAGTCAAGTTGCTCTTTTTGATTGGTAGAATCCATTTCTATTGCTTTATGACAGCCTATAATACTTAGATAATTCACTTTTTAATTGTAAAGAAGCTTATTCTTGAATTGCAATGTATATAATTTGTCAAACGAAATATCTGAGTTCACAACCAAGTTAGTGAATAATTTTAAGAAGGGTTTAGCACGAATTATCTAATACGTGTAAAGTAACACATTTTGGTTGACACGTTTTAGAAGACTGAACTCTGTGCAAGTGGTTTATATGGTTGAAATAAATCCATAACTTGGTTCTAGAGAAGGCTGGTTTGAATGGATACGGCAACTAATGGTGCAGGATTAGGAGCGTGTCATGGAAGTCACATGACTTGAAGAACTAGAATCAATAAGGTTGGCTTAACCAGTATCTGAAAGGGTTAGAAGGATTCGGTAACACTTGGAAGTTGCAATAGGAGATCATGGGCTCACTTCATGTGTGTATCCTTATAGCCTAAACGTTAAAGTAGCAACATCAGTAGTACAATGAGGTGCACAAGTAGCAGTGGCATTGGAAGTCAGTCTAAACAGGCAATAGCATCGATGTAGTGGGTGCAATACGAGTAGTTGAAGTACTGGAATTCCTGGAAGAATACTGAGGCCTCATTCCTTTCACGGTTCGAATCATAATTCAACCGTTTTGCTACAGTGTTTTCTCCCGTAAAAATTTAAATTTCAGCTTAAGTTTTCCACTCGAACCAGCAAAAAGAATGGGGCCTAAGCGTCCCATTACGTTTGTAGGGCTATTAACGATATAAATAAGTAATGAAGCTAGATATGTACATTCAAAGGGGGAAAAAAAGGGTTAAAAGAAGGATCTCATCAATCCATTTCTCTGTAGTATCTGAGCTTGAGTTTTGGTTGGGCTGAGTGAGTGTTTTCTAACTTTTATAATCCCGACATGAATGAATCAATCTGTGATTGGAATACAAAACAATCGAGTGGGGAAATATTGTAGTCAGCGTATCAATTTGTTTCTTTTAAATTAGTTTTGGCAAATTATGGATGAGATTCCACATTTGATAGTGTACTTTTCCACGAACCATGACTATCCATGAGCAGTTTGTTTTTATGTAGCTTGTCATGTAGAAACCAATCAGTGGATACAAGTTCTGTTGTGCCCTGTCTATTCTTCAGTTTGTAAGGGCTCCGTACATGTGATTCCTCACTCTACTAAAGCAATATACTCCTCATCTTTAATCTTTATGCTGTTTTTGGTACGATGCTAAGAAAATAGAAAGGAAAGAAAAGATATATAACCTGGGTGAGAAAAATGGAGAGGAAGGGGAAGAACTTTCTTGTATTGCTCTTAGCATGGATTCCTTCCTCTTTAATCCCTCTATATTGGGAGAGTGAAATTGGGGATCTTTAAAAAATCCCTCACCCAATGCATTCCCTCACCTTCTCTCCTCTACCAACCACAGGTTCCAAAATGCTTTCACATTCCCTTACCTCTCTCCCTCCTTCCACTTTTCCCTTCTACCAAAGAAGCTCTTAGAGTTTGAGTCATGTTATAGGTCGGTGCAAATCCATTTTGGCTGTTGCATGCTTATATGTAGTCGGTCCATTTGCTATAATATTATGTTCATGGGCGTTTATGTGTACAATGATACCATTACAGTAAGTTTACCCCCTTCTTTTTTTCATTGGTTGCAATCCTCAGCTGCAGAAATCTGGAAAGGCCAGTGCAGATTCCACAGCGGCTTATCAAAAACTAAAGGGAGATCTACAGGCAGTGTTCAATGTGCTTCCGAAGGATATGCAACAGCTTCTGCTTCTAAATCCTGAAAAGGCAGCTCATCTTCAAGGAAGTCCAGAACATACAAAACTTCCTGGGCGCCCACTCATACAAGTTGGGGTTATGGCGTCAATTTTACCTAGGTAGTATGCAGAACACGGCTTAAGCTGAAAAAAGAAGCATTCCCTCGTCAGGTACTTAATCCACGCGCCATCATTATTCTTTACAAATACAGTTATCCACATTGTAACATTCACAGTTTCTTTTCGACTTTTTATCTTGCTGCAAAAGGAAAAGAAAAAAATCGGAGTAGCTGTTGACTGTTGTATGAAACTGCGGGAACTCGTAAATTATTCAGCTTCCCAGTTAACTGGAGATAGTTTATCTTCTTCTCAACCAACCAAGAAAGGTGATTTTGTTTTTCTTTAATGATTTTCTGGGAGCCACTAGTTTCTCTCATCAAGAGTCGAGAATTATTCGTGTTATGTAATTTTTTTCCTTTTCTTTTGCTCAAATTGTCTGTAAGCTAGTAGCTTAATATAGCAATGACTGGGAAAAAATTCCCAAGCTGTAGATGTTGTAAATTCAACAATATTTGTTTCACTCTTTGCAATGGGATTTTACCTTTTATAAAGTGGAGAATCCACTACTTGCTGGTGAAAAGAAGAAAGAAGCAGTACGTTTCTTTCTTTTCAGCTTCTAAAGTCTCTGATATTGATGCCTTTGCACGTATTTAGTTTTTAGTCAGTATAAATAAGGACTTATTCAAGTTGTACGTATGAGAGAGAGAGAGAGAGAGAGAGAGATATGTGATTGGCAACAATTGGTTATTGCAATAAATATGACTAGTAATAAATATGAGAAAGTACTTGAAAATAATCTTTTGAATTCATTCTTTGGCCATTTTCAGGATTACCAAAAAAATTTAGTTTATGGATATTGTTGTTTCAAATGTCCTGTTGAGCATTTCATTCATTTGAAGGCCTCTGAAAGACTCTTGATTTTGTTCGTTTATCGGGCTGAAACTTATAAAAGTACTTATTAGCTGTTTAACTATTGTTTTGTTGGGTTTAAAATACATTTAGCAACAGTGATTTTTCCCCCCCCCTTTTTTTTTGGCAGCCGAAAGAATAAAAGGATATGATTCCCTTTATGAATCCCATAATGTTTTTGAGTGTGTCCTACAGAAGACATGACTGTTCAAGTTATTGTTATGGTTGAAAGATTCCCATGTTCTGAAGGGAAAAGGGAAAAGATTCTAGTGGTAAAATTGGACCACAACGCAAATCTTATCCCTTTCATGATCTGTCTAATTGCAAACTGAGAATTGATTGTTGAAAGGTGACCCTTTACGATTTTCTTCTCCTAAAATCTCTGGATATTTTATAGATTTTGTTCGACTATGCAATTTTGGGCCCCAGACTATGCAATTTTGGGCCCCGGTCTGCCTCGCAGCTACAAAGATATTAGAGGCGTGTGGGTACCATGTGGTGAACATTTGGGTGGGCGGCAATGTCTTCTTTGGCGGCGGACAGTGGCAAAGCGTGGATCTCGTGCACCAGTGGAGGTTGCTCTCTTCACTGCGGCTCTAGTCCTGTGCAGCATCATGGTGGCCGGATTAGCTTCGCTAGCTTTTGTGTTGGAGCTTTATATCCATTCAGTATTAATTGTTTAATAATAATTATTAACTCGAATCATAACTTAAATTTTTATTATAATATTATATCTTATAAAAATTTAAATTTAATTTTTTTTTATTATAATATTTTCTTTTATATAAATTCACTTTTAAAAGTATCTAACAAAACTCTTCTCTCGTTTCTTTGATTGGCTACGGTTCGGAAAATTAGTTTGATTCTTCATTTATTGCCTTCTCTAAGCGACAAATAAATCATTAATTGCTGATGAGAAATGTACTTTGTCCTAACTGGCATGTCAAATATCATCTCAATCATGTTAATATGGTCAATGACAAATTTTGGATCAAATAAATGCACCATTGTCTTCTAATTGCGCATTATCCCTCGTTTGGTATAGTTTTGGAGGCTACTTCTACTTATTATAAAAATTTACAATGTGTTTGACTGTTTGATAAAAACTGCATTTTATAAAGGGATTTTGTTGTATCTTTAAATTTATTTAAATAATCTTAGTAATAAAACATTTTTATCAATATATCCATTTTACTTTTTTCCCATTACCTGAAAGTAAATATTGTTTTACACATATTTTAATTAATAAAAATCAAACTATTATTTTTTAATTTTTTGGAGTAAAAATATTATGAATATTTACCTTAAAATTATATATATCGTACTAAATTATGTCTAATTTAATCATCATATATCTCTTAAATAATTATGTTCATAATTTATTAAAGACTTAAACTTCTGCTCATGGTAGATTTTTTTTTTAATGAAAAAAATTATCAAACGCCTACTTACTGTTAGTCGCAGTAATTTATGACTAGCGATACAGCTATAACAATTATTTTCAAAACCACAAAAATACTTAATTGACACTATACAATCCCTGAGCAAAACAATATACGTGCTCGCGCACACAAAAGATGATGATGATAATAATGATGATAAAAATAAAAATGGGGGTGCTGATAATAATGATGATAATAATAATAAAAATAATAATAATAAATAAAATAAAATAATAAAAAAAATAATAATGATAATAATAATAAAATAATAAATATAATAAAAATAATAATAATAATAATAATAATAAGAATAATATAATAATAATAATAATAATAATAATAATAATAACATTAATAACAACAACAACAACAATAATAATAATAATAATAACAATAATGATAATAAGAATGACAATAAAAATGACAATAATAATGACAATAATAATAACAATATAACAATAATAAGAATAATAATAATCAGAATAATAATAATTAATAATAATAGTAATAATAATAGTAATAATAATAATAATAGTAATAGTAGTAGTAGTAGTAGTAATAATAATAATAATAATAATAATAATAATAATAATAATAATAATAATAATAATAATAATAATAATAATAATAATGGTGCATTTGAGAAGAAGTATTCCGGTTGGTTTGGAAGGAAAAATCACAGACCAAACCAAAAATATTTACCAATTTTAAGTTGTTTTGAATTTATGAAATGAAATGAAATCAACTGAATCATAAAAAATTGATTTAGTTAGTTCAGTTTGGTGGAGTTAGTCATGTTTAAATCCAGGAATTTTGGCGTGTATAAAATTCAAGTTACAATATGATATTCATTAGTTTTTAAGTTTTAAGTAGTTGAAAGCTTTTCTTAAGTATAAATAAAAGCACAGATGAAATTAACTTTTTAAGAAGAATTTGACAGGCATGAGAATATCAAAAAATATGAAAACTATAGTGAAAAAAAAGGAGGGTCAATTTAGCGGTTTAAACCTTCTAAAAATGGTAACCAAAATAATTAAAAACCAGACACCTGCAAATCAATTAAATCAAACCAATTAAATGTAAAACCCAATCAATTAATTTGATGGGAGTTCTCTAATAGGACTTAAAAAATAAATTACCGATAATTTTTTACTTTTAACTGTTAGATATATATTAACAATTTTTTTTTTTTTCATACTTTTTAACCTAATGTGGTTTACAATAAAAAACTGACTCTATGGAGAAAGTCCTTAATTTGATTTGATTTATAAGTTTTGATCAAATTTTAGAGTATGATATTTTTTTTAGAGACTTTCTCTGATAGTTCTTGTAAAAAAAAACTACCGGTACTTTTTTACTTTTCAGCATTCAGATCTTTATCAAAATTTGTTATTCTCTATATATTTTTTAAATGAATGTGATTTTAATTAGATTTAATAGTTAAAAATTGAGACTATTAATATGACGAACTACAAGATATATATATATATTATTTTTTTTTTAACATCTATAATCAGTGGATATTTGTAGTATTGGAGAAAGGGTTGAATCTTTGTAAGACTTTTTGAAAAAAAAAAAAAAAAAAAAAAAAAGTTTTGACTGATTCGTTTTTTCCCCTTTTTCTTTCTACTATAACTGCTCATAGACAATTTGGAATTGAACTCTCTTCGAGCAGTTTCACATGAGAAAGGCAGGTATAATTGATTGCTGGGAGACAAGAACTAGACATCCATCTGCTTTCTATTCATTTTTTTTAATTAAAAAATTTTGGAAAAACATTTTGAAGGCGACATTCATGAGGTCATAGGATCAGCTCCATTCAGTTGGGTATTTAATATGTCTAAATATGCATATCCTTTTTTTTTTTATTATTATTATTCAAAATTATGACTAGAAACATTGTCTTCAATCTTTATTTTTTCAAGTTTTATTTCTATTAAATTTTTATAAGTAGGTACCATTCCATTATGATCTTTTACCTTTATTATTATTATTATTATTATTATTATTATTATTATTATTATTATTATTATTATTATTATTATTATTATTATTATTATTATTATTATTATTATTATTCAGGAGAGTATTATTTTGGTACCTTAAAGTTTAGAACTCTATCAAAAATTGTGTTATATTTGGGGAGGTCGGGTTGGTTGCGAAATTTGTTGTGCCTATCACGTTTGAAGGGGAAAAAAAAATCTGAAAATAAAAAAATGAAGAAAATTGAATTTGAAAGACAAACTTCAGCGCTATTTTTATATGAACTTAATAGAAATTTTTATAGAAGTAAAGGACAACCTCTACGGTGGAATTTTAAAAAAAATCTATCGGTGAAGTCCTGTTTTTTCACCATTAGATTAATCTTTTAACCATCAAATATGCGGTAGGAGTACACTACAACAAAAAAAGCTTATTTGTGATGACCGAATCGTCGTAAATGACTATGTTATCGTCAGAAATATTATATTTGTGACGAAATGTCGTCGCAAATTAGTCATATAAAATTAGACGCAAATAATATATTTGCGATGACACAGTTTTGAGATGTGTTGACAATTTTTCGACGACATTTTTAGATTTGTCGTCGCAAAAAATATTTTTTTTTTTCTAATTTTCTAATAATATTAATTATTAAATATATAAATTAGAAAAAACTTTCATAATAAAATAAAACAATAAAATTGATATTTGTTAATAAAAGATTGATATAAAAAAGTCAACACAATACTAAAATAAGTCTTAAAAAGTAAATTAATCAATCCATACTAAAAAGTATTGATAATAAGAAAAACAAAAACAAATATTTTAATCTTCTAAATTAGCAACATTGTCATCCTCATCCTCATCTTCTTCATTTTGCTCAGGCGGTGGCGGCGAAGGAACCAACGGTTCATGACGGTTAAGTGGCAAAAAGTTGATATTAGGATTCATCGAGTGCATGACTTCTATCATGATCTGTTGGCTGTCGAACACCTTGCATTGCTCGATGTAGATGTTGTTTAGCCAATTTTGGACATGCTGGGGTAAATTAATCGAAGACGACCCGTCTGATTGTGAAGCAGAAGATGAGGTGGAAGCGCTTGAGCGATTCCTCTGTTGCAATGTCGGTCCTACTCCCTTAGTGTGTCCTCTGCACTTGCCCAAGACTTGGGACGTAATCCCCTTCTCATTGACCGGCGTAGATGAACCTTCGCCAGCAAACTGTGTCATTTGCGTGGTTCTTTCCCCCTCTATCTGAGCCTGCAAAGGTAAATGAAATAAAAATGAATACAAATAGTATAATATGTCATATTAAATTTGAAAAAAGAAATAAATTTAAAATTTACTTACAAACACATGTTCCGCGTCTGGACTGACAAAATTCTACCCATGATGGTGCATGTCACCCCAATTGTCAATTAATGATCTTAGCTCTTGGGTCTCGGGATATGCTTAATCAAGTTGAACGCGTTAGAATAATTATTAAGCCAAAGTGACAAAAACTTAACAAGTATGCAAATTAGTATTACATTATCGAAACGTTACTAGGAGTATGACTTCTACCATGGAAGCTAGACCACTTTTGACTGCCACGGTTTTGTTGGTTTGTAGTAAATTTTTTCTAGTAATGATCATAGATGAATTAGTAACATACTTAATAATTAAATAAACTAGTTAATAAAAAATCAGAAGACATAATGAAATGAAACTTGAAAAGTAAGGGACGTAAAGTGATCACAACAAGGTCCCCATTGCTCTTTTCTCAAGTTTTTAGAGGATTTTGCATAACAAAATCCTCCTTTTATGCCCCTCCCATTTTCTGAAAGTGTTTGTACTAGGTAGTCTTTCAGTCCTTGTAACATTTACTGACTTCACGGTTGACAACATCTCTAATGATGTCGTTGTCACGGTCGTAGTCGAGGTTAAACCAATCTTGGAATACATTAAAAAATCAACAAACAACTTTCTTTTATTGTATCCACAATTAAATTTTTAGAACAAATTTTGTTTCAAATAGATACGAGCATGCGATTTTGAATCCTCCTTTTGTGCTCCTTAGGCACGTCTTTTTAGGCGTTGTAGTGTGGGTCACAGATATCTCTTGTGTGTAAGTTGACAACACTCTCAAAATATTTGGCGTTTTCGCCAATCGCCTTCCATGTACCAGTCTCGTCAAACAAGACAAAAAGCTTCCTATCTCTTTGTACCTTCTCCACTATATCTTGACCTAGAGCTACCCCTTAACCAGATCGACGTTGAGATGTCGGTTCTAAAACTGCAAGAAAATAAAAATAACAAAATTTGATTATATAGAGTTCGACGAATAAAAAGTATTGTTCCTTTATTATAACATATAATACCTGACTGACAATATGCCGGGAGTCTCGTCGAATCAGGTGGATGCTGTGATCTTCCTGCAGAGCCAGCACATGTAGCTACTGGGCCAAACATCGTAACGCTATGTCGTATAAAAGAAATTTATTGTATTGGTTGCAACATCATCTTTGCCATGGTACTGGGCCAAATTTTAGTAGTGACAACTTTGTGTGACGCGTTGTAAATTTTTAATACAGACTTGTATATATCTAACTATTGAAAATTTAATCTAACGGTTAAAAATAAGACTCCACTAGTAGAACAAAAATAAGAGCTCCACCGTAGAAGTTGCTTAAAGTAAAAAACTAGTTAAGAGTTAAACTTGTAACTCGCTATTTGACTTTCAAATACCAATTAATAATCGTAGTTCTACTAGAACAAAAAGGGATTACACTTTTCTTTCTTTCTTTTTTTCTTTTTGGTTGAAACATCAATCAATTTTCCCTACGCATGAACAATAATTTTTACCGACAAGAACTTCTAAATTTTGATAGAAGTCTTTGGAATTTAGAGTTTAAAGCAAAATTCATAGCATGAACCAGTCAATATAGTAGGCTCTATTCTATTGATATTCTTTTTCCAAAGAAAAGATGGCTAAACACCACCCGGAATTTTGTGTGGCGCGCTTTAACCAAAACTAGAAATGGAGAATTGGCCACGTCTTTTAGAGAGAGAGAGAGAGAATCTTTGCCCAAGTTTGTCTAGTGGAAATGTTTTCTTGGCAACTAGGTAGATCAATAGTACATCCAGAATTTTATTTCAGTAAAGATGGTAAATTTAATAATTGAGAAAATTTTATTTTAGTACTATCTGTTATATCAAAATTTAAATTTAGTATTATCTGTTTTTAAAATTTTTATGTCGGTATCTCAGTTTTTTAGAAAATTTATTTTAGTACATTAGAGCTATTTTTTAGACATGAAAATATAAAATTATCTTTATTGTAAAAATTCATCTATTGACCAGAATTTTAAAATAAAAAAAAATTTAAAAATTATTATACATGTAACCAAATACCTAAAAACCCATTAAAAGAACTTTTTTTTCTTCAAAATTCTGACGTTAGCATTTTTGTTTTTTTTTTTTTTTTTTGGTTCGGTGCTCTTCCTCTCTTCCCTCTTGAAGTTGTTCTGAATATTGTTTTCAACTGATTCTTGTGGTGAGTACTCGTTGAAAGATTTTGGATGTTTGATTACAGGTATAACAATTTTTAAAATCCTTTTTTCCTTCAAAATTTTGGTTAACGTATGAATTTTTACAAAGAAGGTAATTTTATCTTTTTTTTTTTATCACAAAAAATGGATTTGAGGCACAAAAAAAAGATTGTCTAAAAGATCGAAGTATTGACATGAAATTTTTAAAAATAGAGAGTACCAAACTCAAATTTCAATATAACACATTAGAGTACTAAAATGAAAATTTTCCTTTAATAGTTTTTTAGTTAAATTCACGAGGAATCCTGAATTTTATTCTCTCTCTAAATTTATCCATATACTAAAAATTGTTCTCACTCTTTTAATGTATAGCTTAACTATCATTACTTTAATATTTTCCTTTAATTTTTAGTGGAATTTAACTCGGCGACTAATTTAATTCGTTCAAAGATTTCAAAATTTAAGTTGATCAATTTTCAAGGACTAATTTTGAAGAGAGAAGATCACTTATAGAGATCTACAAAAATTTAACTTCTTTTTTTTTTTTTTTTTGGTGTTCATCATCGTATTATCAAGTTGAGTTCTCATGCTTAGTGGTGGAATCAGAAAGTACTTTTTTAAGGGGTGCATGGATTGAACCAAAATATTAAACGAAAATAACAATACACTAATTTAATCGAGTTTAATTTATTTTTTAAAGTGTAATGTTCACGAAATTATAAATTTACATAATATAGTATAGATCATTTTTTATAATTTAGTGATTTAAGTTTGAAATATCAATATAACAAAAAAAAATTAATAATCTAATTAAGTTGGGGAAATTCAAGATTTTGACAAGCTAATAAATGAAAAATATTTGACTGGGGGGCAGCTAATAAAAAAGTTAATACATGAAATATATAGGGATGGAAATTTGATCTCATAGTTAAGAGCTTATATATTTTTGATATATATATATATATATATATATATATAATTTGAGTTTTTGTTTGATTGTGTACATTTGAGTTATGATTTGAGATAAGAATCTTTTTAAGTTTGTGTTTGAGCAAGTCAAAGCTCAATTTATTTTTAGATTTCTAATAGTATATGGGAAAATGCATAGAAAAAAAATCATCTCAATTAGAATTAAAACGAAAAAGTTATAGCATGAAATGATAGAGGATGGAAAAGAAGCGATCTCATAGTTAAAAGTTTTTCAATTTTAACCGAGTAGTAATGTAGTTGCTGGATTTATGGTCAATCAAAAATATCACGTCAGATTAAAAGAATTATAGTTAAGGCCCTTGATCAGCATCGTGAATCTTTAAAAACAAACAGACATTATGGAAATTAAAGATGATATCATGATAAAGCTATGGTAAATAAGAAAATGCAGAAAAATAAATATCAGACTAAAGATTTACAGTGATTTGCTTTAAAAGAGCTATGTATACTGTTGGAGGATGAAAAGTACAAGTGGGAGATGAATATCTAAATTACAATTACTACAGTACACATTACACAATGATTTACACAATGAATATCTAATTTACAATTACTTAAGAGGGTCTTGGTAGTCGCTTCAGATATGATCACATGTCCATATTTTCTGCTTCTGAGGATTAAATAAAGAGCGGAACTTCTCTTTCAGATGATCTCCAATTAACGGAATCAACTGGAGGACTTGTTCCTACTTTGTTTTCATCATAATGGCTTAGTTTTGGAACACACACACTTCTCCATAAATGAGTTGTATTATAACTCTATTATTGCATTTAAAAAAAAAAAAATTGGTTCCATTGAGTTTTACGACCATCAATTATTTAGTTGGGTGATAAAGCAGCTCGTTCTCTATACGATCTTAAAACATCTTTAACCGTGCTAGCCATTTTATGTTTTTAATCAAAATAATTAATAATTTGACCTTTTATTTTAGCTTTTTCACTCCAACCATCAATTAGCCAAATGGTTATTTATTTTTAAAAAAAAAAAACATTTCAAACTAGCCAAATATAACTACCCATTTCAATTTTTTTATTATATTATTCTTTCAAACAATAATAAATGAAAAGGTATTTTTTTTAAAAAAAATTCAATAAAGCTATTTATATTTTAAATTCAATAAGTATGAAAATATTTTATGTTTGACTGTCTCAGAGAAAAATTGCCAAATAAAATAGCTTTTTAATTATTTTAACTAAAATTTAAGGAGTTATCTTAAAAAGATGCTCTTAGATTCAAATCAGTCCCACTGTGATGAGCAGGTACATGGCAATCCGTTTCATTAGGGATCCATTATATGGCATATAAATATGCCTTGCTTCCTTCAAATTTTTTAGACATACCACCCTTATTCTGATTCAAGAAAGGAAAATGTTTCTTCATGCAAGCAAAATGTTTTACGGTGTTATAGAAAAGGTTAGGGCTATAGGCAGGCAAATTATCATACTCTTGTCTTTCTCTTGCGAAATTCTTCTGTCAATTTGTACACCACTATATTCCACACTCTTTGGAGCATTTTATTTTTTGTTTGATTATTTTTGGTACGTCACGAACAACCTTCAAAATGATGTACAGACTGAAATTGTTTCGTTTTACCTTTTGTAATGACGTTGTAAAATGTTTTTCTTTGGTGAATACAGGTAAAATGCTTGATAATTATAAAAATTTATTTGATTTTTTGAACACCGAAAACAGAATACATAATTTGCATCTATAAGGATTGGAAATGGAGAATGCTTCTTCTCCTACCAGCAAGTTGTGTAAAAAAGTGACTAGGCCAGCCCAAAAAAGAATATGTGAAAACAGTACTTCTTACGAAAGAAACTCATGTAAATTACGGAAGAAAAAAGAAGAGAGAGGAGAAAAAAAACTTGTAAAATGTTCAAAAATGTCCATCATATCTTTTTTTTTTTTTTTTTTTTTTTTATTTTTTTATGCTTCTTTTGAACCTGCAAAATAATGGATAAATGGTATCAAACAGGTCTTACAAATAGTTAATTTTCAGTCTGGCAAAATTCACGTGCATGGGAGCCTAGGGTTTGCCGTTGAATCTGCAATGGATCCTCTGGTTGCAAAAATCCCATGAAAAGACAATTAAAAATGGGTTATTTTTTTTATAGCGATAATAAAAAATAATTTACGAATTGTACGTACTAGTTTCAATTGTTTTGTTTTATAGTACTGTATATACCATAAAGCACTTATAGGAATACAATGTACACGACTTTTATTAAAATACATAAACACCATCATAACTCTTGGTAACTATGATTATAATTACTAGTAGAAGAACTTGATTAGTGACACACAAAAAATAAATAAATTAATAAATAAAAATAAAATACAAGTGATACCTTTGAAATAACTTATATATATATAATTTAGTGCCAAAAAAATTTAACCCATTCAAAATCAAACTTCGTTGGCTTCAGTTGTCCCTCACATTGGTTTCAATTGTCCCTTACATTAGCCAGTTCATAAGGGGATATTGTTTCAAGCAAAATAGATTAATAAATGTTTCCCCTCCAAAAAAAAAAAAAAATCAACAAATTTACGAGGAACGCATTAAAACCTTCAAATTCTACTTGATTGGCAGTGTTTTTTTTTTTTTTTTTTTTTAAATGGTGATCAACCTTTGAAAATACTAGATCTAAAGGACAAATTAACGAAAGTTTGGGGTATCAAAAATCAATTTGAAACTCGATCGTCTCCGTTGGCTGATGTTTTTTCAACATTCAATCTTCTTTTCACGAGGATCAGTCTAAAGCGCCCTTAGACAACGAGCATCATTGATTTGAAACCTGCAGAACTCTAACTCCTATTGAGAGAAAACTACTAATGCTTAGGTTTGGGTTGGCTCTATGAATTAGGTTTAGATTACCGGCATACCAATATTTTGTCCAAAATAGCTCAAGGGCATTGGAGTTCCATCGGCGAAGACATGACGGGGCAAATTTTGACGGTGCTCTTGGCCATGGCCACTTCGCTCGATCATTGGATTAACATCGATCATCTTATGTTCCGTCTGCGTCCCATTATGATTGCAAACCTTGATGAACAGGACATACGATGATTTGTGTTTATAAAAAACGAGCTGGATACATATTCCTATACTCTCATTCTAGTGATGCAATCAGGACTATAGCTGCTAATGCCAATAGATTCAGTGCAAGTCAAAAGAAACAATTATGCTCCTTTTGTTTTGAGGGTTCTAGCCTGATTTTGGATCGTGGTTCTTGATTCGTTATAGTGTTTTTCTCTCATAAAAAATTTAAATTTTAAAAATCAGAATCATGAACCATGTTCTGAACCCATGAATCAAACGTCACCTTAACCAATTTACTAACGTTATTGAAAAAAACTAAATATTGTAAAAAATCTAGAAAGGAATTTCCTTGGCACAAATACATTGAAAGTTGAATTATAGTTATGATTTAAGAATAGTGGGCAAAAAGAGAAAAAGAAAATGTTACACCATGGTCAAGGAGTCGACCATTCTTTCGTATGACAAGCGCCAAGGATTCCCCGTGGGAGTCAGTTGCTGGCGTCGAGGGAAGAACCGTGACAAGGTATCCTTAGCGTCGAGAGATATCACGCGACAGAAGACGTCGAGGAGTTAGCCTCGATGTCTTATGACCAAGGCGTCGAGCAAACTCGCAAGTCAACTTGTCAAGGGTCTTGTCAACTCAAGGAGGGAAGTACTGACCCAACAACAACTGCAGGAGTCAGGAAATCAGATGGCAAACAAGCAGCTAGGATCAGCCGCCTGATTTTTAGAATTTTCATCATGAGAACTCACCTACCCTCACACAGATCGAGGACAGAAGATGGCTTCCTTCTTGGGAACCGAGAATATGTAACTACATGTGAAGGCCTATAAATTGGAGCCAAAGAAAATGGAGAAAGGGTTAGACACCATTTGTATTGCAGAGAGCAAGCTTGTATTCATCTGAGAAAATAGTGTATGCACAAGTAGATTAGGCACAAAGTTATTGCCGAGCCACTATAAAACTTATTGTCCCCTTTACATTATTTTACAGTTTATTCTTTGATTATGTGGTTAGCATAATAGCGAGCGTTTCTGAGGGGGTAATTACGAGTTGTCGGGAAAACACCGTCAACAGAAAAGAAAAAAAAAAAAAGCGCATGGTGATAATGATCTTCGAAGTCTCCTAAATGAAGATCCTCATTTGGAATGTGAAGAGAGACATTTCGAATGACCTCTTCAGAGAAATAGAGATTATAAGGTCAATTAGGAATGTGGAGAAAATTTTCCGGATTTGCTTTATTTGGTTGAACTGGAAGAATTTGTTCTTCAATTCGCAGTTCTTATTGGAGGTCTACCGGTAAGGATTTTTCTCATTAATGATCAACCTAATGTTGTCTTTGAAAATCAGGTTCTTTTACCTTTCAACAAAAACAAAAAAAAAAAAAAAAAAAAAATACTACTAAATATTATATATGTCACTTCAATTAAAAATAAACAATTATCATTCAATTAATAAAGAGAAAACAAAATGATGTAATAATATTCAATTATTTAAAATGACATAAATTATAAGCTTGTACAAAATTATGACAAATCATGTACCTAAGTTCTTTTTTATGCTATTTCTTAAGGAAAAAAATATTCAAAGCACGAAAAGATAATAAAATATCTATCCATGTACATAGCCTCTATTACACGAAATATGGTGTTGATAAACAATTAATAATTTGTAATAAAGATCGGGAGAAAATAGTATGTATCGGTTCCACAAACAAAACGATCCAAAAATGTATTAAAACACGAACATGACTCTTTAATAGATCTTCTATTGTCATGTGAAAGTCGAAAAACTCATGGCAATAAGGCCACATAAAAACTGTGAAGAAATGAATCTTGCAGACAAAAAGGACAACAAAACACTATCGTTACTTTACAGATTTAAATTTTTAATTCGAGTTGAGAAGTGAAATTTTTTGAAAATTTTTTACTGTAACAGAAAAAGTTAAATATGACATTTTTTAAGAGCTTTTAACTGTAAAAAGTTAGAACTAAAACCTCAAATCGGTGAAATAAACGATGCTTAAATAAACAAGATAACAATGCAAATTAATCAAGGTAACAATAACCTTTACAACAAATGTTAGATGAAAGATTCACAAGCCTAAACATCAAAACACCAAAGATATCGAAGCCTCTACAGGTTGCGCAAATCCCACACTACACTTGGGATCTGACAACAAGCTCGTGGATGAAAATTGGTGGCCGGAGGCAAGGAATGCTCCTCGCCGGCCAATAGTGTTTTTCTTTACACCCATAAATTTTAAACCGTGAGGGGTACAAAAATAAAGTGGGCAAAAATCACTTTCCCTAATTCACTCTAACTAAATTCAATTGTTAACAATTTTTAGAATAATTTTAAAGTTAAATTCCTTCCTTAAAAAAAGTTTGGATATGAAATTTGACTTCAACTTTGCATCTTAGAAAGATGAAAGAACAGACAATTTCCTATTAAAAAAAACGTTTCTAATCCAAATTTGATAAAAGTTATCTGATTAATCACTTAATACTTTTAAGAGAGGGCGTTTCAAATTTTTTTTATTATTTTAAATAAAGAACTGTTAAACCAAAAAAAAAGGGAGGGTAAAAAAAAAAAAAAAAGAGTGCAGATTTTTTATTCTCCATGCAATAAGTACAAGCGATAACATAATACAGTAGAACTTTATAGTAGGATATGAAAATCACCGTGTAAATAGGACATAATCTTTAATTATCATATTAATTAGGAAGTTTCTTTGTAAGATCCAAAAAAAAAAAAAAAAGTTACTAATAGTTCTTTATTTTTCAGTAGTTAGATCTCTATAAAAAATTGTTTGTTCTCTGTATTTTTTTAATTTGATGTGATTTTAATCAAATTCAACGGTAAGAAACTGATACTACCATAAGGATGCCTACTAAAGATAATCTCTATTCATTATGTAGAGTTTTAATCACACTAGATTAAATAAAATACAATAATTTACAGAATTGAGAACCAACTATATAGCGTCTCTATTGAGAATTCAAGTATTGTATACGATATTAATTCAATCCTTTGCTTTGTAGGAACATGATCTGGTTAGACCATTAATCTACCGATACTATTATTTATATATATATGTCCTACTCAAAAATGATTCCTTTTACATATTTTAACGTGTTTTATTATACTACTTACATTGATTCTAGTACCTAATGAATCATTTTATTTAGGATTAATTACAAAATGTCCCCTTAAATTATATCCTTTTAACATTTTACCCTCTAATTTTTAAAATATAACATCTATTTCTTAATAAATAAAATGTTAACAAAAAAGCTTTAAGTTTTTTTTTTTTTTTTTTTTTTTTTAAGATTTGACTTTTAATTTGTTATTTGGGGTATTTTGGATGTTTTATGGTTTAAAATTTAGTTTGAATGTAAAATTAATTTAAATATATAAATTTTTAATTATGACACATCCATTAATGTAAAGTTTTTTTTGATAAATTCAAATTATATTTTAAACCATAAAATTATTAAAATACCTTTAAAATAATAAATTAAATGTCAATTTCAATTAAAAACTTAACAAATAAGACCTTTTTTTATTAATAATTTATTATTTAGAGAAAATAAATATTACATTTTAAAGATCAGATGACAAAGTGTTATAACGGTATAATTCAATAGGAATTTTCGTAATTAATCATTTTATTTATAGAAAATTTTTTGATATAGTATGAAAAAACTACTTAGATCTTCATTAAGTTTGTCGGTTCAGGACTATAGTAGGATTTTTTTTTTTGTGTTTTTTATTGGTTGAATATTAGATTATTCTTTTACCAATTACCATATGACAGATTCTTGTGTATGTGTAGGTATAAAAAAATATTATGGTACCATTATAAATCATACCTTTTTAATTTTCTTTTGAAGGATTTTTTTAATTTATTAATGAAATATTAATGAAACCAGTAAGGCATTTTTTGATACCCACCATGAAATTATATCTACATATATGGCTAGAGAGTTGGAAAGATTCTATGGGCCTCAAGTTTCCATCTTTTTACACCCCTCAATGATTGCATACGTCTGAGTACAGTAAATTAACGAAAAAAAAAAAAAATACCATAGCCACCCACACACACACAAACAAACACAGAGATATATATAGAGAGAGAATTTTCTCTCCAATGAACTTTTGTAAGCATGATATGAACATGACAAATAACCCATCCCTTCAATTCCAAAGTGGTCCTCTTCAATTGATAGTTTGACAACCTCACTCCTTATCCTACACACACCCTCTGTCCCCCTTCCCCTCCCTTATCCTGCGCACTCCCCCCCACCCCACAACAAACAATAAAATAATAATAAAATAAAATAAACAAACAAACAGCCCCACACAAAAAAGGAAACAAAAAATAAAAAAATTGAAAAAAAGAAATCCCATTTTTGCATCCTTTTCACCATTCCCATGACATTCCACCCACAACAAAAATAAAATAAAAACTCTCCTTGAAAAGCCCCAAAACTCGCAAAGACCAAATCAACAAACGCCACACCATGTCAAGTACTGCAACGACCAGTTGGAGCAAAGAAGAAGAGAAGGCGTTTGAGAACGCCATAGCCATGCATTGGAAAGAGAAACAAGAAGGAGAAGAAGAAGAAGATTCAATAGAACAATGGGATAAGATTGCTTCCATGGTTCCGAGCAAATCCATGGAGGAACTCAAACGACACTTCCAAATGCTCCTTGACGACGTTAATGCAATCGAAGCCGGTCACATCCCGGTTCCCAACTACGCAGCGGACGACAATGGACACAATCCCAGCAAGGATTCTCATCATGTCGTTTCTGGGTCTGAGAAGAGATTGAATGGTAATTCTTCCGCCGGCCATGGAAGTGGGTTTTCTTCGGGCCTTGCCGGTCATGATGGCGGCGGCAAAGGAGGCTCTAGGGCGGAGCAAGAGAGAAGGAAAGGCATTCCATGGACTGAGGAAGAGCACAGGTATTTTTGTGACTATTGCCCAATAATAATAATAATGAACTTTTTTATTTTTTTTATTTTTTTAAGTTCATGGTTATTTTATTATTAAATCTGCCACTTTTCCTAAAGTATGGGAAAAATCTGTGATTTTTTCAGTTCATGGGTTATGAGTATTTAAAGTAAAGAAAAATGGAACCTTGAAATTTGTGCCTTGTAATAACAGATTCTGGGTTAACTTGGTTTTTTTTTTTTTTATTTCTTTATGTAGTAAAAATTAACAATATGAATTCATCTATTGTTTATTTTCTGAGTTGATAAATGATCTTTTTAGACTGAAAATGCGTGGGGGTAGTGAAGAAATGAGCTGTTTTTTGTGTGTTTGGGACTGGTTGTTTTGACACACACAGCATACTGTGACTGATAGACTGCAACCAATGTTTTTTTTTGGTTTTTTAATTCAATTTTTTAGGTTATTCCTTCTGGGTCTCGACAAGTTTGGCAAAGGGGATTGGAGAAGCATTTCAAGGAATTTTGTGATATCAAGGACTCCAACTCAAGTGGCCAGCCACGCACAAAAGTACTTCATTCGGCTCAATTCAGTGAACAGAGACAGAAGGAGATCAAGCATCCATGACATCACCAGTGTGGCAAATGGGGAAGTCTCTCCTCACCAAGCACCACCAATCACTGGACAACAAGCCAATACTAACCAGTCAAGTGTACCGGCCATGGGGGCTCCACAGCCGGTGAAGCACCGGGGTCAGCCCCATATGCCTGGAATAGGCATGTACGGTGCACCAATGGGGCATCCAGTGGCTGCGCCGCCCGGGCACATGGGCTCGGCCGTGGGGACACCCGTCATGCTTCCTCCAGGGCACCATCCTCATCCGCATCATCATCCTCATCATCACCCCCCTCCCTACATTGTCCCAGTTGCTTACCCTATGGCACCTCCAACAATGCACCAATAACAATGATTAACATTTTAGGGCCAAAAGCTCTATTTTTCCCAATGGTGCCTTTGCATTCTGACCTTTGTTTGTGTTGCTAACTTCATCAAATTTCATTCAGAATGTGCATGACTTGGGACAGACAGAGATGGCCCATCTTTGGCTGATTATGAAAGAGGGGGAAGGAATAAATACCAAAGATTCAAGGGGGATGTTTCTGTTTTATTAATTTTCCATTGATTAAATAAATTATTGGTTAAAAGTTTGATTTTTGTTCTTTTTTTAGTTGCTCTCAGTACTGTACATAGAGAGCTTTCTTCCTGATCGAGAACTGTTGCTCAGCATTTATAATTTTGGCGTGTGAAACCATTGCAAGTTACCCTTTAAGAGTTAGGTCCATTGTTCACTGAAGTTCTACCAAAATTTAGCAGAGAATTTAAAATATTTGTTCCAAGAAACTAAATGGCAAGAAAACAGCACGAAGATGGTGTTTGTGTGTGTGTGTGTCATATATATATATATAGAGAGAGAGAGAGAGAGAGAGAGAGAGAGAGAGAGAGAGAGAGCTCCAAACTACTTTGGATTAAGCTTTGTTATCAGGTATTGGTAAAAGGGGAACGGGGAAGGAATTCTCAAAACAAAAGCTGCAGATACAAGTACATTCGAACAGCCTGGTTAAAGGAAAAAAGATTCTCCGATACTAGATGGTGTACAAAAAATGCCAAATACCCTCGGAAATGGCCAATGGGACCCTGCATATCGATCTGATTCAAGGAATCAGCCAAAACTCTTCCTTTTAATATGAAAATGCCCATTCAAGAGATGATAAAACAGACGTTTCCGCCCCCATCTCCACCAAATTGGTGCCAAGACCCGCCGCCGCTTTTTCATTTGCTTTCCTGCAATCAAGAATTGTATGGGAATTGGTAAATATATGAAACTGAAATCTGATTTATTTCTAAGCAAATGAAATTTCTTCCTTCATGTTAGATAACTAAAAGAAATTTGTCTAAAAGATTTTCTTCTCTGTTCCATTTTTTCTTCAAAGAGAGAGATCCTCACTTTTGTTCTCAAGTGAGTACATTCCCCACTGTGACTGCAATTTGGCAAAGCTGGATCCAAGCGTAGGCCAGTAGTTCATCTGAATCTTAACAACCTCGAGAACAGTTTGGAGACCAGATTTCGAGGGTAATGCATTCTGCAATTCACATTCTGGACTTTCACCGAGCAATACCTTCACAAATGGATAGATATGTCAAAACAATAATCAATAAATGTCCTTGCACAAAACAGTATCAGGCTTAACGATGGAGATTGATTGATATAAAGCAGATTAAATGGAAAAAAAAAAAAAAAAGGTATCTATTCAAACAGCCAGCTACAAATAATAACAAAAATGAGGCTCTCAGGAATAAAAAGAATAAGCACCTTAATGACTGCAGTAGCAGAAGACGATATTGAACGAAGATTATAGCTGTAAGCATATACATTACCAATTGAACTTAGCTAAGTGAAAAAAATTAAAACTGACAGTGAACCAACTATCAAAAGATAAGTCACAAACCCGCCCTCCAGAATAACAAGCAACTTTCCACCCGAAAGGTCATTCAACATCTCTGTCATCTTTGCATAGCCAGCAGGACTGACCTGTAACAAGAGAATTTCTTATACTATAAGACTGCTGAAACCTAGAGATGTTATGAAATTTTAAACACTGAAACACTAAAATCAAGACAGGAAATGACATCACTAACGTGTTAATAAATCTTAAAGCATCAAATATATAGAAAAAGTAGACTAATCAATGGAGAGCTATTGACAGAGCTGCCTATCTTGTTGGTTCACTGATGTCATTCCAGTTGCGACGCATAAGAAAACCAACAAATTTTAATAGTAACTATAGTGTTTATCCAAATCCTTACATCACAGCAACCTAGAGGGTCACCTCGTGCAGCATCAAATCCTGCTGATATGATGGTTAAATCAGGAGCAAACTCCTTTGCTGTAAAAGCAGGAGATTCGGAAAACATTAGATGGATTTAGCTAATACACAATTTTTAAAAATATGTAGCAATTCGTATTCTATTTTAGTGAACGGTGAAAAGAAAAGTTCAGTAACTGGAACTGAGAACCCATTACGAAAGTAAAAGAAAACGAGTTGATATAAGAATTCATGCAAATGAGCGTGCTTTGTAATGTGTAAATCCAAATGATCATTCATAAGAGAGAACATATTTTTGAGAAATGATTAGAAAAAATAACAACAAATTAAAATGACAACGCATGCACAATCCACATGTTAGTTGCACCAAGTTTGGGGCAAAAAAGGCCAAGCAAACTAAGCTGAATGCTATGCACAAAATAGGTCCAATTAACAGGAATATTCATTACTATTTATTTTCATTGTTTCTGTTGAAAAGGTTCAAACATGCCACCTCGGTCAACCCCCAATTCAAAAAATGGCAATGATGCTTGAAGTTCCCACTACAAACTTCTCACAAATACTTCAACACACATAAAATGCAGGAAATTATTACCTATTGGAAGCACGACGTTCTGAAATGCAAAAACATAATCATTATCACCAACTCCTCTACGACTCCATGGAACGTTTACACAATATCCTTCAGCACCCATTGTACCCACCTAAAGAGTGAAAAGATCACATACCCAGTTATAATCGAAATGAATAAACTGCCTAGAAAACAAAGATCGACTCCAAAGCAGGTAAAACTTAGTCTAAAACCAGAAGTCCAGAAGTTGAAAGAAATAAAAGGAGGGATGAAATGACTAGAAAAAATACACTGAAGTTTAATGAAAAAACAGATACTAATCCACAGAAACCAGAATTACTGATAAACTAGATGTGTACTAGAAGCACACACTTTGATTCAGAAAAATAAGTAATTCTGGAGCTAACTGATAATAAAATCACAAGATTATTCCGAAGTCACCTATATAGATTATAGTTCCCTCAAAGTCTGTCACTCAATGCAAGGTTGTAACATTTGCTTAGGATTATACATGAAAAGGTAAAACTGGCTAGCAACAGCAGTTTAATTGACCGAAATAATGAAAAAGAAAATTACTAATGAACTAAACTTTTTTTCTTTTTTACACTTACTTCTGCAAATAAATAAATAAATGAATAACAAAATCTGGCGTGTGTACCTCGTCAGCAGCCCCAGTACCAGGATAGAACTTTCCTCCTTCGTGTCTATGTAAGGATACATACAAGACCTAGATATGAGGTTTAATACATCAGCACTGAAAAATTGCAAAATGAGCAATACGTCAAAATAAAAAAAATAAAAAACGTCAGCTGAAAACCTTCGGCCTAGAATTTCTAGATAAACAAGAGAGGTTTCGTCAAAGAATCCTTAAAAGGATAAAATTTATACAAATTATCCCATGAGTGGGAACAAAGAATAGTTATTATAACTGAAGCTTTTTGATAAGCCTCCCGTGCGTTATACATATGCTCGAAGGAAGCACTACCATGTGACAAGGTCGGCAGTTGAAGGAAATGGAATGGGAAGTGCAAGTGGAGGGACAACTCAAGAGGTTGCTGAGCTGGCGGGGGCACTCGAGGAAAGGAAGAAAGGTGTGGCTGAGTCAGCAAATGGTTAATAGTTAGTCCTGGGGTTTGGTGAGAGGAATAAGAGATAGTGAGTATAAATAGAACAAAGGTAGAATAAGGGGGCATTCATTCAGTTGTGAAACTTTCGAGAGAAGAAAGTCTAGGGAGAGCAAGGGATCTCTCGAATATCCCCATATTCTTTTTGTAACTAATTTCCGCCATTAATACTAATCGAACCTTTCCTATTAGTTTTCCTACCGATTTTGTCATAATTCAACTAATTGTTGGTTTAGAGCTTAACATTTGGTATAAGAGCACTTTTTTGGAATGACGGGGAGAACCGACAATCGTGAAAAGCCGAGGGAACGAGAAAAGAGTTCGTGAATGAATTGGAGGAGGTACGAGAGGAATTGAGAAAGATTCCTCAGCTAGAGCAAGGCATGGACTTACTGTCGTCAAGAATGGAGGAATTGATGAAACTACAGAGCTGTGATCGTCAGGATCCTCAGACGGCTGGAGTGGATGCACTGGCAAGGCAGATGATGCCAGGTGAAGAGACGAGCGAGAGAGTTAGGCCTCCGCGAGAATCTGGAATTCGCATGGACTGTCGGACTCGACGAGTGGAGATGCCGATGTTTGACGGCGAAAATCCCGATGGGTTGGATCTTTAGGGCTGAGAGGTATTTCACAATGAACGGTTTATCAGAGAATGAAAAATTGGATGTAGCGGTTGTGAGTCTTGACGGAGAAGCCTTGGCGTGGTTTCAATGGGAGGATGGCTGGCGGGTGATTCAGAATTAGGCGGAATTGAAGGTGATGATCCTTGAGCACCAACACAGGAAGGCAGCCTGTGTGAGAAATTTTTGTCGCTATGGCAGGAAAAGTCAGTGAGGGAATATCGGAAGCAATTCGAGGTCTTGGCAGGGCCATTGAGGGACATTTCCGAGCAAGTTCTGGAGTGTTCCCTCTTGAATGGTTTAAAACCAGAGGTACGTGCAGAAATTAGATTGATTAAGCCCATTGGATTGGGACGAATTATGGAGGTAACCCATAGGGTGGAAGAGCATAACCTCTTGGTACGCGGCCCAAAAGTGCAAGGCCCATAGTACTCAAGTTGGGGTAAAGGAAATTTATTAAATGAATCTAAAAGGGGCCCAAAAACTTCCAGTTTTGGAAGTGGAACTTGTTTCAGTGGGGCACCAACTTAGAGAGGGACGTTTTTGGAGGAAAGAAAGTTAAGCAACCAAGGCATGGGAACTGGAACTGGAGCAGCGCCATTCAAGCGAATGACCGACGCCGAGCTATAAGCCAAGAGAGAAAAGGGCTTGTGTTACCGGTGTGATGGAAAATATTTTGTTGGCCATCGTTGTCCGAACCGCGAGCTGCAAGTCTTGATAGTGTGAGAAGAGGAAGATCAAGGGGAAGCGGAGGCAGAGAGGGATGAGGCGCACAAAGAAGAGGAGATGGTGGAATTATCTCTCAATTCGGTGGTTGGTTTGACGGCACCAAAAACCATGAAGCTTAATTGTTTTAATAGATAGTGGGGCTACCCACAATTTCATTTCTTGTGACTTGGTTCAGAAATCGAAATTACCGGTGGATAAGACGGGGGGTTACGAAGTGGTGATGGGAACGAGGTTAGCTGTGAGAGGAGAGGGCATTTGCTTAGGAGTGTTGGTTTCCATGCAAGAGATTGAAATTGTTAAAGATTTCTTGCCGTTAGAACTAGGGAGTTTGGATTTGATATTAGGAATCCAATGATTGCAACCTTAGGGGTGATGTCTGTGAATTGGAAGACTTTGCTTATGAAGTTCAGCTTGGGAGAAAGGCAAGTGGCATTAAGAGGAGATCCGGGGTTAAACAAGTCACCAGTTACTCTCAAGGCTTTAATGAGAGCTTTGAGACATGAAGGACATGGGGTTTGGGTAGAGTTAGGACTCTTGGTGTGGAACAGTCTGTCAAAGAGGAGAAAGTTCCTTTGGAATTGCAAATGGTTCTGAGTAGATATGTGAAAGTTTTTGAAATGCCAAAAGGACTGCCACCGGTTAGAACTAAAAACCATGCAATTGTTTTGAAAGAAGAGACTTTTCTTATAAGTGTTATGCCATACCGGTACCCTCACGTACAGAAAACGAAAATTGAGAAATTGGTTGGGGAGATGTTAGCGGCAGGCATAATACAGCCACGTGTCAGTACGTATTCTAGTCCAGTTTTGCTAGTAAAGAAAAAAGATGGAATTTGGAGGTTCTGCGTGGATTACCGTGCTTTGAATAGAGAGACGGTTCCCGATCGTTTCCCGATTCTAGTGATAGAAGAACTTCTGGATGAGTTACATGGGGCCACGATTTTCTCCAAGATCGACCTTAAGTCGGGTTATCATCAGATTAGAATGAAAGCCAAGGACGTGCCGAAGATGGCATTCCGTACACATGAGGGCCATTGTGAGTTCTCGTTATGCCTTTTGGTCTTACGAATGCTCCGGCGACTTTACAATTGCTTATGAATGACGTTCTACGCGCTTTCCTCTGTAAGTTCCTACTCGTTTTTTTTTTTTTTTTTTTTTTTTTTTAGGATATACTCATTTACAGCCACTCTTTGGAGGAGCATGGATACCACCTTGGCCAGGTATTGGCGATTTTGCAGCAACATCAATTATATGCCAATGCTAGGAAGTCTAGTTTCGGGCAGCATTCCATTGAGTACCTTGGCCATATTGTATCTACTAAGGGAGTTTCGGCTGATCCGACTAAGATAGAGGCCATGGTTAATTGGCCGCCTCCTGCCAACTTGAAGGAATTATAGGGATTTCTCGGATTGACAGGTTATTACCGGAAGTTTGTGGCAGGGTATAGTCAAATTGCAGGGCCCTTAATTACTTGCTCCGGAAGGATAGTTTTCGATGGGATGCGGAGGCAATGCAGACTTTTGAAAGGTTGAAGTATACCATGACGCGTGTGCCAGTGCTAGCTTTGCTGGATTTCACAAAACCATTTGTTCTCGAGTCAGATGCCTCAGGATTTGGAATGGGGTCAGTTTTGATGCAAGATCAGCGCCCTATCGCTTATTTCAACCAAGTCCTATCTATTCAAGCGCAGAACAAGTCAGTTTATGAACGTGAGTTGATGGCCATTGTTCTGGCCTTTCAAAATTGGCGGTTGTATCTTCTTGGGCATCATTTTTTGATCCGGACGGATCAACGTAGCCTTAAGTACTTGCTAGAGCAGCGCTTAGTTAACATAGAACATCAAAAGTGGCTTTACCAAGTTGCTGGGGTATGACTTCAAGATCCATTATCGGCCTGGGGTGGAGAATAGAGCAGCGAATGCATTGTCTCAGCTAGCAGTCGGCCCAGCTATGGCCGCCATGACGGTGTCTACTTTTGTCAATACCGAAGACATCCATCAACAAGTGTTGCAGGATGAACGGCTAGCAAAAATTTGGTTAGAGTTACCCCACAACTCGGCCGCATACTCCAACAAGGCCGCTTGTTGTATAAGGGACGAATGGTGGTGGCTCGTACTTCTCTGATTGTACAGCATTTGTTACACTCTTATCATAACGGGGTGTTGGGTGGCCATTTGGGGGGCTTTAAGACCTATCGCCGTCTCACGGCTGATTAGTTTTGGCTTGGAATGAAACGAGATGTAACCGCATACGTAGCACGGTGTGAGATATGTCAACGATGTAAAACATCCACATTGGTCCTTGGTGGGCTATTGCAGCCTTTGCCCATTCCCGAGCAGGTGTGGGAAGATGTGTCCATAGATTTCATTGAGGACCTTCCTCGTTCGAAGGGGTACAACACTATATTGGTGGTTGTTGATTGCTTGAGCAAGTATGGCCACTTTATCGATTTGAGGCACCCATTTTCTGCGGAAAAGGTAGCCAAGCTGTTTATCCAGGAGGTAGTGCAGTTACATGGGGTCCCTCACACCATTGTATCGGATCGTGACCGTATTTTTCTTAGCCGTTTTTAGACTGGCCTTCACAAACAGATGGGTACTACTCTCTCGCACAGAACAGCGTACCATCCTCAGTCTAATGGGCAATCCGAAGTGGTTGATAGGTGTGTGGAAACTTATTTGTGGTGCTTTACCTCTGATAAGCTGGGGCAGTGGCGTAAATGGTTGGCTTGGTCCGAATATTGGTACAATACTTCATTCCACACTGCCACTCGAATGACCCCTTTTCAGGCGGTTTATGGCCGGCTTCCTCCGCCGTTGCTGCGGTATAGTGTGGGGACTTCACCAGTGGATTCGGTGGAGAGGCAGCTACGAGATCGGGATGCCATGTTGGATTTACTTAAGTTCCACCTTCGTGCTCAGTAGAAGATGAAGGCGGTAGAGGATGGTAAAACGGCGGGATGTGGAATTTGCCGTGGGTGACTTGGTGTACCTGAAGCTTTGTCCTTACTGTCAAGTCTCGTTGGCTCGCCGTTGTAATGAAAAGTTGAGCCCTCGTTTCTATGGTCCTTTTCGGATCACACATCGTGTGAGGCCAGTCACTTATCGATTGGCTTTGCTAGATTCGGCTACCATTCATTATGTGTTTCATGTTTCTCAGTTGTGTAGGGTAGTGGGGCAAGGGCAGGCGATTCATCTCTACCACCTCAGCTAGCATGTGACTTAGAGTTGTGCACAGAGCCGGCTGCTCTGTTGGGGGTGCACCGCACGCTTCACGGGGGCCACACTGACTTAGAAGTGTTGATTCATTGGGCTCACTTCCCTGACCATGAGGATACTTGGGAATCATATGCTGCCATTGATGCGCAGTTTCCTCATTTTCACCTTGAGGACAAGGTGCGTCTTTGGGGCGGGGGTAATATAAGCCTCCCGTGCATTATACATATTGCTCGAAGGAAGCACTACCACGTGACAAGGTCAGCAACTGAAGGAAATGGAACGGGAAGTGCAAGTGGAGGGGATTGCTGAGCTTGGGGGTGGGGGTGGGGGGCACTCGAGGAAAGGAAGAAAGGTGTGGCTGAGTCAGCAAGTGGTTAATAGTTAGTCCTGGGGTTTGGTGAGAGGAATAAGAGATGGTGAGTATAAATAGAACAAAGGTAGAATAAGGGGGCATTCATTCAGTAAGTCTAGGGAGAGCAAGGGATCTCTCGAATATCCCCATATTCTTTCTGTAACCAATTTCCGCCATTAATACTAATCGAAACTTTCCTGTTAGTTTTCCTACCGATTTTGTCATAATTCAACTAACTGTTGGTTTGGAGCTTAACACTTTTAGAGATACTTTGTGGTAGTGAAATGGGCAACTACTGCCCATAGAAACGAAACTGTGATGGTCATAAGTACAAAACTCAGATTAGCTTACTCTTCATCCCAAATACATAAGTGATATAGCCAACACCATATCCTCCCCTCCAGCAAATCATTTGACTAAAAATGAGGACTGAGTTAAATAGTTGATGCACATAGTGAGATGAAAATTCAATTCTAATGGTGCTCACCGATTTGTTTTGCTTAAATATCTCCTGGGTACCATTTCCATGGTGAACATCCTGCAACAATATTGGCTAACATCAATCACAACAGAAAATTAAAAAAAGAAAAAAGAACAGATACATATTGCAAAGAGACTAATAAATGAAATTATGGAAAATAGGCAAAAAGTTATCAGCCTTACCCAATCAAGAATTAGCACCTTCCTAGACCCTGAAGCCTGAGCTGCTAATGCAGCAACTGCTGCGTTATTATGAAGGCAAAAACCCATGGCCTGCTTCACACCAGCATGATGACCAGGAGGTCGAACCTGATTCATCCATTGAATGTCAGTAGATTTACATATTCCAATCCAAAGAGCTTTCCACATAACTTCAGAGCACCAAATGGGGGCATAAGCTCTCCTACCAGGGCAAAACCATTTTTGACACGACCAGAAACAATGGCTGAAGCAAGATCAGCACATAAACCTGCAGCAAGTCTAGCAGCACATGCTGAATGTTCATTGGCATAAGTATCAGGAGTGAAATAACTGCAGAAACAAAAGGAAATAACCAAAAAGATATCCCACATATGAATCAAATACAAAATCTAAAAGAAATGTGATTTATACCACACCTAAAGTCACTTCATATCAATTTGATCCAGGGTAAAAGGAAGGGACAATCACTAGTTAAAGGCTTTAGGATCACACGTAGGTTTACTACGCAGGATTAAAATAAGGATGAGAGAGAGAGAAACCAATTACCATACCTAGCAAAAATTTTGCTTGTAAGTTCAACAGCTTCAATATGCTCCAACGAATGGACCTTTAGTTCCAACAGGAAATGCCAAATAATTAGGAGATTTGCAAGTTACTTCCCAAGATGAGGTGAATGAACTAGGTAACAAAAGTCGGCTTATAAGATTGACATGACAAAATAGAAAAATAAATAAAAAGGTTTCTTATGAAGTGAACTCAATTACTAAATCCTCATCCCGTTATATAAGAATTGTGAAACTAAGTGGAATGCTTGTTCCCTGACTGGGACAAAATCCTTAACAAAATAATGCAGGTTCCTAAGTATATGATACCACAAGCCTCCAAGTAATGATTCTTACTGACCATCAGAAGTTCTTCTTTGGTAATTTCTCTGGCAGTGATTGGATAACATCTTCCAGGATATATACCTGCAAAAATGTTATATTTTCTTATTATTTATGAAGCTGATGAAGATAAGGTCTGTCCGCGAGTGAATATAAGCTATTGGCTTGATTATGAAGCTGATGAAGATAAGGTCTGTCCACGAGTGAATATAAGCTATTGTCAAGCCAATAGGTATTACACTAAAATAATCAAAATACTCACCAGCTCTTGCAAGGCTAGCAGCAATAGCCCGGAGACGATCCGGTCTTTCAGGGTGCGGGTGGGATTTCATTTCAACCTACTCTAGCATAAATGATTAATGCACAACAATAATCAGAAAGAAAAAATAAATAAATAAATAAATAAACTAGAATAAATGATAAATGCATGAGAAGAATCAGAAGGAAAGAACTAGAATAATTAATAAGCGCTCGATAACAATCAGAAAGAAAGGACATACATATTGAAGATAGATTTGAAGGAATAATCTACTATCTTATTCAATATTGCGGAAAAAGTACAAATAAATAGGCAGCCAATCTAGTTGGCTAACAGAAAAGATAATCTCCTGATTTGAATCTAATATTCAAAACAGATTTTATTCTCTAATTCCTAATCCTAACAACTCCCGGATAAGAGATAAAGGGAGGATTTGAATCTCCTAAATCTTCTAAAATAAGTTATCCTAACAAACCCTGATTCGGACCTTTTTACCCTCATATGTCAACACTCCCCCTCAAGCTTGTACGTAAATGTCTATGAGTCCAAGCTTGCTTGCTAGTTCTTCAAATGCTGGTCCGTGCAGTCCTTTAGTTAGAATATCAGCCACTTGTTGTTTCGTTGGAACATATTCAATACTGATCATCCCACTCTCAAGTTTTTCTGTAATAAAGTGTCTGTCAACCTCCACATGTTTAGTTCTATCGTGATGGACTGGATTGTATGCTATGCTAATCGTAGCCTTGTTGTCGCAAAAGAGCTGCATAGGAAACTCACATTCAATCTTCAATTCTTCAAGTAGTCGTTTTATCCAAATTGCCTCACAAATGCCATGAGCCATAGCCCTGTATTCGGCTTCAGCACTACTCCTTGCAACTACGGCCTGTTTTTTGCTACGCCAAGTCACCAAATTTCCCCAAACCTGAGTACAATATCCGGATGTCGACCTCCTATCTTCTTCAGAACCTGCCCAATCTGCATCCGTGTAGATTGTCACCTTCCTTTCCTTGTTTTTTCGGAAAAACAGTCCTTTCCCTGGATTCTTCTTGAGATATCGTAGTATTCGGTAGACTATATCAAGATGTTTTTGGTGTGGTGTATGCATGTACTGGCTGACCACGCTGACCGCAAAGGCTATGTCTGGTCTTGTGTGTGAGAGATAGATTAATCTCCCCACAAGCCTTTGATATCTACCTGTGTCTACTAAATCTCCTTCACCTGAATTCTTCCTTCCTTTCGGTTCAATGGGAGAGTCTATCGGCTTGCAACCAAGCATTCCTGTCTCTTCTAGTAAGTCCATTGTATACTTCCTTTGTGATATGGAGATCCCCTCCTTACTCCTTGCAACCTCCATTCCTAGGAAGTATCTCATGGATCCTAGGTCTTTGATTTCGAACTCCCTAGCCATAATCTTCTTTATTTCCTCCATCTCTTGGAAGTCATCCCCAGTCAAAATTATGTCGTCCACATACACGATCAAGATTGTAATCTTGTTGTTTGTAGAGTGCTTAACGAAGAGAGTATGATCTGTTTGGCCTTGTGTGTATCCGTGGCATTTGATCACCTTGGAGAATCTTTCAAACCAAGCCCTAGGTGACTGCTTCAAGCCGTATAAGGATTTCTTCAGTTTACACACTATATTGTCCCGTTTGTCCTCATAGAAACCCGGTGGGAGACTCATATATACTTCTTCTTCTAGCTCTCCATTCAGAAATGCATTCTTTACATCAAGTTGATAAAGAGGCCAATCCATATTTGCTGCTAAGGATAAGAGAACCCTAAAAAGCTTTGCAAATGAGCAAATGTTTAACTAGTCTATTCCAGAGGTTTGAGTGAAGCCCTTTGCTACCAATCGGGCTTTGTACCGCTCTCTTGAACCATCCGGCTTTACTTTAACCGTGAACACCCACTTGCACCCCACCACCTTCTTGTCTTGTGGTAGTTCTACTAGGTTCCAAGTCTCGTTTTTTTCAAGGGCATCCATCTCTTCTAGCACCGCATTCTTCCATTCAAATGGGGAATATCAAGTCTAGAAAGGTTTGTTGTGAAACCACGAAACAAGGGTGATAGATTATCATATGACACAAATTTGGAAATTGGGTGTTTTGTACATGTCCTAACACCTTTTCTTAAGGCAATGGGGTCATCTAGTCTATCATGGAGGGTTTCGGGATTACCTGAGAATGAAGGATTAGGACTCACCATAGGTTCGGATTCAGGGCAGTCAATAGTGCCTGTGAATTGTTTATTTCCTTGAAAATTTTTCCTCCGAGTGAAACAACTGCAGGATAACAAAAAGGAAATAACCAAAAGATATTGAGACCTTCAATATCCAATAAAATACAAAAAGTGTGGGAATAGAAAGGTACTTCCTCAAAAAAGGTGACATCTCGGGTGACAAAAGTTTTTTTCGTTTGTGGGCAGAAACACCGATATCCTTTTTTTGTTGGAGAATATCCAAGAAAGATTGTTTTTATGGCTCGAGGGTCAAGTTTGGAGCGATGTTGGGAATGGACATGGACAAACGCAGTGCAGCCAAAGGTTTTAAGGGAAAGGTTATTTGTGAGGATATTTGAATGAGGGACTTGAGTTGTAAGGACCGATAATGGGGTTTGAAATTTTAGGGGGCGGCTAGGAAGTCTATTGATGAGAAAGGCTGCAGTTAAGATGGCATCACCCCATAGATGTTTAGGTACGTTCATAGTGAACATAAGGGCACGGGCGACTTCCAACAGATGCCGATTCTTTCTTTCTGAGGTTCCATTTTGTTGTGGTGTTTCCGTGCAAGAACTCTGGTGGATTATTCCGTTTTGGTCAAGGTAACTTCCTAAAACAGATTGGAAGTATTCACCACCATTATCAGTTCTTAGAACCGAAATTTTTTTCTGAAACTGAGTGTGAACCATTTTATGGAAGGTTTGAAAGATGTGGCTGGTTTCAGATTTTTCTTTGAGCAAGTAAACCCATGTCACCCGTGTATGGTCATCAATAAACGTGATGAACCATCGTTTGCCATTTAAGGTTGTTACCCTAGAAGGGCCCCATATATCACTGTGAATCAAGGAGAAAGGCATAGACGGTGCATATGGTTTTGGTGAGAAAGGTACACGTGTATGCTTTGCAAATTGACAAATATCACAAGTAAATGAAGTAGTATTTTTATTCTTGAATAGGGCTGGTAACAAAAATTTCAAATAGGAGAAACTGGGGTGGCCAAGTCTATGATGCCACAACATTATTTCTTTATTACTAGAAACCGAAATAAAAGACATTCCTGCCACATGTGCTTGTAGACTCTTAGATTCTGAATTTTCAAGGAAATAAAGTCCTTCATAGGCTCTAGCACTGCCAATCGTCTTCCCCGATGATAGGTCCTGAAATTGACACATAGAGGGGGAAAAATTAGCTACGCAGTTGTTGTCACGAGTGAGTTTGCTAATTGATAACAAATTGCACTTTAAGGTTGGAACATGTAGGACAGAATGAAGAATGAGGTTCTCTGAGATTCGGATTGAACCTATTCCAGCAATAGTAGCTAGAGACCCATCGGCAATCTTAATTTTAGCAGTATTAGGATATTGAGTATAGGAGAGAAAATGCTTGGAACAACCTGTCATGTGGTCAGAGGCACCGGAATCAATGATCCACGGTTCCTGGCCATGGAGTGATGAGATTAAGGCTGAATGGTTACCGTTATGTGTCGTGGTGCACAATCCTACATTAGAAATTGAATTGGACGGTGGTGTGAGAAGACGATAGAGTTGCTCTAACTGTTCCTTGCTTAATGAAATTGAGGATTCTGCGGGTTGTTGTTGTGTGGGAGCATTCATTCCATGCTTCTCTTGGGAGGCCTGAAACCCTCTTCCTTCGTTCTGCTTCCTAGGAGTCCAGTTTGCTGGTTTTCCATGGATTTTCCAGCAAGTATCTTTGGTGTGTCCAGTCCGTTTGCAATGATCGCACCAAGGCCGGTTTCTTCTTTGCTGGTTTTCGCCGTGGAATTGTGGTCCTCGTGCGGCTAAGGCAGAGGCATCCATGGTTGAGTTTCCAGCATCATTAGGCGTCGAGATAACACTTCCATTGGTTCCGAGCATTAGTTTCTTTCGGCTCTCTTCCTGTTTTACTTCTGAAAAGACCACACGAACATCTGGTAGGGGCTTGGTACTCAAGATCCTTCCACGAACATCATCTAAGTTTTTGTTGAGACCAAGTAGAAACTTGTAAACTCTGTCTCTTTCCAGAATTTCTCTGTATTGCTTATAATCCTTGGCACAATGCCAATCTGATTCGTCAAGAATGTCCAGTTGCTGCCAATGGCGTGATAAAGCATTAAAGTATTCTGTTACGCCTAATTCTCCTTGGCGAAGATCACTCAGAATTCCTTTTAGCCTGAAAATTTCTGATGTGTTTTCCCTGTTGGAGTAACTCCGCTTCACTGCATCCCACATCTCTCTTGCTGTTTTGTAATACATGAAGTTCTCTCCCATCTCGGCATTCATGGAGTTGATCAGCCATGACCGAACCATGCTATTCTCTGTCTTCCAAGTTTTAAACTTGGGATCCTTTTCATCCGGTTGTGCAGCCTCGCCGGTGAGGTAATCTTCTTTTCCCTTTCCTTCGATGAACATCATTACGGAGTGTGACCATTGGACAAAATTTTGCCCATTGAATTTATGACTTGTGATTTGCTGAAAGGAGGCTTCGAATCCATTGGTTTGGATCGGATTAACAGCCCCTGATGAAGCGGAAGAAACCTCGGATGATGGGGTTTCTTTCCCGCTGGCCATCCCGTATTTTGTCATTCCGGTTGGCAGAAAGTTAGGTTTCAGAGAGTGGCTCTGATACCATGAAGATAGATTTGAAGGAATAATCTACTATCTTATTCAATATTGCGGAAAAAGTACAAATAAATAGGCAGCCAATCTAGTTGGCTAACAGAAAAGATAATCTCCTGATTTGAATCTAATATTCAAAACAGATTTTATTCTCTAATTCCTAATCCTAACAACTCCCGGATAAGAGATAAAGGAAGGATTTGAATCTCCTAAATCTTCTAAAATAAGTTATCCTAACAAACCCTGATTCGGACCTTTTTACCCTCATATGTCAACACATATCACATAGGCAGCAAACACGAAATTCCATGATTTGCTACACAGACATCAACAAAGATATTGATAGCATATATACACACGGGGGAGGAAATAGTTTCAATTATCGAGTCATTCTAAAGAAAATACCATGCGCCTCCCCCGAACACAAAAGAAATGATAACACCAAAATAAACATCACAACTAGATAAAAACAGCTAAACCATAATAATATAATGCTCAAATTTTACCATTTCATATTCACGTGTTTTGCTAAAACATAACATAAGAAACAAATTTGTAGACCACGTATGTGTGTGTGAGTAAGAATAGAAAGAAATTACTGTGCTAAGAAGAAAAATTAAGAACAAGAAATACATGAGAAACCCATTAAACATATAGTGGTAAGGAGATATGTAGAGCAGAAGCACCATACTTCAGAGTGTAGCAACATCCTCTCATCAAAACCTATTGCTGTGGAACTACTTAGAGCCGAATTTTGTGATGTCCCATCTACATGCAGTGGACAACAGAAAAAAAAAAGTTATGGTTGAATCAATCCAACTTATGAATTCCGTACAATTTTATATGAGGATGTAAATCACGACATGCTGCAAGGTGCATAAATTCCATCATTTTATCAGCAGTACCAACTATAAGAGGGAACATTAACAAAACAGCGGGATTGCCAATATTTTCATTTTATCCATATCAATTATAAGTTAACTATATTGTACCTTCATGTACATAATAAAACATAATAGTCATATAGATAAAACCACTATAGCAGCACTTGGAGAACTTAATTCACGATAAAAAATAATTAAATATGACTTCATTATGTACCAAAAGTGTACACCATCTCTCTTCTTAATTCCTATAAAGTTAGTCTGTATATCACTGCACTCAGACCGACACTGAAATCTAGGGTGCTTGCAAATGCAAGACGACAAACAAACCACATGAAACCAAAACAGACTAAACAAAATTAAAAAAAAAAACAAAAAAAAAAAAAAAAGCTAGCATAGCTCAAGAATAAGACATCATTGAAATGAATTATTATTCAATATATTATATGGAATAGCAAAAATATATTTTTTTAATTTTATTGTTTTATTTTATTCCCGGTACTATGTATTTAGTAATGCAATTTTTGTATGACATCATTGATACTGATCCCATTATATGTAGCAGCAGACATCCATCTAATTTCAATCAGAACATCATCAGGTTTCCATCCAAAGGCATCATCATATACAAGAAGCATCGCATGGAAGAAACCTTTGAGCATAAAAAATGGTAAACACTAGATAAACCTATGACAAATCGTATGTACCCACCTTCATGCCGTTCTTTAGTTTCCATCTCTGAGACAGTAAGATTTGCGTCTTGTAACAAGGGAGGGGCGAAATAGCCATGCCTCAGGATTCCAGATTCTTTATGTTCCCCACATACCTACATGAGAAGGAAATAAAAGGCACCAAGCTATCTTTAGAAAATCAAAGCTTTTGCAGCAATAGATAGTAGTAATAGCACCAACTGCAGGTTGACATCTTAATCAACAACACAAATACAAGATGGGTCGAAGAAAAAGAAAGAAAATGTTGAGAATAATGAACGTAAAGAAGCATAAACCATAAACATACATCACAATGGACAATGTCATCAAAGTTGACCATCGTGCAATTGGTACAAAACCACTTCACAACTTTTTGCAGGGGCTCCCAGTCACTGTCATCGTCATCATCATCAAATAGGTTTTGGTTCTCATACATATCTTGAAAAGTCATTTCCTTGTGCTGCCGCGCCTTTTTCTGCTGAAAACACAATTGTATCCAAATTTAATAATTTATAAATAGAACATGGAACCCCTGTTAGTATTACCAACAATCATGTATCTCAAATGCATAAGAAAACCTAATGGTTCACTTACACATACGACATCAGGCTGAGAGCTGGAACTTCCTGCTATATCTTTTTCCCCACAATTTTCATAACAACAACTTCTACCATTATTTCCATCTAGCACCGAATTTCCACCTCTTCCATTAAAACCTTCAAGTGGAAGTTTTTCCTTTTGTTTGTGAAGACTTATTCCAGCCTCACCATTTGTTGTCAAATGATTCATTGGTAATGTTTTGGATACCACGTTGTGTTGAGAATTCAGTTCACATTTAGATTTTTGGCCACAATCATTCCTCTGTATAGATTACAATCAACCGCAACATCAAAACGTTCAGAAAGAACAAATAAGACAAAAATAGGGATACAAGGAAGAGAGAGAGAGAGGAGGAGGAGCGGGGGGCGGTGTGAGGGATATGACCCAAAATCAATGCCAGTTCAAAACTCGAAACAACAGGTGAGTATGGACTATGGACGCTATTCTACCAACTAGTTTAACCACATTGTTAGAAACATCATTATGTGCAAAATCAAAAGGAAAGAAATGTGCTTTGAGGCTTCATGAATCATATGCGGTCTAGTTCTACTTTCATATTCATCTCAAACCTGGGAAATTATATTAAATTCAAAAAAAAAAAAAAAAAAAAAAAAAAAAAACGAACTAGGAGACAAAAACGACCCTTAAGTTACACAAATTAGCCATTGAAGCCAACCAAGACACCATATTTATGCACGCACCTAGGGATGTCAGCAGGGCGGGACGGAACGGGATGGGGCGGGGAGGGGCAGGGTTTAACCACTCTGCCTTCCCGCCCCTCCCAGCAAATGTGCCACCCTGCTTGACCCTTTAATTTTCCTTGATGAAAACAAGAATACAAAATAAATAAGAATAAACAATATGAACAATCAAGATCCGAATATATTCCTCAGCAATCTTATATACAGTCTATCATTCCAACTTGGGGCGAATCATTCTCCGACTATAAGATTACAGAAAAACAAAAAAAAAAAAATCAAAAAGAGGTTTCAAATAAAAAGACTCACGGATTCAGTCACAAATTAGCATATTCCCCCCAAAAACTTGAGTTTAATCAATTTTTTGTGTCAAGTAACACTAAACCCTAAATCTTAAAAGGTCGATAATAGTAATAAAAATATAGTAAATATTACAGAACAAAGTCTGAAGTTGGACGGAAATTGGTTTGAGACAAAGAAGCCGAACCTTGTTCTTCGTTGATTCGGACGCGTGAGGCTTCGAGGCCAACGTGAATCGTCCCGTTTGTTTTTGATTCGAGATCTTGAATCACCGATCCCCTTCGTTGCCGAGGAATTATGTTTTATCTTTGTTCGCCAATAGTCATTGCTCTGTTTGGTTGCTAAGAAAATCAAAAGGAATTTCGTAGAAAATTTGTTCAGGTCTCAATGTGTCTGATAGGCATTCAGTTTGTGCATCTTATAAGATTGGATTTTCTGGCGTGCTTCATTGCGAGCCAAGGAGGGCTTTATTTTTGCCTTTATTATTTATTTATTTGTTTGTTGATATATTCTGAATTAAAATTAATAAATAGTAAATAGCATATTTTTAAAATTAAATTAAATAAATAAGAAATTTTAAAATTATTTTAAGAAATAGTAGTTTACGCGGTAAATTAATTATTTATTGTTTATTTATTTACTCAATAAATAATTTATTTATGATTAATAAAAAATAATTTACATAATTAAAAATCTTTATTTATTAAAAATCTTAAAAAAATTTAAAAAATCTTAAAAAACCATAAAAACCATTAAAAAAATCTTAAAAACTCAAAAAAAAAACACTAGAAACACTAAAGGTCCGTTTGGTACCTAGATTCGTTCCCTAATTCGAATCATGATTCATGGTTTACTACAGTATTTTCTCTCATAAAAAATACACGTAAATCGAAAATGCTTCTAATCACATGATTTGAATCCATAAAATAAACGGACCCTAAAAACTCAAAAAACTTAAAATATCCTAAAATACCCTAAAAACTCTATAAAATTCCTAAAAAAAAACCCTAAAACCCCCAAAAAGCATAAAAAGCCTAAAAACCCTAAAAACACTAAAAACCTAAGAGTGTGTTCACTTCGTTGATTCGAATTTATAATTCGAGTTGAGATGTGATTTTTTGTGAGAACCTTTTACTGTAGTAAAAAAGTTAGATGTAACTATTTATGAGAACTTTTTACTGTAGCAAAACTCAAATTTTAAACTCGAATTGGTGAAGTGAACGGGCTTAAAAAAACCCTGAAAACTAAAAAATACTAAGATCTTGTTTATTTCACCGACTCGAGTTTAGAATTTGAATTTTGCTACAATAAAAAACTCTCAAAAATAGTCACATCTAACTTTTTTTATTACAGTAAAAAGCTCTCACATAAAGTCACATCTCAATTCGAATTAAAAACTCGAATCAACCAACTAAACAAGCCTTAAGGCCCTGCTTGTTACCATTTTCAATCTCATTTTTCACGTTTTTCAAAGCAAAAAATTGAAAACGCGTTTGGTGAATGTTTTTTAAAAAACCAAAAACAAAACCGTTTTTGTTCTTTTGTGAAATTCTGAAAACATAAAAAAGTTGTTTTAATTTTCTCGTTTTCTGAAAACGGATTTCATATTTTCTTTTTCATTTTCTTCTCTCTCTTCTCCACTTTCCACCACCCCCCGACCCCACCCCCCCCACTCTGACATCATGATCTGGTTTGTGAACGATCTTCTTCTCCAACGACGGAGTTCTTCTTGCTCGCGAACGGTTGTCAGAATGGCGATCTTGAACGACAGCTGAACGAGAAGATCGCAAGGAGACGCTGAAGTGGATCGCGAGGAGATCGCGACAACGGCTCCAAATTGCCATCGACATCCCAACAACGGCATCATTTGGCCAGAATCGCGAACAGAAAGCACGATCTCAACCAGAATTACGAAAAGATAAAGATAGAGAGAGAGTCGCTAGAGATTCCCTCGCTCGGTGGTTATTGCCAGTCGTCGGAAGCTGCCGCCATCACTAATCGTGGTTGCATCTGATTTACGGAGAGAGAAGAAGGGGCGGGGAGAGAGAGAAAGAGAGAGAGATGCGGGAGATGAAGGAGCACATCTCCGACTGCCTACCCACCCCCCACCATCAACACCGGGGCATCACCATCAACACCGCCACCATCGAGTACGACTACAAACTGCCACTACGCCCACGTGGACTGCCCCAGCCATGCCAACTACGTCAAGAACATGATCACCGGCGCCCCTCAGATGGATGGCGCAATTCTTGTCGTCTCCGGGGTTGGTGGCCCCATGCCGCAGACGAATGAGCACATCTTGCTCGCCAAGGAAGTCGTGTCCCCCCCACTTTTTTTCTTCCCGTGTATGATCATGACGCCCTATAAAAAAACAGAAATACCCTATAAAAACAAAAAAAAACCATAAAAACCATTAAAAAAACATAAAAGCCTAAAAACCCTAAAAACCTAAAAAAAAAACCCTAAAAACTCAAAAAATCCTAAAAAAACCTAAAAACCATAAATAGACCATAAAAGACCCTAAAAACGCAAAAAAAAAAAAAAACCTCAAAAAAGTTAAGAAAAAACTCTGAAATACCCTAAAACCCCTCAAAAACCTTTAAAAGCCTTAAAAACCCAATAAAAAAACCCAAAAAAACCCTAAAAAGCATAAAAGCCTAAAAACCCTAAAAACTCAAAAAACCTAGAAACCCCTAAAAACCATAAATAGATCATTAAAACCCTAAAAACACTAAAAACACAAAAGAAACACAAAAAACCTAAAAAAAACCCTAAAATACCCTAGAAAGCCTAAAACCCCTAAAAACCTTTAAAAAACCTTTAAAAAAAACCCCTATAGAAACCCTAAAAAAGCATAAAAATGATAAAAGACCCTAAAAACCCAAAAAAAAAAGAAAATGCTAAAACTCAAAAAACATACAAAAAAACACTAAAATACCCTAAAAACACTAAAAACCTTTTAAAAGCCTAATAACCCTAAAAAACTCAAAAAACACAAAAACCCTAAATAACCGCAAAAACCCTAAAAATCCCTAAAACCCTAAAAAATCATAAAAAACCTAAAAACCATAAATAGACTCTAAAAACCCTAAAAACAATAAAATTAGAAAAAAAAAACTTAAAAAACCTAAGAAAACCCTAAACACCCTAAAAAACCCTAAAAACCTGTAAAAGACCTAAAAACCCTATAAAAACGCAAAAAGAGCATAAAAAACCTCAAGAAGACCCTAAAAACAAAAAAAAAAAAAACACACTAAAAACACTAAAAGCTCAAAAAACCTAAATAAACCCTAAAATACACTAAAAACCCTATAAAAACCCAAAAAAAACTTAAAAAAACACACTAAAACCCTAAAAATCCTAAATATCCTAAAAAAACCTACAACCCCTAAAAACCATAAAATGACCCTAAAACCCCAAAAAACACTAAAAACTTAAAAAACCTAAAAAACCCTAAAATACACTAAAAACCCTAACCCCCTAAAAACCTTTAAAAGCATTAAAAACCCTATAAAAACCCTAAAAAGCATAAAACCCCTAAAAAAACATAAAAGCCATAAAGACCCTAAAAACCCAAGAAAATACTAAAAATACTAAAAACTCAAAAAACCTAAAAAAATCATAAAATACCTTAAAATCCAATAAAACCTTTAAAAGCATAAAAAACCCTATAAAAAGGCTAAAAAACCATAAAACCCCTAAAAAAGTAAAAAAGGCTAAAAACCCTAAAAACCCAAAAAACACTAAAAACCTAAAGAACCAAAAAATCCTAAAAAAAACCTAAAAACCATAAAAAATCCTAAAAAAACCCAAAAACACGAAAAAGCATAAAAAGCCTAAAAACCCTAAAAATCCTAAAAACACTAAAAACCTAAAAAAACACTAAAAGCCCTAAAAAATCATAAATATCCTAAAAAACCTAAAAACCATAAAATACCATAAAAACTCAAAAAACACTAAACACACTAAAAACTCAAAAAAAAAAAAACCTAAAAAACCCTAAAATACCCTAAAAACCTTTACCTTACAACCCTAAAAAAAAAAAAAAACCCAAAAAACCATAAAAAAAACCCTAAAAACACAAAAAACCTAAAAAACCCTACAACCCTAAAAAATCTTTAAAAAAACCTAAAAATCCCTAAAAACCATAAATAGACCCTAAAAACACTAAAAATACAAAAAACTCATAAAAACTTAAGGGCATGTTCCTTTGTCTAAAAAAACTCAAAAAAAGACAACTCACGTTTCAACTTTATTCAAGTTCACATTTTTTTAAGTTTCAACTTTATTCAATTTTACTCAATTTTTTTCAAGTTATGACTTCAACTCAAGTTATAACTCAAATTCAACTAAAAAACTACACTCAAGTTACACTCCAAAAGAACAACCCCTAAAAAACCCTAAAAAGTCTAAAAAATCCTAAAAACCTTTAAAACCCTAAAACCCCAATAAAAATCCTAAAAAAGCAAAAAAAAATCATAAAGACCCTAAAAACTCAAAAAAAAAAACACTAAAAACACTAAAAACTCAAAAAACCTTCAAAAAACTGTAAAATAACCTAAAAACCCTAAAACCCTTTAAAAAGCCTAAAAGCCCTAAAACCGGTAAAAATCTAAAATAAAAAAAAAACCCTAAAAACCCAAGAATACCCCCAAAAACCATAAAAGACCCTAAAAACACAAAAACCTAAAAAACCCTAAAACCCCTAAAAACTAAAAATACTAAACGCACAAAAAACTCAAAAAACCTTAAAAATCCAAAAATATCCTTAAAACCCTAAAAACCTTAAAAAAGGGCTTAAAACCATATAAAACCCTAAAAAGGCATAAATACCATAAAAGACCCTGAAACAAAAAAAAACACTAAAAACACTAAAAACTCAAAAAACTTAAAAAAACCCTAAAATACCCTAAAAACCATTAAAAAGCCTAAAAACCCTAAAAGCCCTATAAAAATCCTAAAAAGCATAATAAGCCTAAAAATCCTAACAAACCCTAAAAACACTAAAAGCATAAAAAAAAACCCTAAAAACCCTAAAAAAATCTTAAATATAAAAAAAAACATAAAAACCCCTAAAAACCATCACAGACCCTAAAAATGCAAAAAAAAAAAAAAAAAAAATGAAAAACTCAAAAAACCTAAAAAAATCCTAAAATACCCTAAAAAACCATAAAACCCCTAAAAAGCATAAAAGCCTAAAAACCTTAAAAAAACTCTAAAAACCCAAAAAACCTAAAAACCACTAAAAACCATAAATAGATCATAAAAACCCTTAAAACACTAAAAACAAAAAAACCTAAAAAAAATCCCTAAAATACCCTAGAAAGCCTAAAAACCCCTAAAAACCTTTTAAAAGCCTAAAAACCCAATAAAAACCCTAAAAAAGCATAAAAACGATAAAAGACCCTAAAAACGCTAAAAACTCAAAAAACATACAAAAAACACTAAAATACCCTAAAAACACTAAAAACCATTAAAAAGCCTAAAAACCCTAAATAACCGTAAAAACCCTAAAAATCCTTAAAACCCTAAAAAATCATAAAAAACCTAAAAACCATAAATAGACCCTAAAAACCCTAAAAACAATAAAAATACAAAAAACTCAAAAAACCTAAAAAATCTAAAAACCCCAAAAACCCTTAAAAGACCTAAAAGCCCTATAAAAATGCTAAAAGAGCATAAAAAAACCTCAAAAGACCCTAAAACCCAAAAAAACACTAAAAACAATAAAAGCTCAAAAAACTCTAAAATACCCTAAAAACTCTATAAAAACCCTAAAAAACCTTAAAAATCCTAAAAACCATCAAAAAGCCTAAAAGCACTAAAAACTTAAGAAAAATACACTAAAACCCTAAAAATCCTAAATATCCTAAAAAAACGTACAACCCCTAAAAACCATAAAATGACCCTAAAACCCCAAAAAACACTAAAATACCCTAAAAAACCTAAAAAAACCCTAAAAACCTTTAAAAGCATTAAAAACCCTATAAAACCCCTAAAAACCATAAAAACCCTAAAAAAGCATAAAAGCCATAAAGACCCTAAAAACCCAAGGAAACACTCAAAACACTAAAAACTCAAAAAACCTAAAAAAAAAACCCCATAAAATACCCTAAAAACCCAAAAAAACCTTTAAAAAGCCTAAAAAATCCTAACAATCCTATAAAAACGCTAAAAACCCATAGAACCCCTAAAAAGTAAAAAAGGCTAAAAAACCTAAAATCCCAAAAAGCACTAAAAACCTAAAAAACCAAAAAAATCCTAAAAAAACCTAAAATCCCTAAAAAATCCTAAAAACCCAAAACACAAAAAAGCAAAAAAACTTAAAAACTCTAAAAAACCCTAAAAAGACGAAAACCCTAAAAAAACGCTAAAAACCCTAAAAAATCCTAAATATCCTAAAAAAAATCTAAAAACCATAAGAAGACCATAAAAACTCAAAAAAAAAAAAACACTAAAAACTCAAAAAGCCTAAAAAAACACTACAATACCCTAAAAACCTTAAAAAACCCTAAAAACCTTTAAAAGCCTTTAAAACCCTAAAAGCATAAAAGCCTAAGAACCATAAAAAACCCTAAAAAAATAAAAAACCTAAAAAACCCTAAAAACCCTGAAAAATCTTTAAAACCTAAAAACCCCTAAAACCATAAATAGACCCTAAAGACACTAAAAACACTAAAAATACAAAAAAAAACTCATAAAATCTTAAAAAACCCTAAAAGTCTAAAAATTCTAAAAACCTTTAAAAAGCCTAAAAAGCCTGATAAAAACCCTAAAATGGCAAAAAAAATCATAAAAGACCATAAAAACTAAAAAAAAAACACTAAAAACTCTAAAAACTCAAAAAACCTACAAAAAACTATAAAATAACCTAAAAACCCTAAAAACCTTTAAAAAGCCTAAAAACCCTAAAAATAGTAAAAATCTAAAAAAAACCCTAAAAACCCAAGAATACCCCTAAAAACCATAAGAGACCCTAAAAACAAGAAAAAAAAAACTAAAAAACCCTAAAGCCCTAAAAAATCCTTAAAACCCCTAAAAACCGTAAATAGACCATAAAACTAAAAACACTAAAAGCACAAAAACTCAAAAAACCTAAAAAAACCTAAGAATACCCTAAAAATCCTAAGAAAGCCTAGAAAACCTTTAGAAAGCCTAAACACCCCTATAAAAACCCCAAAAAGCATAAGAAGCATAAAAGACCCTAAAACCCAAAAAAAAAAAAAAAAAACTAAAAACACTAAAAACTGAAAACACCTACAAAAGACCTTAAAATACCCTACAACCCCTAAAAACCTTTAAAAAGCTTAAAACCCCTAAAAAACCCAAAAAAGGCAAAACCTAAATAACCCTAAAAACCCTAAAAATCCCTAAAACCCAAAAAAAATCCTTAAAAACCTAAAACCCCTAAAAACCATAAATAGTCCCTAAAAACTCTAAAAACAATAAAAATACAAAAAACTCAAAAAACCTTAAAAAATCCTAAAATACCCTAAAAAGCCTGAAACCCCTATAAAAATGATAAAAAGCATACAAACCATAAAAGACCCTAAAAATAAAAAATAAAAAAAAAAACACAAAAAGTTCAAAAACCTAAAAAAAATCCTAAAATCCCTAAAACCCTAAAAACCATATCAAAACCCTAAAAAAACCCTAAAAACACTAAAAAGCATAAAAGCCTAGCAACCGTAAAAAACCCTAAAAACACAAAGCACCAAAAAAACAATAAAAGCCTTAAAAAATCTTAAATATCCTAAAAAAACCTAAAAACCCCAAAAAACACTAAAACACTAAAAACTCAAAAAACCTAAAAAACCCTAAAATACCCTAAAACCCTAAAAACCCTATCAAAACAAAAAAAAAAAATCCACAAAACTCTAAAAAGCATAAAAGCCTAAAAACCCTAAAAAACCCTAAAAAGACAAAAAAACTTTAAAAACCTGAAAAAATCCTAAAAAAAGCTAAAAATCATAATAGACCATAAAAATCCTAAAAACACTAAAAACAAAAAAAAAAAACTGAAAAAACCAAAAAAAAACCCTAAAAAACCTAAAAACCTTTAAAAAGCATAAAAAAACCCCTAAAAATCCTATTAATTCACTAAAAAAAACCATAAAACCCTCAAAAAGCATAAAAGCCTAAAAACCCTAAAAACACTAAAACCTAAAAAACCCTAAAAACCCTAAACAAAGCCCTAAAAACCCCAAAAAAAAATCCTAACAAAAACCTAAAACCCCCTAAAAAGTATAAATAGACCCTAAAAACCATAAAAACACTATAAATACAAAAAAAAACTCAAAAACCCTAAAAAACCCCTAAAAACCCTTAAAACCCTATAAAAACCCTAGAAAGAATAAAAGCCTAAAAAGCCTAAAAAACCCTAAAAACACTAAAAACCTGAAAAACCCTAAAAACCCTAAAAAAACCCTAAACCCCTAAAAAATCCGTAAAAAACCTAAAAACCCCTAAATAACTATAAATAGAAAAAACCCTAAAAACCCTAAAAAACCGTAAAGACCCTTAAAACCTTAAAAACTCAAAAAACTCAAAAAACCTAAAAAACCCTAAAATACCCTAAAAACCCTAAAAAACCTAAAAACCTTCAAAAAAAAAACATAAAAACCCCTAAAAACCATAAAAACCCTAAAAACCATAAGTAGACCATAAAAAACCCTTAAAAACCCTTAAAAACACTAAAAACACAAAAAAACCCTAAAAACCGTAAGAATCTTAAAAAAATCCTAAAAAAACCTAAAAACCCCTAAAAACACTAAAAATACAAAAAACTCAAAAAACCTAAAAAAAACTAAAATATCCTAAAAACCCTAAAACCCTATAAACCTTTTAAAAGCCTAAAAAACCCTATCAAAACCTTAAAAAAGCATAAAACCCATAAAAGACCCTAAAAACAAAAAAAAAGACTAAAAACACTAAAAACTCAAAAAACCTAAAAAAATCGTAAATACCCAAAAAACCCTAAAAACTCTAAAAACCTAAAAAAAAAAACCCTAGAAACCCTAAAAATCCAAAATATCCTAAAAAACCTCAAAACCCCTAAAAACCATAAAAGACCCTAAAAACCCCAAAAACACTAAAAACACTAAAAACTCAAAAAACCTAAAAAACTCATAAAATACCCTAAAAACCCTAAAAACCCTAAACGGTCATATTATTGTTAACTGTGAAAACACCCAAGACAAGAAGAAAGCTGGCAATCGTGGCATGTGCGCAACATGGAGTGATGAGGAAGAAGATTCTGAAAATGAAGAAGATGATGTTGTTAGTAGCTTTGTGACTCTAGTTGCTAAAACCAATTCAAAAGAAGCAAGGCAAGATGTTTTAGAAGATGAAGAGGATAACAATGGTGATGAACTTCAGAATGCCTATAATGCCTACATGAGGTATAAAAATTCTAATTGAGTCTACTTATGGTAATATATAGAATGATCTTAATCCTGAGTTGTTACCAGACTCCTATTTATGGATTTGTGTCCTTTTCATTTACTCAGTATGAATTCTGAGATCCTGAATCATATTCCTTATATTTTGGAGACATGATGAAGTGAGTAGTCAAGAATGTTATTATACAAGATGGAATCCATTCCTTCTTGAGAAAGAAGCAGATAAATAATTCCCTTGAGGCTTGTTTCGGTACTTGGACTAGTGGGAGCTATGATTCATGAATTTGTTTTATGAATCACTGTCCATTAGAGAATCAATTGTACTCAAGGATAAAAACTTAATTAGATAGGTTAACGGATTTCACCTAACTCTAATTATGAATTATTTATGGAGGATTGATCTATATGTAATATCTATATCGAATGGACACTTCACAGTTTAGAAGTAAATTATATCTATAATTATGAGAGTGTAATTCTAAGTTTATAGCGGAGTAACTTTTGAAATTAGTATAATTAATTAATTAATTAAAGAGTTTTAATTAATTATTAATTTTATTAGAGCTCAAAATCATAGATCCATAAGTCCCTACATCGGAAAAATTGTAATCCTACAAGACACTAAGAGCAAAATAGAAATTTTTGAATTTTTTAATTCTAAATAAAATGCTTAAGAATGATTAATTGAGAATTAATTACAAATTAAATAATGTGATTATTTAAATTTGAATTTTGAAACACACATGTGGAGAGGTCCACATGGTGTACACGCCCAACACTCTAGGAATCCCTTTGGGATCCACTTGCTTGTTGTCTAAGTCATCCAATTGACTTATTTGATAAGTTGTCCAATTGAAATTCAAAATAAATTAAGTTTAACTTTAATTGGAATTTAAATTTGAGTAAAATTTCGATTGCAAGATAAAAGAGAATTTTTTCACCTTTCCTATCTATAATTTACACCAACCACAAGGGAAATATCACTGTGGTGGCCGGCCCTATGGATAAGAGAGAGAAGGGATTTTGTTTCTAAAACAAAATCGAAGTGAGAGATAATTATCAAACTTTATCTTACAGATAAAGTTTAGATTTCTTCTAGGAGTCTGGCAGCTACTTTATAAATTGGAGATTACAGAAAATTAGAGATCACAATGTTTGCTCTCCCTAGCATAAGTGGTTGGATTTTATAGAGTGAAAAAAAGGAAATTTGCTCTCAATCCACGTTGTGCTTGTCTTGGTTTTCGTGGAATACTTGAGTGTTTGAGTGCTAATCTCCTTTTGTTTCATGTCTGCCCATACACACGTCTTCGTAGATTCATAGAATTAACTAGGAAGATTCGGGTATTCTAAACAAGCTTGGAGCGAGGAACGTTTGTAGTGAAAGAACTCAAGGTATCAACCTAATCATTCGCTAGGTAAATTTATTCATAAATTAATTTGATTAATTTATTTGTGAAAAAATTAATGTAATCTAGAGAGTATCTCAAAGGATTATTAAAATTTTTGTTATACACGATCCGCTAGATGCACACTTCCACGTAGAAAATCATTTTCAAGACCAACAATTGGTATCAGACTGGTCTATAGACTATATTAATTTATGTTTTGTTTATGTGATAATCAATATTGTATTAGATATGTGATATTTAATTTGTATGTACGTTATGGGTAGGTACTTACATTTATTTATGGATGTTTATATTTATTTATGTTGATGAATTTGGTTGTTAATTATATGCTTCCATGGATTGGTTATATTCGTTCATTACATTATTTGTAATTTTAATTCAAAAATTATAATTATTATAATTTTACGATTTAGGCGTAATTTAGAATTATGGTTAGATTTGAATAATCTATCAGAGGAGAAACTGAGAAATTGCACTATGCAGCTAGCGTGCCCAGACGCACAGTGAGCCACGTCCAGTGCGCGCAAGTGCGTAACCAGTGTAGCAGAGCGCCCATAGCCCAACCAGCGCAATGATGGGCCCCTTGCGGCCCCAAGAGTTTTTGAAACCCTCATTTTATGTTCTGATGAAATTTGGAAGAGTTTCTGACCCCAAATAAGCTGAAATTCAATCCGAAGATGAAGAACGAAGCCAATGAATGAAAAATTCAAAAATTGAAGACTAGTTAATTTAATGGAAGAAGATAATTATTATAATTATATATATTTGCTCGATTTTAATTGTAATAATTATTTGGTTGATATAGTTGTAATTTATATTTTGCTTGGGACTGGGTCAAATTCATTTCATTAGTCAATTGCATATTTTGTATTTATATTTATTTGATGATTGGATATTATATGTACATGCATTTAACATGCCATATAGATATAGTGTGCCTATTCATATGTTTATAACATGCCATGCATACACGCATATTATTTTATTTATTTAAAAGAGTTGAAAAATAAAATAAGGCCTCTGTGCTAAAATTAGTTTAATATGATTAAATTGATTTAAGTTGTAAAATTAATTTGCAAAATTATGTTATGCATGAAATTGAATTTAATAGTTAAATTTTAGAGTTTCACATATCCCATAAATAAATTGTTTGTTTATTAGGGTTTGAAAAATATGATATGATTTTCAAATAAAATACATATTTATAAAAATATTGAGTGGGAGAGTGTTGTAAGATAGTACAACCCACAAGTCTACATTGTTAGCTAAACACTGTGAGTTTCAAAAGGGACTTCGCTATGACACTGATTCCGTCGTCCCTATGGAGAGTGTTGTTTTGGGTCAATATCAAGCTTGACTTCCTAGCGATAGGATTCAAAGATGTATTACCGGTTTGACCTACCTTACAGCGACACTCCAGAGTTAAGTCTGTAAAATTTGAAATAACGGGTTACACTTATAACATATAATTAAATTAGTTGATTATATTTTGACCAAAATCATGGTAGTTAATAAATATGAAAATATGAGATATTTTGATTATATTTATTAATTGAGAAGGTCTCGGTTCAATTTGTGAATATTTTGACATACCCTACGACAACACTATATTCGTTGGCACCTAAAATTAAAAAAGGATTTATGTATTTTTCATGTGCATCATGCATAGTATTTAATTGTTCCTAAATTCAAAGCTTTGATATTCATGAATAAAAATTAATTAGATGAATACTCTATTTTTTTTAGCAATATGTCTAATCCTATAATCTCACCACTCGACTGAAAAACTGGGTGGAGATAACTATATAAAGTGGAAAAGTAACATGAACATCCTACTAATTTGTGATGACTATAACTTGCGATAAATGCATTCAAAGTTGTAAGGGAGCCTTACGATCGCTGGGTTATGGCCAACAACAAAGCAAAGTGCTATATGTTGGTTAACATAAGCGATGTGCTTTGCAAGAAGTATGACGAGATGTAAATCGCGTATGGCATAATGGAGTCTCTAGAAAACATGTTTGACGCTCCTTCAGAGAAGGCTCATTTGGATGCTGTTAGGGCTTTCATGTGTGACACATTGGTAAAGATGCATGTTTTGAACATGATTGAACACCCTTATGAGGTTGAAGTAAATGGTGCCAATATCGATGAAACCAAACAAGTTGGCATAATCCTTGAAAGCCTATCCCCTACTTTTCAACAGTTCAAAAACAACTATGTTATGAACAAGAAGAAGCCCAACCTTACTAAACTGTTTAAAAGATAAAAGAGGAGAAGCAAATGTTGTTGTTGCAATTGGATCTGGTAAAAATAAAAGGAAGAACCATAATGAATGTAAGGGAAAGAAAGGCAAGAACAAGAGGGCTAAGAAGAACAACTCTAACAAAAAACCCAAAGGAAAGTATCTCGAGGAGCTAAAAAAGGAGAAGGAACAAGGTAAATCAAATATGTTAGTTCTTGAAACATGTTTAGTAGAGGGTGATACCTCAGCTTGGATAGTTGATTTAAGAGCAACTAATCATGTTTGTTTTTCTTTCTAAAGTCTTAGCTCCTACATTGAGCTTGTCGATGGGGACTACACAATGAAAATGATCAATGGCACAAGAGTTTCGGCAAAAGCAGTGGGGGAAGTTAGGCTTTATTTTAGGGATAATAAATTTTTAGTTTTGAATAATATTTATTTTATTCCAGACAAGAGTAGAAATTTGAATTTTTGTAGTTAGGATATTCGAACAATTACTTAAAGTTTATTTTGCTAATGAATTTGTTCATATTTCTTGAAATGGTTTTATTATTTGTTTTGGATGTCTGGATGGTGGTTTATGTGGTATAAAACCAATACCTAACTTACTGGTTAACACTAAAATGTTCAAAGTTTTCGAACCTAAGAATAAGAAGCAAAATATATCTCATGAAAATAACAAATGTCTGTGGCATCTTAGGCTTGGTCATATAAGCCTAAACAGGATTGAAAGATTAGTAAATGATGGTGCTTTTAGTGAACTAAAAGCTGGTGAGCTTTCGGTTTGTGAATCTTGTTTGGAAGGTAAGATAACCAAGAGGCCTTTCACAGTGAAAGGAGAAAAAGCCATAGAACTTCTTCAGTTGACACATTCGGATGTATGTGGATCGTTAAACGATTAAGCAAGAGGAGGTTATGAATATTTTATCACTTTTATTGATGATTATTCGAGATATGGATGTGTTTACGTAATGTAACAAAAATATGAAACTTTTGGAAAATTTAGAGAATTTCTAGCAGAAGTTAAAAAACAATTAGGTAAACCAATCAAGACACTTCGATCAAATCGAGGGGGTGAACACCTGGACCAAGAGTTCAGGGATTACTTGATTGAAGAAGGTATGTTGTTACAACTAACAACACCTGGCACACCATAATAGAATGGTGTTGCTAAAAAGAGAAATCAGACTTTGCTGAACATTGAGTTCAAGGATCAATGTTAAGTTATTCTTAACTGCCTACTTCATTCTAGGGATATGTTTTCAGAACTACGGTGTATATTTTGAACTTGGCACCATCCAAGTTTATGTTGGAAAAATAATGGCATCGAGTGCGCAGCGGAATTTAAAAAATTTTAATCAACGTCAAAGCCAAACAAGAACATGTTCATGATGCTATGTAACATAAATACTAAAGATCTAAATCATACCTTTTGATATTTCAGGAAACAGCACGTCTGACAGATCAAAAGCGTTCCAAACGACAACCCTTGACTAGTCTTCTTTGCTATTCTCGTTTCCCACGATCGGTTGTGCGGGTGGGCACCGCGTCGTTTAATCTCCTCTTGGTATTCTTAATCTCCTTCCAATCACAAAGAGAGCCAAAGAAAAATTGTTCTTGATAATTAAACAATTTTTCCTCTTGGAATCTCTTATCAATAGCCTCAAAAAATCTCTCAAGTGATCTCTCTGAGTAAAGTGACTTAATAGGCTATTTATCTTTGTTTAGGAAGTCATACTTCCGTAACAATTAGGTTTCCCAAAGATTTAATCGCTTTTCAGTCGATTTTGCCACATCGAACGTGTTCTGGCGTTATATGGGAGGCGATGAGGCGTTATAACTCACGGTCGACCGGTCCTTCACAAACCGGTCTACCCACGGTCGACGACCGGTCGACCGGACCGGTTGACTTGTGACGGTTTACCACCGGTCAACCTCGTCGCGATCGATGAAAGTTGTTTTTCTAGTTTTTCAACATGGGAAACTTGCATAGAGCCTCGGTTTTGATTCAAGCAACCCAATAGAGAAATTGCACGATCAAAACAAATATATAATAGTCTTCCTATATTAAACAACTCTTAAAACAATAATTCAACCAATTTATCTAGAATTAATTTATCAATTAATTTACCCGATAAATCACTCATGAATTAACTTTGAACCTCTTTTACGGAAATAACACAAGTTACCAATATGTAGGAAATACACCGTGATCGTTATAGGAAATTAAGTGAGCTAGCAAAGGGACCCGATGGACATATATAAATCAAGCTCCTATAATCACAACGCTACTTGTAAACCAACAAGTCCGTCTCATGATTATAAAAAACTCTAGCGCTATTCCACTAAAAGCCTAGAGTCGCACTCTCGATTCATATAAGCGTATTTACAAAGCTCTAATTAGCTCTAGTCCATGACTCAATATATTAGTATATCATCCCCATAGGATATCCATAATCGACTTGAGGTCAAGTTCATTTTACCTTCCCGATTACATTTATCTTATGTTCCATTATCAAACCATTGGAAAAACACTATTCATACTATTACAAACGGTAAACCATTAGATAACACAGAGTAGTCTAATAGCCGAAAGGCTCGTATTTTCCAATCCATCGATAATGCATAAGAGGATATCATTGACTCTTTATAGGAGCTATGGATTCCACTATCTATGAATAACGAATCTACGATACACGAGTCATATCCCCAATGCAATTCAAGCGTACCTTTTCATAATGTCGGGATGTCTCCCTTTAGTACATCAAAGGATACAAGTCAAGTATACGGGTTCATCATCCATCTCGGGATTAAGATGACAACATATAATTAAATCAAAAGTGAATTGTTTTATTCAAACAGAATTATTAATTAAAACAATTCATCTTTGGTCCGATCCAATATAGATTTCACCATTAGAAACTATATCAATGTCTCTACCCATGGAGTCCCACCTCCGACGACCAAGACAAGCCGTCTCCGTTAGGAAGTAGACAACATAACAATCTTAACATGAATAAAGCGCCCAACTTTATTCCCTCGATTGTGGATCATAAGATTTAGACTATCATCTTTAGATTCTTGTCTTCCGCATGTTCTTCACATTACATGCATGATCTAAAGATTTAGAATGACATCTCGGACTTTACATTTGCTTATCATACATTCAACTATTATGAACATAAAGAGGACAATACAAAGATATATGAAATAAACAAATCTTTATTAATAGTCAAAATGTCTCAAGAAAATTGTTACATTTATTCCTAAGGGCATAAACGCTAACAATCTCCCACTTGCACTTAAGTGAGTAAATGTGACATGCTTTATATCCCCATAGCCTCGACATGCTTCTCAAGACCTTAGCCGTGCAGGGGCCTTCGTGAACAGGTCACCCATATTGTCCTCTCGACGCGATTTTGCATATTTCCACATGCCCTTCTTCAATAAAGCTTCTTATCACATGATACTTCCTGTCTATGTGCTTACTCATTTTCGATATCTTGGTTCTTTGGTGTTTGCTATTGCCCAAGTTATCAAAAGATAGTCTCAATGGCTTATCCACACCAGGAACAACTTCAAGATCCATCAAAAATTTGCGAACCAGCCACACCGCTTCTTTTGAAGCATCACTAGTCCACCACATACTCGGCTTCCATCGTTGAGTCGGTGCAAGTTTGCTTGACACTCCTCCAAACGATGTAACCGCCTCCCGGAGTAAAAAGCGAGAACCAAGTCGATTTCCTAGAATCCAAACAAGATTGAAAATCAATCAGATATCCTAGAGGTGTCAAATCCTCCCGGAATATACCAAAGATATAATTTCTAGTTCTCCTAAGATACTTGAATATATGTTTGACCGCAACCCGATGGTTAGGTCCTGGATTCGATTGAAATCGACTTACAATCCCAACCGCATGGCAAATGTCCGGTCGAGTACAAAGCATTGCATACATGAGGGCTCCCAACCGCAAAAGCATAAGGCACCTTCGCCATGTATTCTCTTTCTTCGGATGTCTTGGGACAATCGAAAAGAGTAATTCCGGACCTAGATGGTTGCCCACCTTTCTTGGAATTCATTGCATTGCATACTTCTCGAGAATTTTATCTATGTATGAAGCCCGAGAGAGAGCTATCATTTTGTTCTTTCGATCTCTTAAGATTCAATGCCTAGAACATAATTAGCTTCTCCTAAGTCCTTCATGTCAAACTGCTTGGTAAGCCAAACTTTGACCGATGATAAAGCCCCTACATCATTGCCAATAAGTAGAATATCATCAACATATAACAAAGAGAAAAACCACTTTCCCATCTTGAATATGTTTATAAACACAAGGTTCATCCATATTCTGTTGAAATCCAAAAGTCTTGACCACTTGGTCAAATCTTTTGTTCAAGAACGGAAGCTTGTTTTAATCCATAAATGGATTTCAACAACTTGCAAACTTTTCCCTCTTGACCCTTAGCCCCAAAGCCTTGGTTGTACCATGTAGATACTCTCCTCAAGATGGCGTTCAAGAACGCCGTCTTGACATCCATTTGCCGGATCTGTGGTTTAATTGGATAAGAGAATGCGGATGGACTTAAAGCATGGCTACAGGCGAAAAAGGTTTCCTAAATTCCTTCCTTTTGCGTGTATCCCTTAGCTACCGTCTAGCCTTATAGGTTTCGACCTTTCCTTACGCATTTCTCTTTCTCTTGTAGACCCATTTACACCCAATGGGCTTAATCCCATCGGGAAGATCTACAAGTTCCCGGACTAGATTAAAATCCATAGATTTCATCTCGCCTTTTCATGGCTTCGTCCGATTTGCATCAACATCCTCCATAGCTTCTTTGTAAGTATAAGGATCTATGTCATGTTCGAGATTACGCCAAAAAGGTTTCCATTAGCCATGAATCTCTCGGGTTCATGTCCCGATCCTCCCACTACGCCAAGCCCCTTAGTTTGTTGTTGGGTTTCCTCTTCTACTATGATTGGATCGGTTTCAAAGGAACAGTTGGTATGACTAAGTCACTCGACATTTCCTCAAGCACTATTTTGCTCTGAGGCTTAAAGTCGTTCATGTAACTTTCCTCAAGGAATGTTGCATTCGTTGAAACCACGACTTTATTTTCCTTGGGATTATAGAAATAACCCCTTTCGTCCCTCTTGGATAACCTAAAAAATGCATATTCGAACGTGCTTCCAACTTGTTCGCTTCCTTGTCCGGGACACGTTGGGACACCCCATATCAATGGTTCAAGGATGTCTTCCTGCCCGTCCACAACTCGTGAGGAGTTTTAGGAACCGACTTTGTTGACACGTTGTTCGAAAGATAACATGCGATTTGTAAAGCATATCCCCGTAAAGATATAGGCAATGTCGAATAACTCATCATGGACCGTACCATGTCCAACAAGGTTCTATTTCTTCTCTCGGCTACACCATTTTGCTGTGGAGTGCCAGTGCGATTAAATGGGATAGAATCCCATTCTCTAATAAGTATCCAAAGTGAACTCATCGTAGAGGTATTCTCCACCTCGATCGGATCGAAGTGCCTTTATGGGTTTACCCAATTGCTTTTCCACTTCATCCCTGAATTTATCAAAAGTTTCGCTTTTGTGATGCAATAGGTACACATAACCATATCTTGAGTAATCGTCAATAAAAGTGACGTAATACTCATACCCTCCTCTTGCCTTGATGTTCATGGGACCACAAACATCACTATGCACAAGTTCAAGAACACCTTCGCCCTATTGCCTTTAGACCCAAATGGTCTTTTGGTCATTTTGCCCTCCAAACAAGATTCACATTGGGGTAAGGACTCAACCTTTAAAGAACTTAAAGGTCCATCTTTTACCAACCTCTCAGATCCTGTTAAGGCTAATGTGACCAAGTCGCAAATGCCAAAGATATGTCTCATTAGAGGTGAGAAGTTTTAAGCCTTTTAGAGTTATTAACAACTTCAAAGGTTTAGCGAAAAGTCCATCTTTGGTTTGATAAAATATAGATTATTTTGCATCCATCCATCACGGATAAAAAGACTTGTTTTTACTTAATCACAACTTTATTATTAAAAGAAACTGAATAAGAATCTTTAAATAAACAAGCAAAAATAAGATTCCTCTTAAACCGAGGAACATAAAAAACAGTCTCGCAAAAAATAAACTCCTATAACTATCAAAATAAAGATGGACGTCTCCCATTGCTTTGACCAAACACCAATGTTCCATCGCCCATCCTTAACGTGAAGCTTTCATTTAGAAGACTTCTCGTTTGCTTGAACCCCCGCAGAAAAACACATACATGATTAGTTGCTCCAGAATCTATGACCCGGTTGTCACTTTGATTCCTCAACTAGACATGCTTCCACAATCAAAAGATCACACTCACCTCCTTTTGCCTTTAACGGCTAGGTAGTCTTTGCAATTCTTCTTCATGTGCCCCACCTTCCCGCAATGAAAGCATTTAAGCTTGTTCGGGTTCCTCTTCTTCTTGTTCTTGCCCTTGTTTGGCGGAATCAAGAACTCTCCTTCTTAGCTACTTGCTTCTTCTTTCCATTCCCCGAAGGGGTTTGGAAGAAGATGCCTCAGCAAAGTTGGCTTCCACAATAGTCGACCCCTTGATCATCCGCTCGAACTTTTGGAGTTCTTGCATCAACTCTGTCAAGGTTATATTCATCTAGCGCTCAAATTGAACGTTGCCCTAAAAACGGAATATACTCCTTCGACAAAGTCTCAAAGATCATGGTCAATCGAGACTCAAAGATCAATGTCGGCCCCATTGGTCTCGAACTTGACCAAATAGCCCATCACCTTCAAAGATATGTTCCTTTATGGAAGACCCAAATTACATGCGGTTAATGAGGTTGCTAAGGGCTTCCCGGAATTTTTTCATTGGCCACCGAACATGTCCTCAAGATTATCCATAATCCGACGAGCGATTATGTAATCTTCATGTTGTGCTTGTAGCACGGTGGACATGCTCGCCATCATATAACAAATGAGCCATATCATCGAGTCCTTCCGGCGTTGATACGCTTTTAAAAACCTCATTAGGAGCATCAACGGTGGCTCCGGAGGACAAGGTGTGTTCAAGATCTGAAATTTAGTTTCTCAAAGGTTAGGACGATCTTTAGGTTCCTTTTCCAATCGGTAAAATTCTCGCCATTAAGTTGTGTTTATTAAGTATCGATGATAATGCGCTAGAAGACATTTTGATCTACAATAAACATTCATATATCTAGTATAAGCAAACTTGCATAAACATTTAGTAATCAAACATATATACATGTTATAATGCAACAAATATGTTTGTGTGTCAAAACCTTGAAAAAATCACAACCTTACAACGATAATTCCCAACTCAAAATTTTGTAAGTCTCCTAGGGAGATCATGTAAAATTTAATTGGGAACACGGATCCCCTCCGATCAATATATACCATCCGGATCAATCTCTGTCAAAGCATATATTGATAATCGTTTTCTTTGGCCATTAATTTAATTATCGAGCTCCTAGGGAGATTAATAATTAAATTAATCTTGAGTGTATAACCATCGTTTCAACTATTTGATCCATATATTACAATTGTCACCTAGGGGTGTACAACCATAAAATATGCTCAAATAAATTATCCTCTCGGAGATCCACACCGGTACATAATGAATCCTTCCTAAAGGTCGGTATCACCATGTGTTACCTGCGGACCAACGATGGAGGCCATGGGTCTTTTCTTCAAAAACCCTCACCCACTTAATCTTTTGGAAAACAAGGTTTTATGTTAAGAAATATGCATGAACAATTTTAATGAGCGGCACTCCTATTCTATATGACATGTTATCACATATATAGCAAATCATATTATATGCAATCATACAAAGCAATTAAGCTAGGCAACAAGCATAATAATAATAATAATTAGTAACATTATGGTTCCATCCTAGAGAAAAGAAAGAAATTAAAGATTACAAAGAATAATCGAAACATATATCGATTCTTCATCTTGAATCTTCCCGGTTGTCCTTGAATTCTATATCACAATCTAATTCCGGTTATCATAAAATTATTTTTCATGTTTTCTTGAAAAAATCTCAAAAAAGCGCAAAAAATCGTATCTTCTCCCATAGGTCCGGTCGACCGAGACAGAGTAGTTATACTCTGGTCGACCACCTTACACTAACCGGTCGACCGTGCCGGTGCCCGTGCGACGACAAGAACCCAGATTTTCGTGAAATCAAAGCGGTTTTTCAATTTATTCAAAAACACAAAACAATTTTATAAACCAAGGAAAAATTAGATACCTTCATCTCCTTCATCTTCAATCTGCTTCAAGAATTTTACATAAAAATTCCTACACCGTTTTCCGGTTTACAAAATTTCTACTAGAGAAAATAAAATAAACCCTAACGGCGATGATAGGCCGCATATCTAATTACATTGCAAAGAACAAATTCCTATACAACCATTCTAAACTCTAAGGAACCATAACCGGTAAAAATTAAATAATAAATAATCATTGACAATTCATTAATGAAAACCAATAATAATTATTTAATCATTCATTCACCATATATTCATGACAACAACATAATATAGAAACCCTAGAGTGCCATCTCTCTAAAATATCAATTCAAGCATAAAAGAGATATTTTTAGATCACAAATCTATGTACATAGCATAATCATAAACAAATAACCATGGCTCGGATACCAATTGTTGGAAAAATAATGGCATCGAGTGCACAGCGGAATTTAAAAAATTTTAATCAACGTCAAAGCCAAACAAGAACATGTTCATGATGCTATGTAACACATAAATACTAAAGATCTAAATCATACCTTTTGAGATTTCAGAAACAAAGACATCCGACGATCAAAGCGTTCCAAAATAAAGAACGGAAGAGCCTCAACCAACCGGTCTTCTTTGCTATTCTCGTTTCCCACGATCGGTGTGCGGGTGGGCACACGTCGTTTAATCTCCTCTTGGTATTCTTAATCTCCTTCCAATCACAAAGAGAGCCAAAGAAAAATTGTTCTTGATAATTAAACAATTTTTTCCTCTTGGAATCTCTTATCAATAGCCTCAAAAAATCTCTCAAGTGATCTCTCTCGAGTAAAGTGACTTAATAGGCTATTTATAATTTTTAGGAAGTCATACTTCCGTAACAATTAGGTTTCCCAAAGATTTAATTCGATTTTGCCACATCGACCGCGTTACTTAAATTAGGAGACAGAGAGTTATAACTCAATCGACCGGTCCTTCACAAACCGGTCTACCCACGGTCGACCTGACCGGTTTACCGGTCGACCATTTACCGGATACCCACCGGTCAACCTCGTATGCCACCAATACCTGAAAGTTGTTTTTCTAGTTTTTCAACATGGGAAACTTGCATAGAGCATCGGTTTTGATTCAAGCAACCCAATAGAGAAATTGCACGATCAAAACAAATATATAATAGTCTTCCCATATTAAACAACTCTTAAAACAATAATTCAACCAATTTATCTAGAATTAATTTATCAATTAATTCACCCGATAAATCACTCATGAATTAACTTTGAACCTCTTTTACGGAAATAACACAAGTTACCAATATGTAGGAAATACACCGTGACGTTATAGGAAATTAAGTGAGCTAGCAAAGGGACCCGATGGACATATATAAATCAAGCTCCTATAATCACAACGCTACTTGTAAACCAACAAGTCCGTCTCATGATTATAAAACTCTAGCTTATTCCACTAAAAGCCTAGAGTCGCACTCTCGATTCATATAAGCGTATTTACAAAGCTCTAATTAGCTCTAGTCCATGACTCAATATATTAGTATATCATCCCCATAGGATATCCATAATCAACTTGAGGTCAAGTTCGCTTTTTTACCTTCCCGATTACATTTATCTTATGTTCCATTATCAAACCATTGGAAAAACACTATTCATACTATTACAAACAAGAAACCATTAGATAACACAGAGTAGTCTAATAGCCGAGCGCTCGTATTTTCCAATCCAAAAATGCATAAGAGGATATCATTGACTCTTTATAGGAGCTATGGATTCCACTATCTATGAATAACGAATCTCGCATACACGAGTCATATCCCCAATGCACCGGCAAGCGTACCTTTTCATAATGTCGGGATGTCTCCCTTTAGTACATCAAAGGATACAAGTCAAGTATACGGGTTCATCATCCATCTCGTGGATTAAGATGACAACATATAATTAAATCAAAAAGTGAATTGTTTTATTCAAACAAAATTATTAATTAAAACAATTCATCTTTGGTCCGATCCAATATAGATTTCACCATTAGAAACTATATCAATGTCTCTACCCATGGAGTCCCACCTCCGACGACCAAGACAAGCCGTCTCCGCTAGGAAGTAGACAACATAACAATCTTAACATGAATAAAGCGCCCAACTTTATTCCCTCAATTGTGGATCATAAGATTTAGACTATCATCTTTAGATTCTTGTCTTCCGCATGTTCTTCACATTACATGCATGATCTAAAGATTTAGAATGACAGCCTCGGACTTTCTTTTGCTTATCATACATTCAACTATTATGAACATAAAGAGGACAATACAAAGATATATGAAATAAACAAATCTTTATTAATAGTCAAAATGTCTCGAAGAAAATTGTTACATTTATTCCTAAGGGCATAAACGCTAACAGTTTATACCTAAGACACCCCTAGAGTTGTGGAATGGTTAAAAACCTAGTTTCAGACACATTCAGATATAGGGGTGTGTAGCACTGAGGCATAAGGCTGGGAAGTTGGAACTATGGTTGAAAGTATGCATCTTCGTGGGATACCTACAAGGGACAAGAGGATGACTATTTTATAGTCAAGAAGATCAAAAGGTGTTTGTGTTGATAAATGTCATGTTTCTGGAGCATGACTATATGATAAATTTCAAGCCCAGTAGCAAAATAGTACTGGAAGAGTTACTTTCTAATGAGATCAGACTAGAACCAGCAACAATAGTCATAACACAAAGAGATAAGACCACTATTCCTAATCAAACTACTATTGCACCTCGTCGTAGTGGGATAATAAGCACATTAGCTAACTGGTATACCGAGGAAGCACAGATCATGATTGTTGATGATGGTAAGGAGGATCCATTGACCTTTAAGACTGCAATGAAGGATATTGATAAGGAAAAATGGCAAACAACTTGAAACTCAAGATGGAGTCCATGTACTCCAACTTAGTCTGGCAACTTGTAGATATACCTAAATGGGTAAAACCCATTAGATGCAAGTGGATCTTTAAGAGAAAGAGAGGAGGGGATGGAAAAATTAAGGCTTATAAAGCAAGGGTTGTGGTAAAGCGTTATACATAGAAAGAGGGAGTTGACCATGAGAAAACTTTCTCACCGGTAGCCATGCTTAAGTTTATTTAGATGCTCTTGGCCATAATAGAATATTTCGACTATGAGATATGACAGATGGATGTCAAGACATATTTCTGAATGGCTATCTTGAGGAAACTATCTATATGGATCAACCAGAGGGTTACATAGAGAAAGGCCAAGAGCAGAAAGTCTGTAAACTGTTGAGATCCATTTATGGATTAAAATAGGCTTCTAGATTATGGAACATCAGGTTTGATGAGGTAATTAAGTCTTGTGGATTTGATCAAAACGTTGATGAACCATAAGTCTATAAGTACAAGAAACAAGAAAAGGTATTCTTCTTAGCTCATTATGTAGATGATATTCTACTCATTGTTAATAGTGTGATATTGATGACATATGCAATAAAGTGGTTAGCCAACCAATTCCAAATGGAAGACTTGCATGCTATGTTCTTGGGATTAAGATTATTTAATATCACAAGAAAAAGCTGTTGACGTTATCTCAGGCATTATACATAGATAAAATGCTTGTCAGGTTTTCGATACAAAACTCCAAGAAAGGAAACTTGCCTTCTAGGCATGGCATTCATCTTTCAAAAGAGCATGGTCCTAAGACTCCATAGGATGAAGAGAATATGAGACAGTAACCCTATGCATTTGCAGTTGGAAGCCTCATGTATTCCACAATGTATACTCGACCGGATATTTGCTATACAATCGGAGTAGTCAATTGCTATTAGTCTAACTCAGGATTAGATCATTGGGTTGCGGTGAAATGTATTCTCAAGTATCTTAAAAGAACAAGAAACTACATGTTGGTATATTCCAAAGAAGATCTGTCTCTCACCAAATACACATATTCTAATTTTCAATCGAATAGAGATAGTTAATGGTTGACATATGAATTTGTGTTCACTCTAAATGGAGGAGCTGTGGTATGGAGAAATGTAAAGCAACAGTGTGTCGCTGCCTTTATCTCATGACTAGGAAATTTGTCGAAGAAATTATTGTATAAGATGAAATTTTTTGGAATTCTCTTTATTATAAATATGAATACTTTTATGATAAGTATTTGTTGATATTAGTATTGAATAGCAAAGTATAAGTTAAAAGTCAAAATTTCGAAACTATGATACAGTTATCAAATTTCAGACTTTAATTAAGAAAGAGGCACCAAACGCCGTGTTATACCCATAAGAGGACAAACACATGAATATTAAGTTTAAGAAATGAAAAAGAATTGTAAAACAACAATTCTAAGGTTTAAGAAACAATCGGAATGAAGAATGGACGAAAAAGGGGATAGGAAAGCCGAACCGAGAAAATTTAGGTTTTCGACCGATTAGGTTTGACCAAGCCAAAATATGCACGGGGTTTGGTGTACATTGGTGATATAAGAGATGTTTTGGTTGAGATATCAACATGAAATCATAGATCTTTCAAGGATTTTAGACACGACATGTACACTTCAAGAAAATAATATTTACGGAACCACGAACTCGAGTCAAATTATATTGCAATTACTGGTCTTAGATAGTAAATCTAATGATCTGGAATTTATATGATAGGATCAGTAGGTGATCAAGGAAGCAAAGTTTTTAGAGACTCGAAAGTCAAGACATTAGCGAAACTTCTGTAAGTACTAGTTATGTTCTTTGTCTATGACACGAATGAACTTATTTCTGTGTGTTGCACAGAATTGTGCATATTGTAGGTTTAATATATTCCAATATGTGAAAGATGTTTCTTAAATCTTATTTATTGTAATGAATGTTCTTATGGACTTAGAGTAGTAGTAGAATTTTAATATGTGAAAGAGTCAAAAGTCAAAGTCAACAAAAAGTTAAACTTTGAAATAAAGTCAAATTTAAGAGAAAATTGATAGTAATATGTACAAACGCAATAGTAAGATTAAAATTACTGTCATGATAAGAAAAGATGACAGTAAGATGATGAATGGAGTAAAGATGATGAATGACAAAAAGTTAATAAATTATTTGTACCGGCCTTCGCAAGGGAGGTTATTATGAATAAGACCATTGGTGGGTTGGCTTTTTGTAGCTCCACCACTCCTTATTGGGTATGTGCACAACGATATAATAGGTACGGGACCCATAAGAAGTAAAAGTTAAAAATTAAGATTTACTATCATGATAAGAAAAGATGACAGTAAGACGATGCATGAAGTAAAGATGATGAATGATAAAAAGTTAATAAAATTGTTTGTACCAGCCTTCACAAGGGAGGTTCCAATGAATATAACTGTGGGTGAGTTGGTTTTTGGTAGCTTCCCCACTCCTCATTGGGTATGTGCACAACAGTACAACAGATACGGGGCCCATAAGAAGTAAAATTTATGAGAAATGAATGACACAAGAACGAAAGTTGTAAAAAAAGCATAACACAATGAAATGAAAGATAAGAGTGCATAACACGACGAAATGAAAGAAAAGAAAGCAACACAAGATAAATGAAAAGAAAGAAAGCATAAAATGATAAATGCTCTTAATGCTTAGAAAATGTGTTAGGGTGAAATATTTATGACATGGATGCATATATGGTGTGATGCCCAAAAATTCTCACATACGAGTTGGCCAATGCATTGCATACATTCATGGCATAATATACATGATTTATAAGTTTGGCATGCTATTGAGATGCATTTTTATGTTATTAGTGTATATTAATGTTTTGATAAAATCACAGGATTGCTCGAAGGTAGATCCAGTAGGTGGAATAGTAGAAAAGAGATTTATAATAGTGGTTTTTAAGAATTACAAAGAGTTGAATTGGTGACGAAGTTTTGAAACGGATTTTGTTCATTAGTTGGACCCACATGTGATACGAAATTCCTTGCAATAAGAACATGAGAATATAAAACCAAATTCAAGAGGTTGATGAACTTTTGAACTAGAATACACTAGAAAACTCTATTTTGCTCGAAATTTGGTGCTCGGGTTTTTCAGTCTTGATTGAGGCTTTTGTTGGCTTGTGAGTGACTTACGAAAATTTATTATCTCATGCTTGAATATTTAGGATGGATTTTACAAATATTGGTTAAGTTTCAATGATAAACGAACATGAAAAAAAGTTGATCATTTTAGTCATACCGAGTTTTTGATATTTGCAAGTACACCTAAATTAGTATGTCAATTGAATGGTTATGACTACTGTGTAAATAGAATTTGGTGTGAGTGTGTAACACCCTATTAAGAAGGTGATCAAGTAGAAATAAGGGACACGTGATCAGCCAAGGTTATAATAATAATAATAATAATAATAATAATAATAATAATAATAATAATAATAATAATAATAATAATAATAATAATAATAATAATAATAATAATAATAATAATAATAATAATAATAATAAAACTAATAATAAATAATAATAATAAATATAATAAATATAAAAATAATATTAAGATTAATAAAAAAAATAATAAATATAATAAAAATAATAATAGAAATAATAATAATAACAATAATAATAATGATAGTAATATTAATAATAATAAATATAATAAAATTAATAAAAATAATACTAATAAAAATAAAAATACTAAAAACAATAAAAACAATAATAATAATAATATTATTAATAATAAAAAAATAATAATAAATGTAATAAATATAATTATAATAATAATTATTATTATGATAATAAAAAGAAGAATAATAATAATAACACTAATAAAAATAATAAAAATAGTAATTAGTATTATAATAAAATAATAATAATAATAAAAATAACAAAGATAATAATAATAATAATAATAACAATGATAATAAATATAATAAAAATAATAAAAATAATCTTAATAATTTTAGGTTTTTTTGAGTTTTTAGTGTTTTTAGTGTTTTTTGGACTTTTTGGGTCTCTTTATGGGTTTCATAGTTTTTAGGCTTTTTAAAGGTTTTTTTTTTTAAGTTTTTGAGTTTTTAGTATTTTTATGGGTTTTATAGTTTTTTGGTTTTTTTTTTGGCTTTTTAGGGTGTTTTAGGGTTTTTTAAGGTTTTTTGAGTTTTAAGTGTTGTTAGTGTTTTCGCGAGTTTTTAGCGTCTTTTATGTTTTTTATGGTTTTTATGGGGTTTTTAGGCTTTTTAGGGTATTTTAGGACTTTTTAGTTTTTTGAGTTTTTATTGTTTTTATGGCTTTTTAGCGTCTTTTTATGGTTTCACCGTTTTTTTTTTTTTTTTTTTTTTTTTTTTAGGGCATTTAGGGTTTTTTTAAAGTTTTTTGAGTTTTTAGTGTTTTTATGGGTTTTTAGCGTCTTTTTATGGTTTTTATGGTTTTTTTTTTGGTTTTTAGGCTTTTCGGGTATTTTAGGGTTTTTTTAGGTTTTTTTGAGTTTTAGTGTTTTTAGTGTTCTTATGGGTTTTTAGCGTCTTTTTATGGTTTTTACGGTTTCTTCTGGTTTTTAGGCTTTTTAAGGCATTATAGGGGTTTTTTTATGTTTTTTGAGTTTTTAGTATTTTTATGGGTTTTTTAGCGTTTTTTTTACGATTTTTTTTATGGTTTTTTTTAAGGCCTTTTAGGGTATTTTTGGATTTTTTAGGTGTTTTTGAGTTTTTTCTGTTGTTTGTGTTTTTATGGGTTTTTAGCGTCTTTTTACGGTTTTTAAGGTTTTTTTTTCTTTGGTTTTTTAGGCTTTTAGGGTATTTTAGGGTCTTTTTAGGTTTTTTGAGTTTTTAGTGTTTTTAGTATTTTTAGACTTTTTATCGGTTTTTAGCGCCTTTTTATGGTGTTTTTGGGTTTTTAGTCTTTTTAGGGCATTTTTATGTTTTTTTGAGTTTTTAGTGTTTTTATGGGTTTTTAGTGTTTTTTTTATGGTTTTATGGTTTTTTTTGGGTTTTTAGGGTTTTTACGGTATTTTTAGGTTTTTTGAGTTTTTAGTTTTTTATGGGGTTTTAGGGTCTTTTTATGGGTTTTAAGGTTTTTTTTGGGTTTTTTAGGCTTTTTAGGGAATTTTAGGGTGTTTTTAGGGTTTTAGTGTTTTTAGTGTTTTATGGGTTTTTAGCGTCTTTTTATGGTTCTTATGGTTTTTTGGGTTTTTTAAGGCTTTTTAGGGTATTTTAGGGTTTTTTAGGTATTTTGAGTTTTTAGTGTTTCTAGTGTTTTTGTAGGTTTTTAGCGTCTTTTTATGGTTTTTATGTTTTTTTTTTGGGTTTTACGGTATTTTAGCATTTTTTAAGGTTTTTTTTTTATGTGTTTTAGTGTTTTTTGTGTTTTATGGGTTTTTAGCGTCTTTTTATGGTTTTTACGGTTTTTTGGGTTTTTAGGCTTTTTAGGGTATTTTAGGATTTTTTAGGTTTTTTTGAATTTTTAGTGTTTTTTGTATTTTATGGGTTTTTAGCGTTTTTTTATGGTTTTGATGGGTTTTTAGCATCTTTTCATGCTTTTTTTTTAGGTTTTTTGACTTTTCAGTATTTTTATGGTGTGTTAGCGTCTTTTATGATTTTTGTGTTTTTAGGGTTTTCAGGGTCTTTTAGGGTTTTTTTAGGTTTTTTGGATTTTAGTATTTTTAGTATTTTTATGCGTTTTTAGCGTCTTTTTTATTTTTATGGGTTTTTTCGATTTTATAGGCTTTTAGGGTATTTTAGGGTTTTTTTAGATTTTTTGAGTTTTTAGTGTTTTTATGGGATTTTTGCGTATTTTATGGCGTTTTTTGGGTTTTTGAAAGATCTTTAGCGTATTCTAGGGTTTTTTTAGGTTTTTTTAAGTTTTTGAGTTTTTAGTGTTTTTATGGGTTTTCAGCGTCTCTTTATGGTTTTCATGGGTTTTTAGCATATTTTAGGCTGTTTTTAGCTTTTTTAGGGTATTTTAGGATTTTTAGGTTTTATGGGTTTTATTTTTATGGTTTTAAGCGTTTTTTTCAGGGCTTTTTATATTTAGTTTTTTTGTGTTTTATTTTTAGGCGTTTTTTTTTTATTTTTTTAGGTTTTTTAGGCTTTTAGGGTATTTTAGGGTTTTTTTAGGTTTTAGTGTTTTTATGGGTTTTTCTTTTATGGTTGTTAAGGTTTTTTTTTTTTTTTTCAGTTTTTAGGCTTTTAGGGTATTTTAGGGTGTTTTTTTGTGTTTTATGGGTTTTTAGTGTTTTTTCTGATTTATATTTTTTGGGTTTTTTTTTGGTTTTTAGGGTTTTTGAGTTTTTGTGTTTTTTCTTTTTAGGTTTTTTTTTTTTTTTTTGGTATTTTAGGGTTTTTAGGTTTTTTTACTTTTAGTGTTTTTATTGTTTTTATGGGGTTTTTAGCGTCTTTTTATGGTTTTTTAGGTTTTTTGACTTTTCAGTGTTTTTCTTTGGTTTTTGAGTCTCTTTATGGTTTTTACGGTTTTTTTGGGTTTTTTAGGCTTTTCAAGGTATTTTAGGATTTTTTTTAGATTTTTTGGATTTTAGTATTTTTATATTTTTTTTTTAGCATTTTTTTTATTTTTATGGTTTTTTTGGATTTTTAGGCTCTTTTGGGTACTTTAGGGTATTTTTAGTTTTTTGAGTTTTTAGTGTTGTTATTGTTTTTATGGGGGTTTATCGTCTTTTTATAGTTTTTATGGTTTTTTTGAGTTTTTTAGGCTTTTTAGGTTATTTTTGAATTTTTTTAGGTTTTTTGAGTTTTTAATGTTTTTTGTGTTTTTATGGGGTTTTAGCAACTTTTTATATTTTTTATGGTTTTTTTTTTTTTGGATTTTTAGGCTTTTTAGGGTACTTTAGTGTTTTTTTAGGTTTTTTGAGTTTTTAATTCTTTTATGGGTTTTTAAGGTTTTTTTTAAGTTTTTTGAGTTTTGAGTGTTTTTATGGGTTGTAGTGTCTATTATGGTTTTTAGGGGGTTTTTTTTTTGGGTTTTTTAGGTTATTTTGTGGTATTTTAGGGTTTTTTAGGTTTTTTGACTTTTTATGATTTTTTTTTTTTTTGTGTTTTTGGGGATTTTGCTTCTTTTTTTACTTTTTAGGTTTTATAGGTTTCTGGTTTTTTTTGTTCTTAGGCATTTTAGGGTATTTTAGGATTTATTTAGGTTTTTTGAGTTTTTAGTGTTTTTATGGGTTTTTAACGTCTTTTTATGGTTTTTTTTTTGTGTTTTTAGGCTTTTTAGTGTATTTTAGGGTTTTTTTAGGTTTTTAGTGTTTTTTACGGGTTTTTAGCGTCTTTTTTATGGTTTTTATTGTTTTTTTTTTTTAGGCTTTTTAGGGTATTCTAGGGTTTTGTTTAGGTTTTTTTAGTTTTTTGTGTTTTTATAGCTTTTATGGATTTTTAGCGTCTTTTTTTGGTTTTTATGATTTTTAGGCTTTTAGGCTTTTAGGGTATTATAGGGTTTTTTGAGTTTTTATTGTTTTTATGGGTTTTTAGTGTCTTTTTAGGGTTTTATTTTTTTTGTTTTTACACTTTTTAAGGTATTTTAGGATTTTTTTAGGTTTTTTAGTTTCTTCATTTTTTAGTGTTTTATGGGTTTTTAGCGTCTTTTTATGGTTTTTGTGGGTTTTTTGGGTTTTTTGAGTTTTTTGAGTTTTTGGTGTTTTTATGGCTTTTTAGTGTGCCTTTATGGTTTTATAGGATTTTTAGGCTTTTTAGAGTACTTTAGGGTTTTTTTTTAGGTTTTTAGAGTTTTTACGGGTTTTTAGTTTTTTTTTATGGTTTTTAAGGTTTTTTTTTTGTTTTTAGGCTTTTTTAGGCTTTTTTATGTTTTTTTTTTTATTTTTTGAGTTTTTATGGGTTTTCAACATCTTTCTTATGGTTTTATGGTTTTTTTGGGGTTTTTAGGCTTTTTACGGTATTTTAGTGTTTTTTTTTTGTTTTTTGAGTTTTTTTCTGTTTTTATGGGTTTTTTTTTTGCATCTTTTATGGTTTTTATGGGTTTTTAGGCTTTTTAGGGTATTTTTTGGTTTTTTTAGTTTATTTGAGTTTTTTGTGTTTTTTATGGGTGTTTAGCGTCTTTTATGGGTTTTCTATTTTTTTTTTTTGGGTTTTTAGGCTTTTTAGGGCATCTTAGAATTTTTGTAGGTTTTTTGAGTTTTTAGTTTTTATGGGTTTTAACGTCTTTTTATGGTTTTTTTTTTGTGTTTTTAGGCTTTTTAGGATATTTTAGGGTTTTTTTAGGTTTTTTGAGTTTTTAGTGTTTTATTGTTTTTATGGGTTTTAAGCGTCTTTTTTATGGGTTTCATTGTTTTTTTTTTTAGGCTTTTTAGGGTATTTTAGGGTTTTTTTTAGGTTTTTTTTAGTTTTTTGTGTTTTGATAGTTTTTATGGGTTTTTAGCATCTTTTTTTATTTTATTTTTGTGATTTTTAGGCTTTTTAGGGTATTATAGGGGGTTTTTTTTTAGGTTTTTTGAGTTTTATTTTTTATGGGTTTTTAGCGTCTTTTTATGGTTGTTATGGTTTTTTTTTTTTGGTTTTTTACGCTTTTTAAGGTGTTTTAGTGTTTTTTTGGTTTTTTTGTGTTTTATGGGGTTTTAGCATCTTTTTATGGTTTTTTTGTGTCTTTTAGGCGTTTTAGTGTATTTTAGGGTTTTTTTTAGGTTTTTTGTATTTTTTGTGTTTTTTTGGGGTTTTAGCGTCTTTTATGGTTTTTACTTTTTTTTTTTTTTTTTGTTTTTAGGCTTCTTAGACTATTTTAGGGTTGTTTTAGGTTTTTTTGAGTTTTTCGTGTTTTATTGTTTTTATGAGTTTTTAGCGTCTTTTTATGAGTTTTATGGTTTTTTTTACGCTTTTTAGGGTATTTCAGGGTTTTTAAGTTTTTTTTGAATTTTATGAGTTTTTAGTGTTTTATGGGTTTTTATCGTCCTTTTATGGTTTTTATGGGGTTTTTTTTTTTTTTTTTTTTTTTTGCTTTCTTACTCTTTTATGGTTTTTTAGGTTTTTTGAGTTTTTAGGGTTTTTATGGGTTTTTAGCGTCTTTTTATGGTTTTTAAAGTTTTTTTTTTTTGGGTTTTTAGGCTTTTTAGGGTGTTTTATGTTTTTTGAGTTTTTAGCCCTTTTTGTGTTTTTATTGGTTTTAGCGTCTTTTTACGGTTTTTATAGTTTTCTTTTTTGTTTTTTACGCTTTTTAGGATATTTTAGGACTTTTAAGGTTTTTTGAGTTTTGTTTAGTTTTTAGTGTTTTATGGGTTCTTATAGTCTTTTCATGGTTTTTTTTTTTGTGTTTTTTTTTACGCTTTTTAAGGTATTTTAGGGTTTTTTTTAGGTTTTTTGGTTTTTGTGCTTTACTGTTCTTATGCGTTTTAGCATCTTTTCATGGTTTTCTGGTTTTTTTTTCGATTTTTAAGGCTAATTAGGGTATTTTAGGGTGTTTCTAGGTTTTTTGAGTTTTTTTTTTTTTTTTTTTGTGTCTTTATGGTTTTTAGAGTCTTTTTAATGTTTTTATTGTTTTTTATTGTTTTTAGGCTTTTTAGGGTATTTTAGGGTTTTTTTAGTTTTTAGTATTTTTATTTTTAATGGGTTTTTAGCGTGTTTCTATGGTTTTTTTTTTTTTTGCTTTTTTGGGTATTTTAGGGTTTTTTCATGTTTTTTGAGTTTTTAGTGTTTTTATGGGCTTTAGCGTCTTTTTAGGTTTTTTATGGTTTTTTTTTTTTTTTTTACGCTTTTTAAGGTATTTCAGGGTTTTTTTTTAGGTTTTCTTATTTTTTTTTTCAGTTTTTAGTGTTTTTATGGGTTTCTTGCGTCTTTTTATGGTTTTTCTGATTTTTTTTTTTCAGTTTTTAAGGCTATTTAGGGTATTTTAGGGTGTTTCTAGGTTTTTTGAGTTTTTAGTGTTTTTATGGTTTTTAGAGTCTTTTTATGGTTTTTATTTTTTATTTTTTTTTTTGCTTTTTCAGGCTTTTTAGGGTATTTTAGGGTTTTTTTTTATTTTTTGAGTTTTTAGTAATTTTATTGTTTTTTTTTTTAGCATCTTTTTATGGTTTTTTCAGGTTTTTTGAGTTTTTAGTATTTTTATGGGGTTTTAGCGTCTTTTTAGGGTTTTTTTAGGTTTTTTAGTTTCTTCATTTTTAGTGTTTTTATGGGGTTTTTAGGCTTTTTAGGGTATTTTAAGGTGTTTCTAGGTTTTTTGAGTTTTTAGTGTTTTTTGTGTTTTTATGGTTTTTAGAGTCTCTTTATGGTTTTTATTTTTATTTTTTTTTTTGCTTTTTCAGGCTTTTAGGGTATTTTAGGGTTTTTTTTTTTTTTGAGTTTTTAGTAATTTTATTGTTTTTTTTTTGGGGTTTTAGCATCTTTTTATGGTTTTTTCAGGTTTTTTGAGTTTTTAGTATTTTTATGGGGTTTTAGCGTCTTTTTAGGGTTTTTATTTTTTTTTACGCTTTTAAGGTATTTTAGGGTTTTTTTAGGTTTTTTAGTTTCTTCATTTTTAGTGTTTTTATGGGGTTTTAGCGTCTTTTTATGGGTTTGAGGGTTTTTTGGGGTTTTTAGTCTTTTTAGGGTATTTTAAGGTGTTTTTAGGTTTTTTGAGTTTTTAGTGTTTTTTTGTGTTCTTCCGGGTTTTTAGCGTCTTTTATGGTTTTATGGTTTTTTTTTTGGGTTTTTGTGCTTTTTATGGTATTTTAGGGTGTTTTAAGGTTTTTTGAGTTTTTTAAGTTTTTAGTGTTTTATGGGTTTTAGCGTCTTTTTCTAGTTTTTTTTTTTTTTTTTTTTTTTTTTTTTTTAGGGTTTTTTAGAGTTTTTTTTTGTGTTTTTAGTGTTTTTATGGGTTTTTTTTTTGCGTCTTTTTTATGGTTTTTACGATTTGTTTAGGTTTTTTAGGTTTTTTAGGTCGTTTTAGGGTGCTTTTAGGTTTTTGACCTTTTAGCGTTTTATGTGTTTTTATGGTTTTCACGGTTTTGTTGGGTTTTTTTTACGCTTTTTAGAGTATTACTGGGTTTTTTTTTTTGGTTTTTTGAGTTTTAGTGTTTTATGGGGTTTTAGCGTCTTTTATGGTTTTTATGGGTTTTTTGAGTTTTTTTGAGTTTTTGGTGTTTTTATGGCATTTTAGCGTGCCTTTATGGTTTTTTTTTTTTGGATTTTTAGGCTTATTTGGGTACTTAAGAGTTTTAAGCGTGCCTTTATGAGTTTTTTAGAGTTTTTACGGGGTTTTTGGGGTTTTTAGGATTTTTTTGGGCATTTTAGAGTTTTTGTAGGTTTTTTTGAGTTTTTAGTCTTTTTAGTGCTTTTATGGGATTTAAGAGTCTTTTATGGTGTTTTTGGGTTTTTTTTTTTTTAGGATTTTTAGGGTATTTTAGGGTTTTTTTTAGGTTTTTTTTCTATTTTTTGAGTTTTTATTGTTTTTAGTCTTTTATGGGTTTTTAGCGAGTTTTTATGATTTTTTTTGGGTTTTTAGGCTTTTTAGGATATTTTCGGGGGTCTTTTTTTGTTTTTTGAGCTTTTAGTGTTTTATGGGTTTTTAGCGTCTTTTTATGGTTTTCATGGGTTTTTTGGGTTATTTCGGTTTTTTAGGGTAATCTAGGGTTTTTTAACGTTTTTTGAGTTGTTAGGGTTTTAGTGTTTTTGTGGGTTTTTAGCATCTTTTTATGGTCTTTATGGTTTTTTTTTTGGTTTTTTGGGCTTTTTAGGGTATTTTAGGGGTTTTTTTTTTTTGAGGTTTAAGTGTTTTTAGTGTTTTTTATGGGGTTTTAGCGTCTTTTTATGATTTTTTTTTTTTGTTTCTTCGGTTTTTAAGGCTTTTTTAGGGTATTTTAGGGTGTTTCTAGGTTTTTAGAGTTTTTGGTGTTTTTTTTTGTTTTCTATGCTTTTTAGGGTATTTTAGGGGTTTTTTTTTCAGTTTGTTGAGGTTTTTGTGTTTTAATTTTTTTATGGGATTTTAGCGTCTTTGTATGGTTTGTGTGTGTGTGTGTGTGTGTTGGCGGGGGAGGGTCGGGGGATTTTTAGGCTTTTTAGGGTGTTTTAGTTTTTTTTTTCAGTTTTTTGATTTTTTAGTGTTTTATGGGAATTTAGTGTCTTTTTATGATTTTTATGGGTTTTTAGCGTCTTTTTATGATTTTTACGTTTTTTGGGGGGTTTTACGCTTTTTAGGGTATTTTGGGGTTTTTATAAGGTTTTTTGAGTTTTTAGTGTTTTTATGGACCTTTAGCGTCTTTTAAGCTTTTTTTTTTTTTTTTAGGCTTTTTAGGGTCTTTTAAGGTTTTTGTAAATTTTTTGAGTTTTTAGTTTTTTTATGTGTTTTTAGCATCTTTTTATGGTTTTTATAGTTTTTTTAGGTTTTTTAGGGCGTTTTAGGGTGCTTTTAGGTTTTTTGAGTTTTTAGTGTTTTTATGGGTTTTTAGCGTCTTTTTTTGGTTTTTAAAGTTTTTTTTTTTAGTTTTTTAGGATTTTTAGGGTATTTTAGGATTTTTTTAGGTTCTTTGAGTTTTTAGTTTTTTTTTTTGTTTTTATGGGCTTTAGCATCTGTTTACGGTTTTTTCGGGTTTTTTTTTACGCTTTTTAGGGTATTTTAAGGTTTTTTAGGTTTTTAGAGTTTTTACGGGGTTTTAGCGTTTTTTTATGGTTTTTAAGATTTTTTTGGGTTTTTTAGGGCATTTTAGGGTATTTTAGGGTTTTTTCAGTTTTTTGTATTTTTATGGGTTTTAGCGTCTTTTATGGGGGGTTTTTTTGGGTTTTTAGGGTATTTTAAGGTTTTTTGAGTTTTTAGTGTTTTTATTATTTTTATGGGTTTTTAGCGTCATTTTATGATTTTTCTGGTTTTTTAGGTTCTATTTATGGTTTTTCAGGTTTTCTTTTTTTTTTTTTTTTTTTTGTTTTTAGGGTTTTAGTGTTTTTATGGTTTTCATGGATTTTTAGGGTTTTTATACGGTTTTTAGGGTATTCTAGAGTTTTATTTTTGGTTTTTTGAGTTTTTTGGATTTTTAGGGTCTATTTATGGTTTTTAGGTTTTTTAGTTTTAGGATTTTTTTTTTTTTAGTTTTTAGGGGTTTTTTTTAGGTTTTTAGTGTCTTTAGAGATTTTTAGGGTTTTAGGCTTTTATGTTTTGTTAGGGTTTTTATTGTTTTTTTAAGGTTTTCATGGTTTTTAGTCTTTTTAAGGGTTTTTTTTGGGTTTTTAGTGTTTTTTTTTTGGGTTTTATGGTCATTTTAGGGGTTTTATGCTTTTTTGGGGTTTTATTGAGTTTTTTAGGCTTTTAAAGGTTTTTAGAATTTTTTTTATTATTGTTTTAGGTTTTTTGAGTTTTTTGAAAGCTTTCTCCCGAAAGCAATACGTCATCCTTCCAAAGAACCACATTTTTCTATTTTCTCTTAAAGAACATCAAAACAACCTTTTTTGTATAATATTTTCACACTCAAACGTCACTCTCACAGACTTCTTTTGAAAAATATATCTCTAAAACCCATGTCCCAAAATATAGTCTTGAATTGCTTTTAAAACCATAAAACACGGAATCTCATTTTTTCTCTTCCAAGGCAAACACCCCCACGGCTAAAGCATATTCTACTCTCACACTTGTTCTCCAAGTTCATGCACCCACCTATGTGTCACTAATATATATATATATATATATATATATATATATATTTTTTTTTCCTTTTCCAATAATAAAACCACTTATCAAGCGATCAATCTATTTTGCATTCCTCAAATAGATCATATCTCAAATCTACAGGAGTCTTTAGGATTGCACCAAATCTCTCAAATCTTTCACTGATCAAGTATGCTTTCCTTTTTCAAAACATTCCATATTCAGAGCAATTAGCAAATTAAAATCACCACAAAATCAGAATCTACATCAATTATGAACTTGATCATGTTTTTGAATTTTGTACAACCTAATTCCAAAACATGCGAACTAATAAAATCCTAACATTTGTAAATCTTGCTTTTGTTTGGCAGTTTCTAAAAACTTCTATCATACAGCAGAATTTGAGAAGTAGATCAGGAGTTATTTTTGAACAGTAGTTTCTGCTGTTATTGTCCAAATTTACTAAGATAACCAAAATAATAAAACTTGATTCTCAATCTACGTATTGACTTTTTCCATATCAAATTAAAAATATTTTAAAGGTAGTTATTTAATAATTGAAAATCATTAACAAGTATACTATTTTATTCAAACTATAAACTATTTTTAACAAATAGGATGCTTAAAATAACGACAATAAATAAAAAATTTAGTAGATAAATAAATTTTTCTATCAATAAAATAATTTATTTTTAAGAAATATTTTAATTAATAAAAGTAAAATTTTTTTTTTTATATTTTAAATATTGACCATAAAAAATAGAAATAAAACTATTAAAGTATGTCTAGGTACGTATTAGTTATATTTTATCATAAAGAATACTCTTTGGATAAGCCATGAGCCTGAACGTTGTGACGTAAATTAATACGCCATTAGCCTGAACGTTCATCATGCTAAATTGACTTTCTAGAATAGACATTTTAAAGCAAAATATATTCTCTTTTTTAAGCTTTGACTTTCTAGAAGGGATATTTTAAAGCAAAATATACTATTTTTAAGCTTACCGTATCTGTTTTTGGGGTTTTTTTGGGTTTTAGTGTTTTTAAGGTTTTTAAGGCTTTATAAGGTTTTTAGGGTATTATAGGGTTTTTTTTTTTTTAGGTTTTTTCAATTTTTCGTGTTTTTAGGGTATATTTGTAGTTTTTAGGGGTTTTTAGGATTTTTTTTAGGGTTTTTGGGGTTTTTTTTTTTTTTTTTGGATCTTTAGGGTTGTTTAGGTTTTTAGTGTTTTTAGGGTTTTTTAGGCTTTTTAGGCTTTTATGCCTTTTTAGGGGTTTTAGGGTTTTTATAGGGTTTTTATGGGGGTTTTTTTTTTTGGGTTTTTAGGCTTTTTAAAGTTTTGTAGGGTTCTTTTTTTTTTTTGGGTTTTAGGGTATTTTAGGGTTTTTAGGTGTTTTGAGTTTTTTGTGTTTTTCAGGTTTTTAGGGTCTACTTATGATTTTTAGGGGTTTTCAGGTTTTTTTTAAAGGATTTTTAGGGATTTTAGGGCTTTTATAGGACTTTTATTGGGGTTTAGGTTTTTTAGGGTTTTTAGGGTATTTTTAGGTTTTTAGTGTTTTTAGTTTTTTTTTTTTTGGTTTTAGGGTCATTCATGGTTTATGTGCTTTTTTAGGGTTTTATAGGGTTTTTTTAGGTTTTTAAAGGTTTTTAGGGCTTTTTAGGGTTTTTAGGGTATTTTAGGGTTTTTTTAAGGATTTTTGAGTTTTTTTTGTGGGTTTAGTGTTTTTAGGGTATATTTATGGTTTTTAGGTCTTTTTAGGGTTTTGGGGTTTTTTAGGGTTGTTAGGATTTTTTAGGTTTTTAGTGTTTTTAGGCTTTTTTGCTTTTTATGGTTTTATGGGGTTTTTTTTTAATGGTTTTTAGGGTATTTTATGGTTTTTTTTTAGGGTTTTTGAGTTTTTTTTTTTTTGTGGTTTTAGGGTTTTTAGGGTATGTTTATGGTTTTTAGGGGTTTTTCAGGTTTTTTAAGGATTTTGTTTAGGGTTTTTTTTTTTTTTATAGGGGTTTTAGGCTTTTTAAAGGTTTTTAGGGTTTTTTTTTGGGGTTTTAGGGTATTTTAGGCTTTTTTCTTGTTTTTTTGAGTTTTTTGTGTTTTTAGTGTATTTGTGGTTTTTAGGGTATATTTATGGTTTTTAGGGGTTTTTAGGTTTTTTAGGACTTTTTTAGGGTTTTTAGGTTTTTTGTGTTTTTAGGGTTTTTAGGATTTTATGCTTTTTTAGGGTTTTAATGGTTTTTTGGGTTTTTGTAGGGTTTTTAGGCTTTTTAAAGGTTTTTAGGGTTTTTAGGGTAGTTTAGGGTTTTTTAGGTTTTTTTGAGTTTTTTGTGTTTTTAGGGTTTTTAGGTTCTATTTATGGTTTTGCAGTTTTTTTTAGGATTTTTAGGGGTTTTTTTTTTGTTTTTAGGGTTTTTTAGGTTTTTAGTGTTTTTAGGGTTTTTTCGGGTTGTTAGGCTTTTATGCTTTTTAGGGTTTTTATAGGGTTTTTTAGGGGTTTTAAAGGTTTTTTTTTTTTTTTTTTTTTTTTGGTTTTTTGAGTTTTTTGGGTTTTTAGGATCTATTTATGGTTTTCAGGTTCTTTTAGGATTTTTTAGGGTTTTTTTTTTTTTTTACTGTTTTTAGGGTTTTTTTTAGGTTATTAGTGTTTTTAGAGATTTTTAGGGTTTTTAGGCTTTTATGCTTTGTTAGGGTTTTTATTGTTTTTTTTTTTCAAGGTTTTTAGTCTTTTTAAGGGTTTTTTAGGTTTTTAGTGTTTTTTGAGTTTTTATGTCTTTTTAGGATTTTTATGCTTTTTTGGGGTTTTATAGAAGTTTTTAGGCTTTTTAAAGGTTTTTAGAATTTTTTTTATTATTGTTTAGGTTTTTTGAGTTTTTTGAAGGCTTTCTCCCGAAAGCAATACGTCACCTTTCCAAAGAACCACCTTTTTCTATTTTCTCTTAAAGAACATCAAAACAACCTTTTTTGTATAATATTTTCACACTCAAACGTCACTCTCACAGACATCTTTTGAAAAATATATCTCTAAAACCCATGTCCCAAAATATAGTCTTGAATTGCTTTTAAAACCATAAAACATGAAAGCTCATTTTTTCTCTTCCAAGGCAAACAACCCCACGGCTAAAGCATAGTTTACTCTCACACTTGTTCTCAAAGTTCATGCACCCACCTATGTGTCACTAATATATATATATATATATATATATATATTTCCTTTTCCAATAATAAAACCACTTATCAAGCAATCAATCTATTTTGCTTTCCTCAAATAGATCATATCTCAAATCTACAGGAGTCTTTAAGATTGCACCAAATCTCTCAAATCTTTCACTGATCAAGTATGCTTTCCTTTTTCAAAACATTTCATATTCAGAGCAATTAGCAAATTAAAATCACCACAAAATCTGAATCTACATCAATCATGAACTTGATCTTATTTTTGAATTTTGTACAACCTAATTCCAAAACATGCCAACTAATAAAATCCTAACATTTGTAAATCTTGCTTTTGTTTGGCAGTTTCTAAAAACTGCTATCATACATTAGAATTTGAGAAGTAGATCAGGAGTTACTTTTGAAAAGCTGCTGTTATTGTCCAAATTTACTAAGATAACCAAAATAATAAAACTTGATTCTCAATATACGTATTGACTTTTTCCATATCAAATTAAAAATATTTTAAAGATAGTTATTTAAAAATTGAAAATCATTAACAAGTATACTATTTTATTCAAACTATAAACTATTTTTAACAATTAGGATGCTTAAAATAACAACAATAAATAAAAAATTTAGTAGATAAATAAATTTTTCTATCAATAAAATAATTTATTTTTAAGAAATATTTTAATTAATAAAATTAAAATTATATTTTTTTATATTTTAAATATTGACCATAAAAAATAGAAATAAAACTATTAAATTATGGCTAGGTACGTATTAGTTATATTTTGTCATAAAGAATACTCTTTGGATAAGCCATTAGCCTGAACGTTGTGACGTAAATTAATACGCCATTAGCCTGAACGTTGATCATGCTAAATTGACTTTCTAGAATAGACATTTTAAAGCAAAATATATTCTCTTTTTAAGCTTTGACTTTCTATAAGAGATATTTTAAAGCAAAATATACTCTTTTTAAGCTTACCGTATCTATTGAAGAGAAATGTTAGGGTCATCTGAAATGTCACCCTCTTTCTCGTGTTATATATTTTCTTCTTGCCACGTGTCCTCCTAGTTTTCCGGAAAAAGGAGGAAAACTTATTATAAATCTGTCACTGTTTGTAAAGAATATGAACTTACTATAATCTGTCACTGTTTGTAAAGAATATTGATAGCAGAGAATCAAGTGCTCCAAAGTAATAGTTGCAAAAACTGATTCAGGCTCAGCGGATTCATAAATTAGATAGTGAATGGTTAGAACATTCCCAAATATTCAGGAGGTTGTTAGAATAAGTTGTAGAATTTGTTAGAATGTCGTTTCAAAGCATGTGTAAATACAGTGTAAATAATTATCATGGTATAAATATAGCAAGTTATGGTCTCAGAGATTCATTATAAGAACCTTTCATTATCTTTCATCTTTCACCATTTTTCTCTACTCTTAATTACCCTTTCAGTTTGTATCAGAGCTTGTGGTTCAACAATGGCTTCACCTTCACCTTCTGTTTCAAATGGTACTAGTTCTCAGAATTAATTCTTTGAAAATCCTTTTCCTACTACTTTTACTACTTCGTTTCCTGTTTGTTTTGACAGAGGAAACTTTCTCCTATGACATCATTGCTATGGATACGTGAAGATTAGCTTCTCCTAAGCTGGCTCTTTTTGCCAATGTCAGAGATTATCGTGTTTCGGGTCATTGGTCTTCTAGAAATGATGTCTTTAAAACATAAAATATAATTTTAGATTTTATTATTTATGTAATAATATAAAAATTTTATTATTTATATGCATATATTGTTGTATAATTTATGAATATTATTGGATATTTCATGATTATTTATGTGACTAAAAATATGATATATAAAGGTTATATAAGGATAATGATCTAAATAACTACGTAATGAACTAAAGTTCAGAATCTTTAGTTAAAACATTATTAGCATGTTATACCCATTAGGAATGACATTGTTGATATGGAGAGATATCAAATGAATATATTTTACATAATGAGATTATGTAGAACTAGAACAAGACACAATATTAGTTTCTGATAATTTCTGTTAACTATAGAAATTCTAATTTAGTATACTAATGGTCATATATAAAATGATCTTAATCACGAGTTATTAGTAGACTCATGTTTATGAATTTGTGCCTTTTGACTTACTCGGTATGGATTTTGAGATTATTAAATCATATTTCTTGTATCTTGGAGACATGATGAAGTAGGTAGCTAAGAATGTTAATATTATGAGATGGAATCCATTCGTTCTTGAGAAAGAAACAGATAAATAGTTCTCTAGAGGGTTGATTCGATACTTGAATATGTAATAAGCTTGTATTCATGAATTTATTTTATGAATATACAACTCATTGGAGAATCAATGAGACTCAAGGAGAAAAATGTAATTAGAGATGTTAATAGATTTCGTTTAGTCCTAATTATGAATTATTTATGAAGGATTGATCAAAATTAAGTGACTATATCAAATGGACGTTTCACGTATGTAAATAAATGTCTAAAACATCAAGAGTACAATTCCAAGTTTATAGTCGAATAACTTTAGAATTAATAGAATTAATTAAGTAATTAAAGAGTTTGATTAATTATTAATTTTTTTGGAGCTTGATATTATAAGTTCATGAGTCCCCACGCCGTTCTTGTAATTCTACAAGACACTAAGGGTAAAATAGGAATTTAGAATTATGGAATTCTAAATTAAATCACTCAAAAATTATTAATTAAGAATTAATTAGATTAAATAATGTGATTATTTAATATTGAATTTTGAAACACACATGTGGTGGGGAACACATGAGGTACATGCCTAAAGCATAGAAGAATTCCTTTGGGATTTAGTTACTTGTTCTCTAAGTTATTCAATTTACTTAATAAATAAGTTATCTAATTAGAATTTAAATTGGATTGGAGTTTGAATTTAATTGAAATTTAAATTTGAGTTGAAATTGGATAATGGGATAAGGAGAAATTTTCCTCCTCCTACTGATAAAGTGGCGCCTACCACAGGGAGAAATCCCTATGGTGGCCGAATTCTACAAGTGCCAAGAGAGAAAAAAATTGTTCTAAAAGTCAATTGAGAATTTATTTGATTTTAAATAGGATTTAAAATTAATCTTTATCTTTTTTGTTGATTTATCTTTAAGCCAAATAAGACAACTATCTTGGGACTCTATAAATAAGAGGTTGCAGAGAATTAGCAAATATAATTTTTGTTATCCTATCTGCTATCGTGGCCCTTTTTCATAGAGAGAAAAGGGAGAAAAAGTTTTTCTAATCCCAGTTCCACGTTATACATGTATTGATATTCGTGGAAGACTTGTGAGAGAGTGATAACTATTTTTTTTTTATTTTTTTTTATTTTAAGTGTGCTTACACACACATTTTTAAAAAAATTAAAGAATTAACGAAAAAGATTCTTAATAATATGAGAACCATAGCATTAGATTGTTCGTAATTAAAGAAATTAAATTATCATATTAATTGATCGCTAAATATAATTCTTATTTTAAATTAATTCGATTAATTTATTCACTATAAATTAATATAATTTATAATGTTCTAAAAATTATATGAAAATTTTTATTCAGTCCCAGTTCGAGTTACTGCGTTTCCGCATCCGAAATTGTTTTATAAAACCAACACAAATTGCTCACGACATTTGGAGTGCTCTCGAAGATTTGCTCGCCTCTCAGTCTAGGGCACGAATTCTGCAGATGCGGTCCCAACTTTAATCCAAACACAAATTAAGGGTCTATTTGGTTCATGGATTTAAATCATGTAATTTGAACTATTTTTGATTTACGTGTATTTTTTTGTGAGAGAAAATACTGTAGCGATCATGAATTATGATTCAAATCAGGGATTCGAATCTAAGAACCAAACGAACCCTAAAGGATTGATGTCGGTTAGCGACTACATCGCGAAGATGAAATCATTCACTGATAATCTCGCAACAGCAGGTCAAAATGTTTCGGATGAAGATCTGATGATGTATGCTCTTGCTTGATTAGAATCTGAATTTCATCCTGTTGTGATCTATGTTACTGCTCAATCAGATCCGATCTGTATTCAGGAGGTCCAACACTTGCTTCTAAGTCATAAGAGTCAATTGGAATAGCTCTATATTGTTGCTAATGTCGATTTGATTTAATCCTCTACAAACTCTGCTTCTGCTCCAAAGATTGTAAAGAATCTTGGTTTTTCTTGTGGTGGAGGTAGTCAATCAACGGGAGGTAATAGAGGCGATCATGGAGGCAGAGGTCGTGGTGGTCGCAGCAACGACAATCGCCCTACCTGCCAGGTGTGTAGAAAGATTTGCCACACAGTGCTCAATTGCTACCATCGATCGATTTGACGCTTAGTATCAAGGTCAAGCTCCACAGAAAATCAGCCTGCTGCTTATGTGGCTGCACCAAAACCTCTGGTTGATCTAAATTGGTATGCTGATAGTGGAGCGACCGATCACATTACTGCATAATTAAGGAATTTGATAATCAAGAACGAATATAAGGGTGAGGATAAACTCATTGTGGGTAATGGTACTAAATTTCCTGTTACTCATACGGATCCGCCTTTATTTCCCCTAATCGATTTTGCAAGCACGTTTAACTAAGAAGAATGTGTTGAGTGTTCCAAAACACGCAGCTGGCAAAGTGTATTTGTTGAATTTCATTCCAATTTATGTTTGGTGAGGGACAAGAAAATAGGGACTGTGTTGTTGCAAGGGATGCTTGACAAAGGGTTGTATCATCTCCAAACTCTAGTCTCAGAAAATGTTCTCAAGTCAATTATTGTTTCTCATTGTGTCAAATCTGCTAATGTTTGTTCTAGTTCTCGTAAGTCCATATGTTCTATATCAAATAAGTCTTGTAATTCTGTTCAGTCCAGTGCTCCACTTGAGCCTAAAGGTCAAGTTCATTTCAATACTTTTGATGTTTATGTATGGTAATCTCAAGCCCTTCCACTTCCAAGGTCAATAGATAAAACATCTTGTGTGCTTGAATTATTTCATGTTGATCTTTGGGGTCCAGCACCAATAATTTCTACAGCAGTTAATAAGTATTACGTTAATTTCCTAGATGATTTCAGTACTGGGCTTACCTGGATTTGTCCTCCTCATACAAAATCTGATGCTTTTATGCTTTTATTCAGTTAAAACGTTTAGTGGAAAATCAAACAAATAGGACAATCCAAGTGGTCCAAACTGACTGGGGCAATGAGTATGAATCATTATGTTACTTGTAATGAGAACGAATTCCCTTTCAATTCTGGTTTTGCTACTCACTCGTCTATAACTGATATTTCTCTTGAGGTCAGCGGTCTTTACACTCTTATGCCCTCAGTTACCTCTATTTCCGGTCTAAGTCCTGCTAAGAACTCTTTCAACCTACAGCAACTCCAGTTCCTATAGTGTATATCTTCCGCTGCTAATATCCCAGGTTCATATTCTTCTTTACCAGTTCCTGAACCTGTTACTATGGAGCATGGACTTCAGCTCAAGGGCTGTGCAGAGCTTAATCTAGTTAATTACTCAGATGCTGACTGGGCAACTTACCCATATGACTGAAAATCTGTAGGATGCTATTTCGTGTTCCTAGGAGAATCTTTAGTGTCTTGTAGGGGTGTAAGAAATGAGCCCGAACCCTACGAACCCGCCCGAGCCGACCCTACCCTACAAGAATATAGTGGATTTTTTTTTTAATTTTTTCAGATACATTACTCCTAAAGCCGCACAATGCGGGTTGGGTTCTGGGTCAGATGCAGTTGAACCTGAGGAAGCCGACCTGGCCGAATGTTTATTACCCTAGGGTTTGACATTAGTAGTCATCCCCTTATTTCCGTTCTCCTTCTTATTCATTTCCTATTTTTCTCACTATTCTGCAATGAGAGTTTGGAACCACTTTCTCAAAAGTTTCAGAGCGGGAAACAAACCCTTGGACTTAAAGAAGCTCATCTATAGACAAAATTTCCACTAGAATTCTTATGAGAATGAGGAAAACTTGAAGATTTTGTTGATATTTAACCAAAAAAATCGAGTCCGAGGTACAATCTTTGATCTGCAACCTTTGTATTTTCTTTCAATCTTGTTATTCTGAAGCTCATGGAATTCTAACTCTATGAAAAGCAAGTTGTGATTTTTGGATTTGAACTCAAAAGTGAGTTCTCTTTCTAATTTTTGTTGTAGATTTAAGTATAATTTTCTTAACTTCAAGGTTTCTTGTGTAAATTTGTATTCCGAGTTTACTTGGGTTTTTAATTTCTTGAATTACTTACCGTTAGAGAGAGTGTTAGCAAAATTATTTATAAATAGACCTAGTTTTGATGTTTAGAAATTGATCGGGAGTGTAAAAATCTGAATTTTGTTTTCTATTTTTAGTGATTATGCTGAGAGTTTTCTTCAATTTGTTATTGGTTCCAAGGCGTCTTTTGTGATCGAGGAGGAAGATGGAGCGGGATTGGAACCAGCGGTGATCAAAGCGGTCAATGAGGTGGCTAAAGGGGCGAGTTGGAGGGATCTTTGGGAGCCTAGAGTCAAGCATGTCTTGATTGATGAAGGGACGAAGATTTTTGAAAAGTTCACAATAAGACTTCTATTTTCCTCTGTATTAGTGATAACTGTGTGTGTAACTATTGGTTCCAAGGCGTCTTTTGTGATCAAGGAGGAAGATGGAGCGGGATTGGAACCAGCGGTGATCAAAGCGGTCAAGGAGGTGGCTAAAGGGGCGAGTTGGAGGGATCTTTGGGAGCCTAGAGTCAAGCATGTCTTGATTGATGAAGGGACGAAGATTTTTGAAAAGTTCACAATAAGACTTCTATTTTCCTCTGTATTAGTGATAACTGTGTGTGTAACCCGAGCCTGGCATAAATGGCCCAATTTTTCACAATGAGGTTGCTGACATAAATGGGCTGCTATTGGGTTTTCTTGATTTGGAGTAACCCGAGTGACCCGAGCCTACCCGAGGTCACCCGACAGGTTACGGGTTTGTGGACTTATGAGGGTGTTGCGGCCTAAAATTTTCCCAACCCACACAGTGCGGCTCAGCCTAATTTTTCGGCCCAACTCGAGCCTACCCGGCTGAATTACACCCCTAGTGTCTTAGGTTAAGTGGTGTTCTAGAAGCATGAGATATAATAAGATATTTATTATTTATTTAATAAAAGAGTTTCTTCATTAGTTTGTGTGCATATGTATATGAATATTTTATAAATATCAGTGAAAATTATATGATTATTTATGTGACCTTATATATTGTTCTTGGCAAATTAGGTTTGTTTAACTGTCTCTAATAATGAAGGCTAGGAATATTAAGAGAATAATTAAGGATCTTATTTCCATAATTATCGTTATTCTCCTTAGCTTAAGGAGAAGATTAGGATTCTATCTTCCTATATATACTCTATAATATTGTTTTTTGAAGAATAAGAAAAAAGGAAAAAAAATTCCTCTTCTATGAAAACCTAGACGGTATCAGGCCATGACTCTCACCAAGAAAACCCTAGAAACTCTTCTACAATTCTGTCCTACATGAATTATAAACTCACAATGACCGGTTCGAGTGCAAAAAGTTCTGGTGCTATAGCAGAGGATACACAGTCTTGTGGAACAGCTCTGGCAACCAACGGAGGAGCGACGAACAATGGTGAAAACTTCTTCAGTGTGACATGTTCTTACAATTAACGAGCCACAAACTAAATGGCCGAAATTATTTAGAATGGGCTCAGTCAGTGAAACTGGTTATTGATGGCAGAGGCAAACTCGACCATTTGACTAGAGAAAAAACCAGGCCGGTTGCAGGTGATTGAAACATGGCAACATGGAGGTTAGAAAATTCCTTAGTCATGGCTTGGCTAATTAATTCGGTGGAGCCAACTATTGGAAAACCACATATGTTTTTGTCGACAGCCAAAACATGTGGGATGCAGTACGAGAGATATACTTCGATATCAAAAATTCCTCCCAAATTTTCGAATTGAAAACGAAATTATGGAAAGCCAAGCAAGGAGACCAAGATGTTACCTTATTTTACAATGAACTTGTAACTTTGTGGCAAGAGTTGGATCTCTGTTATGAAGATGATTGGGAGTGTCCTAATGACAATGTCTGATAGAAAAAGAGAAAAGAAAGCGATTGTGTTTATGTCTTTCTTGTAGGGTCTAAATCAAGAGTTGGATGAGGATAAAGGCCAGATTTTGGTAAGAAAACCTTTGTCCTCTCTTCGAGACATTTTCTCTGAAATTAGGAGAGAAGAGATGGGGCGGAAAGTGATGATTGGGCAAAATGAACCAAAGAAAGAAGGCTCTATGCTTATGTCTAGAGGAGCCGAGCCTAAAGGAGATAGGAGGAATAACAAAACAAAGCCTTGGTGTGATTACTGTAAACAACAATGGCACACTCAGGAAACGTGCTGGAAAATTCGTGGGAAGCTGAACAATTGGAAGAAAAAACCATCAAGATATAACTGTGTCTCTCAAGCCAATACTACTGAATCAGGGCTCGAGGTGTCTGGAACGTAGCCATTCACATAAGAACAGATATAGCAAATCTAGAAAAATCTTCAGTCTCAAAATATCATTTACTCAAATCCTTCTTGTTCTTTGGTTCATAAAGGTAATTACTTAGTTGCGTCTTGTTTTAGTGTCAATTCAAATGATTCTTAGATAATCAATTATGGGGCAACATATCACATGACCGGGTTGTTTTTGTCCTATAGTCTTTGTGCAAGGAATAAAAGAGTAAAAACAAATGGTTTTTTCTCAGCAGTAGCCGGGAAAGGATCAATTGTTATTTCTCCTATTTTTACACTCCATAATGTTCTCCATGTTCCCAAGTTATCCTGTAATTTGTTATCAATCAATAAATTAACCATTGATCAAAACTGTCAGGCTAATTTTTCTTCATCTGGTTGTCAATTTCAAGATTTGACCACGGAGAAGATGATTGGCAATGCTAAACAAGTTGGAGGACTCTATTTCTTCAAAGATGGATATGATTTGAGTAGACAATCTCAGACGACTTGTCTCAATTCTATTTCAATTCTTAGTGAAAATGAAATTATGTTATGACATTTTAGATTTGGACATCTAAGTTTCTATTACATGAGACATCTTTTTCCAAAGTTTTTAATGAATAAAACTCTATCTTCATTTTAGTGTGAAATTTGTGAACTTGCCCAACATCATCGAACCTTTTTTCCAGCACAGCCTTATAAGGCCACAAAGCCCTTCACTATGATTCATAGTGATGTGTGAGGGCCTTTAAGAATAAAAACATTAACTGGAAAAAGATAGTTCATAACTTTTATTGATGACCATACTCAGATTATATGGGTATTTTTACTTTATGAAAAATCAGAAGTTGAGGGTGTGTTTATAAATTTTTATAAAATGATTCAAACACAATTTCAAACTCATATTCAAGTTTTCAGAAGTGATAATGGTAAAGAATATTTTAATAAGATTTTAGGGAATTTTTTTTGTTGAAAATGATATTGTTCACCAAAGCTCATACAATGACACTCTACAACAAAATGGGATAACATAGAGGAAAAACAAACACCTTCTAGAAGTTGCAAGGTCATTAATATTTTCAACCAATGTTCCTAAATATTTATGGGGTGAAGTTGTTCTTATAGCTACATATTTAATCAATAGGATGTCTTCAAAAGTTCTAAAATTTCAAACCCCATTTAATTGCTTTAAGAAATGCTTCCCTTCCTCTCGGTTCTCACAAGATATTCCACTTAAAGTGTTTGGATATACTCACATTCATGATAACAATCATAGAAAACTCGATCCTAGAGCAAAAAAAAAAAAAAAAAAAAGTGCTTTTGTTGGTTATCCTTCAAATAAAAAAAGGATACAAGTGTTTTGATCTAATATCCAAAATTTTTTTTATCTCCATGGATGTCACCTTCTTTGAAGATAAACCATTTTTTACCTCAACTCATCTTCAGGGCGAAACATCCAGTGAAGATTCAACTTTTGCTTGGTTGTTGGATGACTTTTTACTTGATGTTCATAAGAAAACTGGTGATTCTGAAAGTATCCACAGGGAACCTGAGACTATGGTAAACATTAAAAATGGTGTGGATGTCTTCCATGATTCTATTTCAAAAATAATGTCTCAAATAATGGAAATAAGGATGAATCTTCTGTGCCCTTACAAAATCAAACTCAGGCTAGGATTGAAATGTGTGCAAGGCAAGGTGGTCATCGTTATAAAGGGAAAGTCTATTTGAGGAAGTATCCAAAATGACAGGAAAGAATCGACAACTTGGAGCATGGACAATAATCTAACACGAGGACAAATCCAGAGGTTAAAGATCAGCCAGGTTAGTCAGGTAAGTCCCAATCTGAGTCTAGTCCTATTGAGTCTGTGTCTTCTGAACCAGTTTCCATGTTAGAGTCAGATGAAACTTTAAATCCTCCCACTGCTCTTAAGAAAGGCACTAGAACTTGTACTAATAACCCATTGTGTAATTTCTTGTCCTATCAGAGTCTGTCTCCATCATTTCAAGCTTTTACCTCAAAAATATCTTGTGTTGTTATTTCAAAGACTATACAAGAGGCTCTAAAAGTTCCTGAATGGAAAGATGAAGTCCTTGAAGAGATGAGAGCTCTTAAGAAGAATAGAACACGGGAGAAACTGGACCTTCCAAAAGAAAAAACACCAGTTGAATGTAAGTGGGTATTCACCGTGAAGTACAATTATGATTATTCACTTGGGAGATACAACGGGTTTACATAGACCTATGGCGTTGACTATTTTGAAACTTTTTCACGAGTTGCTAAGTTGAATACTGTAAGAGTATTACTTTCTGTTGCAATTAATCTGAATTGGTCTCTATATAAATTGGATGTCAAGAATGTCTTCCTAAATGGAGATTTAGAATGTCAAGAATGGTCTCATGGAGGCTCCCCTAGATTTAGTGAAAGTTTTAGGAAAAGAATTTGCAGGTTAAAAAAAGTCTTTATATGGACTAAAACAATCTCTGAGGGCCTCGTTTGACAGATTTATAAGATTTGTAAAGACTCAAGGTTTCTCACAGGGGCAGTCTGACCATATTTTGTTCATGAAGACCTCTGCAGAAGGTAAAACACAGTTTTGATTGTTTATGTAAACGACATTATCCTCACTGGTGATGATTTTAAGGGAATATATAAATTGAAGAAGAACCACTCAACCGAGTTTGAGATTAAAGATCTAGGACCTCTTAGATACTTTCTTGGAATGGACATTGCTAGATCTAAGAAAGGCATAGTAGTTTCCCAATGGAAGTATATCCTAGATCTGTTGGAAGAAACGTGAATGAGTGGATGCAAACCATCAAATACTCCTATGGAATTTAACTCGAAGCTTTGGGAAGTTAAGGAAGGAGTTCCTGTGGATATAGGTCCATATCAACGCTTGGTGGGAAAGCTAATCTATTTATCTCATACTTGACCATATATTTGCTTTGCTGTTAGTATGGTGAGCCAATTTATGCATGTTCCTTATGAAGAACACTTGGAAGCAATTTACAGGATTTTGAGATATTTAAAGGGAACTCTAGGAAAATGATTATTCTTCAAGAAGAGTGATCATCGAAGGATTGAAGTCTACAATGATGCAGACTGGACAGGGTCTGTAACTAATAGGAGATCTACTTCTGGATATTATACCTTTCTATGGGGAAACTTGGTGACTTGGAGAAATAAAAAATAAAGTGTGGTGGCCAGGAGTAGTGCAGAAGTAGAATATAGGGCAATGGCTCAAGGAATTAGCGAGATGCTTTGGTTAAAAAGGGTACTGGAAGAACTTAGTAGACTAGTGGTGCTTCTAATAAAGTTGTTTTGCGACAATAAAGCATCCATTAGTATTGCTAATAATCCAGTTCAACGTGATCAGACGAAACATGTGGAGATTGATAGACACTAGGACTGTTCGTCTGTTTAAAACTGACGGTTTTTATCGGTTTAGTGACCGAACCGACCATGTTAATTTTCAAAAAATTAAAACCGAAACTGAACTGAAGAGGAGAGACTTCGGAGAGTTAACCACCCGAACCATGGCCAGTTTTCAACAGTCGGTTCCCACTCAAGATAGTAAAAAGTATTATTTATGTCACTGCACTTAAAAATAAATAATTACTATTCAACTAATAAAAATAAAATAAAATAATACAATGACACATAATTATTTAGAAGGACATAAATAATATGTTTTCACAAAATTATGACAAACCTTGTATTTTTCTCGAATTTTTTTGTTCTTCTATAACTTTTACTTGTTCTTTTTTTTTAAAAAAAAAAATAGACGCGTTGAACTTTCATTTGGAATTTTAATATTTTATTATTCCGATGGATATATATCATTATCCTTCTTTGTTACATTAATTAAGCATATAAACTCTGCAAGATTACTTGTACTCTTTGTCAACTTTATAAGTTTAATAGAATAAGTATTTTTCTGGAAAGAAAAATTGAATATCTACATTCAAACCTAAAGAAAACTTGAATATCTATATTCAAACCTAAAGAAAAATTGAATATCTACATTCAAACCTCAAGCCTATTAAATTAAAGTGACAAAATAGGTGCCGGTCACAAGAAATGTCAAATATTATAATGAAATTATTCCCTTTATTCAAAAGCCACTATCATCCCTTTGCTATAAATTGAGGTGCTAATTAATATCCTTACACTCTCCTATCAAGAAAAACCCATTCTCATCTCAAGAAAAATGAAGTACTTTTCCTTTTCCTTATCGTTTGCCAAAATCATCATCTTTCTTTTTTCATTTGTATCGGCAGCTTTAGCTAACCACACTCATGATGGCTTTCTTAGCTGCCTGTCTACTCGTATATCCAAATTTAACTCTACCACCACTACTAAATCTATTATCTACACTCCAGATAATCCGTCGTATTCAACTATATTGAATTCAACTACTCAAAATCCACGTTTTCTTTCTTCTCCGACCAGAAATCCATTTGTTATCGTCACACCGTTTCATACCTCCCACATACAAGCCACTGTTTACTGTTCCAAGAAACATGGCGTACAAATAAGAATCCGAAGTGGTGGCCATGATTATGAAGGCCTCTCTTATCAATCCAGTGTTCCATTTCTCATACTTGACTTGAGAAACCTAAGTTCTATTCACGTGGATGTCGAGAGCAAGACTGCATGGGTTCAGTCAGGAGCAACGATTGGTGAACTTTATTACAGGATTGCTGAAAAAAGCATAACTCTTGCCTTCCCTGGCGGCCTTGGACACACTATTGGTATTGGTGGACAGTTAGGTGGAGGAGGCTATGGCTATTCGACGCGAAAATATGGGCTCGCATCTGATAATATTGTTGACGCTCAACTTATTGACGTGCATGGAAGAATTCTCAATAGGAAATCTATGGGGGAAGATCTTTTTTGGGCCATACGGGGTGGTGGAGCAGGAAGCTTTGGAATTGTTCTTGCCTGGAAGATTCTTCTACTTGACGTACCATCCACAGTGACTGTGTTTGAAGCCACAAGGAATTGGGATAACAATGCAACAAAGAAGCTTGTTCATCGATATCAACGTCGTAGTGCTAAGGTCGACAATGATTTAACTATCTTCGTCAGAATCCTAACGGCGAGTACCAATGACAAAGAAGGGAATAAGAAAATCGAAATATTAGTCATCTTCTCTGCCATATTCCATGGTAGCCAAGATAAGCTCCTTCCTTTGATGGAAAAGGAGTTTCCGGAGTTGGATTTGCTTACCGAAGAATGCACCGAAATGACATGGGTCCAATCCATTCTCTATTACAATCAATTTAGAAATGGAGAATCCTTGGACGTTCTACTCAATAGAACAATCAATTTCAGACACGAGGCTTTCAAATTGAAATCTGACTATGTGAAAAAACCAATTTCAGATAAAGTGATAGAAAGATTGGTGGGCAAGTTGTACGACGAAGATATAGGCGAGGCATATATTGAACTTTTTCCTTATGGGGGGAAATTGGATGAGATATCGGAATTCGAAATCCCATTTCCACATCGAGCTGGAAATCTCTACAACCTTCGGTACATGGTGTTGTGGAGAGAAGGTGAAAATAATGTTACAGCAATCAACAAGCATTTTAGTTGGATAAGAAGCGTTTACAATTATATGACTCCTTATGTGTCAAAAAATCCGAGAGGAGCATATCTCAACTTTAGAGACCTTGATATTGGAATTAATCCTAATGTGAGTGACACAAACAGTAGTTACAACTATGTTGAACAAGCAAGCATTTGGGGTACTAAGTATTTTAAGTATAATTTCTATAGATTGGTTTATGTAAAGACTTTAGTTGACCCAACTAATTTCTTTACATACGAACAAAGCATTCCACCTTTTCTTCCACTTTAAAAAAAGGTGAATGGATATTCTTGTCTTATTGTATTAATATTGTCGTCTTTTATGTTTCTTTCTGTGTCCCTTTTAAATAAACGTCATTTTATGACCATTTATGTATGAAGTTTCTAAATGAAAATAAAACTCCTTTTCTGTGCGTTGTTAATTTCCTTATAATAATTGATGAAAAAGGTACAACATGTGCAGTACCCCAGAATCTGATACGATACACCCTTGCCTAACGGTGGATGCCTTGCAGCATAATTGACCATTTTTGCATATCTTTTCAGTTTCAGTTTTAAATGTTTGTTGCTCCGACGATATGGCTATCAAATTAAATTTTATTAGCGAGAAAGTAATAAATAATACATTTTAAAACTATTTGAAATAAATAACAGATTATTTAGTAAATGAATTATTTATCGTGTAAATGATTTATTTACAACTAAAAAATAAATTTTTTACGTAAATTTTCTTTTTACGACTGGTGAAAAGATTTTTTTTCACCTAAATAAAAAAAATTTTACGCTTTTTTACCATATAATTAGTTATTTTTATCAGTCGTAAATAAATCATTTACACAGTATATTTATCACGTAAACTGCTATTTACTTCAAATAATTTTTAAATCAACTATTTACTTAATTTAGTTTAAAAAATCTGCTATATAATTTTACTATGGTTTCCCATTTTAATGTACATGGATAAGTCTATAACATAAATACATAAATAAATAAATAAATAAATACACACACACACACACACACACACACACACACACAAACATTGCTGAAATAGTTATATATAGTATATGGTATATATTTAAATATTATAAAATTAGGTGTGATTTTAATCATTATTCTAATATTTATTCATTAATGAGTGTCGTTATTTTAACCTTAAGATATTACTCGAACAGTTGTGATAAACTTAATAGTTGACAAAACAAAATTATAACAATTAATGAGTTTAAATTTTTATCACGTCACATTATCAAATTTATTTATTTGATGGATAAACATTGATGGAAACATAACCATTCCTACAAAATTATATATATATATATATATTTGAATATTCAATGACACGTTTCCATTGATGATTACCTATTAATGTAAGAGTTTGATGACGTGATGTGATAAAAATCTAATTCTATTAATTGCCATAAATTTTTTAATCAACTACAAAATTTATTAAAACAATGAAATCAATGTCTTACGGTTAAAACAATGATTACTATTAATGGATAACTATTAGAGTAACTATTAAAACTACAATCATATATAAATATATATACGTATATATGTATATATATCCATAGACGAGTTTTTAATGGTCATGTTTCCATCGGTGGTCACCACCACATATAAAAATTTGATGATATACGTGATAAAAATCCGGTCACATTAATTGTCATAAATTTTTCGGTCAATTATCTAATTTATTATAACCGTCAGATTAATATCTTACAGCTAAAATAATAATATTCATTGATTGATAAATACGTAACTATTAAAACCATACCTATATATCCATACATACACACACACATCTAACAATAAATAAAAGATCAAAACTCTTTTCAATAGTACACAGTGGGCACACTTAAAACAGAAAAATGAGCTATCACTCAACTTGTAAATCTTCTACGAATATTAACACATATATGACGTACAATTTCGAATTGGAAGAACTTTTCTACCTTATTTTCACTCTGAAATTTTGGCCACCGCCAGGTTGAGAACTTTTACATAATGAACACTTTCTCTTAGGTCCCCCAATTGTAGTTCTTTTCATCTTCATATCTCCAACTTCAATTTTGAGCTTTCAACTTTGAACTTTTTTCTGCTCTCTTTACTCTTCTACATGTAATTGTTGCAACAGGGGGGTAGTTTTGTAATTGTCTTAGAGACTAATTTATATAGTCGCGTATAGGATTGTGGATTTTATCCGGTTGTTCAATTCTTAATTAAGTTTTCTCTGAGTGGAAAAGATCTTCTCTATTCACTGGGGTTCTTGAGTGTGATAGACTCATAGAAAGAGGTGAGAAAGGGTGTTTGGTTCTCGGGAATTCTCAGAGAAAATTGGTGGTTGTACTCTGTTCTTGATTGGTGCAATAAAATTCAGTTCTGAAAAGTATTATCTTGGGATGTGTTATGCTGGTTTTATGTTCTTGAATTTTCTGGTTCCAATTCCGATTGTCAGATTCTTTGCCATTGTTCTAAAGTAATCAACTATATGAAATTTGGATTTGTGTATTGTTCACCTTGGAAGAAATGGATGAAATGCACGAAAAGGGAAGTACAGAAGAAGCTGCTCTTTATAGGGATGGTAAGCGTGGTCCAGCCAACTTTAGCACGGGCCCCACAAAAGATTAAAAAGAAAAACATTGGTTGTGATGAAGATTGAAGACCATTCATATATATTAGATGAATATGTAATAGAAAAATGATATTTATACTAACTACTAAGGATAAAATTTCATAATTCACAAAATAATAAATTTTAAATTAAAGTCTCACCTATTCGTCTTACTAGATTCAATTTATGTGAATAGCCTGATTTGGATAGAAGTGCTCCATCTATGTAATATGTCCAAAGGCTTGATCTCACCGGCATCAGCTCTTGGTCCAGCTAGCTCTATTTCACTTTAAGAAAATTCATGAATCTTTATGTCATCTTTATAATGATTATACGCTAATGAATTTCTACAACCACATGGACAAAGTCTGTCAGAACTCATCGTACATTTACTGTTTTGACTTCAAAGTTTACCTTTCATTGCAACAATAGATATGTACATGTTGTAAATGAAAAAATTGATTGATTCTCAGTAACATTAAGGTCTCGTTCATTTCGCTGATTCGAGTTTAGAATTCGAGTTTTATTACAGTAAAAAGCTCTCACAAACAATCACATCTAATTTTTTTGCTACAGTAAAAAGCTCTCACATAAAGTCACATCTCAACTTGAATTAAAAACTCAAATCAGCGAACTGAAGCCTTTTAAAAGTTTATACTGTGTACCAAACCATAAAGATATGTAGTGAGAAACATAATGGGATTAGAAATGAAACTAAAGTAATAATATTAAAGGTCATTCATTTTTTTAAGTATCTATAGGACTATTAAATGGTATAATGTGAAACAATCTCATTACTTTTTTTTAGGTTTACTAAAATTAAGAATAGCAATGCTATGAATGTAATTATTAAAATATCTTTTTATACAATTTGATAATTATTAACTATATAATGATTCATTAATGACGTGTTTACCAAACTGTAAAGGAATATAATTGAAAACATAATGGGGTTAGAAAGGAAAGTAAAGTAATAGGATTAAGGGTTATTTATTCCCTTCTAAGGGTTTACTTGACTATTAGGTGAAGTAATGGGAAATAATTTCATTCTCCTTCTTCTGTTTACTAAAATTAGGAATAGTAATGTTATGAATGTAATCATTAAAATGTCTTTTTACACAATTTGATCATCATTGACTATATAGTAATTTATTAAGAGTAAATAAGTAAATTTAACATTTATTCTCTTTGACAATGAATCAATACTAAAGGAGATGCAAATATTGACATTCTCTTTTCTCATTCCCTATATTGTGTAGGGCCCACTAAATCATCATTACTAATTTTGTAAGTAAACACATTATTAGATAGGAAAGTGAATCACTTCTCACTTTTCCTTTCCCTCCATGTAAAGTAAACATGCCCTAAGAGTAGATAAGTAAACTTAGCATTCATTCCCCTTTATAAGGCATAAATACTAAAAAGAATGTAAGGATTGACATTCTCTTTTCTCATTTCTTATATTGTATAGGACGCACTAAATCTCCATTACTAATTTTTTAAATAAGCACATTATTAAATGAAAAAAAGAATCACTCCTCATTCTCTATTTCTTTTTTATGCAAAGTAAGCATGCCCTAATTGCTATAAAGGCCTTAGACTAAAAAATTAGTCTATGTACATGCTTAATTGAAAATACAGTCTTTATACATTCATTTATTACAAAGTTTTTGGGGTCAAGTTTCTTCTTCTCATTGTGCGAAAGTAAGCCAAGAAGAACGAATCTAGACTCAACTCAAACCCCTTAAAATAAAAAGAGGGCGTGAGCCATATGCCTTCCACTTAACTAACATGACAAGAGATACCAGGATTCAAATGCCGATGGATACACACCAAACCACTTTAGACTCAACTCAAATCTCTTGATTCGAAGAATAGAGAACATTTTGTATGGATAAAGGAGTTTTTCTGGTAGTCTACCTTACCGATAGTTTTAATTTTTAGTAGTTAAATCTTATTAAAATTATATCAAACTAAAAAAATATACATAATAAATAAATTTTAATATAAATTTAATAATTAAAAAATAAAAAATTACCGATAATCTATTTTTTTCATGAATTTCTAATAAAAGCAACTCCTGACAAATAAAAGCAATATTTCAAAATCAATGGCATGTTCTTTTGACGTTTTTGAGTTAAGTAATTTGAGAGTAGATTTTAAATTGAGTTTGAGTGATAATTTGAGTTGAAGTTATAACTTGAGTTTATGTTTGATTGTGTACATTTGAGTTATGGCTTGAAATAAAAATATTTTTAAGTTTGTGTTTGAGTAAGTCAAAATTTGAATTTGTATTTAAATAGTATTTTAATAAAAACTCAATGCTGATAAAAAATTTTAATAGAGTATATGGGTCTGATTTTATTCGTCTTTTCGTTGTCAACGCATAAAAAAAATCTTCTCAATCAAAATTAAAACGAAAAAGTTATAACATTTTTAAGAATGAAAAAAATACTATTTATTAACTTGAGTTTGAGTTTCTAAACTCAAATTGAAAGAAAAATTTAAACTCGAGTTTTAATCCCAAACTTAAATTCAAACTCGAATTTAAACTCAAATTCAAATTTAAAAAAAAAACATAAATTTAAATAAAATTATTACTTAAATTTTTTTTAAAAAAAAAATTTCACTCAAAAACTTACATCGCAAAAAAGTATGTAATAGCCAAAGGAAAAAGAGTACATTATCATGAGAATGTACTGGCAGCAAGAGAAGGATAAGAACATGTACTAACCTTTACGTGGTGTAAAAGGCACAAAAGGGACCATGCTAAAAGACAAAAAATTAAAAATACCACTCAAAAGTAAAATATATTATTTATGTCATTTCACTAAAAAAATAAATAATTATTACTTAATTAATAAAATAAAAATAAAAAAAAATAATATTTAATTATTTAAAATAATATAAATAATAAATTTTAATAAAATCATGATAAATTATATATTTCTCTATAATAAAATTGTCGCTAATCTTTCCTCGTAATAAATAGCTAGTTTATGATACGGACAAATTTTGAAGGTTTGGCCTTGTACACAGTTAAGATTACGAGGTAATCAAAATCATATGGGTTTAATTGAATAAAATCGGACCAAAGAATCTTGAATGAAAGAGCCTAGCATGTGACAGAGGATCCTGGCTGACTCTATTTGGCATATACTGAAACATTTTGGACCAACGATATTATTTTAAATAACAATAACAATAGTATTATTAAAAGAGAAACGTATTAAGATGGCCGTGTGGTACAAGAGGGGCCAAGGTAGCACGTGAAATTCACGAGAAAGACATGGCCAATGTCTATGATATGACAGAAAAACCTTATAGTTTGATCGCATGTTTTTCAACCACATGTTCTATATCAGTTAAATTACCACCCCTCCTTTGCTCTGCTGGTGTTGAGTCCTTCATTGTAACGTAAAAATTGCTAGACAGCATAGCAGTGCCCATATATATCCAATGTAATTGTTAAAACATTGGTCTCATTTGGGTCGCGACACTATCATAAAATGTGTAGCGTCAGTCCTATTCGAGTCTCCTAGTGACTGCACTTAACACAATGAGAGTCTCATTGGTCTCATTTGGGCCGTACTGTAAGGACAATGAGAAAGAGAATAACACCACTTGTGACTGCAGTTAATACTATAATAAAATGTGTTGGTCCCATTCCAATCTCATTGTAAAACCACAAATAGAGAAAATCACATCACTCATGACTGTCCTTTAACACTAACATGAAACGTAAGTTTTATTACTAACACCACAATCATCACTTTGTGTTGAGCACCACTATCGTATTGTTTGAACTCAACAAGAGCTTTCACTGCATTTCCTATACCTTTCAAACATTTTTTTTCCCATTAATTAGAACTTTTCACACGTTGCTTAACCAATTCTGAGGCTAAAATCAAAATCATTCTAGCCAAACCCGCTCCCATTTGTAATTTTCTAGCAACAATTTCACTAACAAAATTTCATTGAAAAGATGGTTGCAGCAATGGAAAACAACTCCACCAATTGATTATTGCTGTCGGCTTTTAAAAGCATATTTGAAGGAGCCAAAATTCCTATAACAAACTTAAATGCTGATATTTTGTACTTTTGAGTCTACTTATTCATTAAGCAGAGAAAGATAGAACCCTACCCATAAAATTTAAAAGTGATAGGTCTATGGAAAAAGCTTCGGCGTTAGTAGCAACAAAATAAAATAAAATCTTGTGGAGTCCGAGCACTACCTACAACTGTCACAGTTGAAAAAGTTCATTCAAGTTCTCAGCTTCTTTAAAAAAGTTAAAAGCAATCTCTAAAAGCAATGCTAATTACGGACTCTCAAGATACATATAGTTTCCAGTATATTTTTTATTTTGTATTTCAGTATTAAGAAAAATCAAGTTTTAAGTTCCAACAGGAACCATGTTACACATGGTACTAAAATTCAACATCAACCGCTCAAGTGAATTTGCTTTTATCAGAAATATATAATATCAGCCCACAAACACTGCCGGCATTGTTCGATTTTCTTCTGCCCCTATTATATCTCAGATGACTTGTATCACTTTGGCCTGCAGCCACCCAATTGATGATAAAAATTCTTGAGACTCATTGCAGTATAAGAAATCTCTCACCTTTCAAGCAACAAAGAGTGCAAGAAGAGTAAATTATTTACTATAAAGAATGCCTCTATTGATTTAACAACACAGTGATCCAAGCTGTTAGGACTATTAGTTGGCAAATTTGTTGGCAAAAGGTTGTAAATTCAAAACAAAATCAGCAAGATTGTGGACTACTATAGAGACTCTATTCTCAGCTACTTGTACCGGATTTAAGATGATGATTTGGAATGATTTCCTCAATAAAAAGAAATAAGTTTATGGAGTTGATTTGGTTGACTTTTGGTGGCTAATTGATGGGCTCTATAGGAAGAATCCTTGGAGGAAAAGTTGCTTTATTTAGGGTGTTTTTGGTGGAAGAAATAGATGTGACTAGTGCCGGAAGTTTGGGTCGGTGGGCTGCCCGAAGCCCGAATTTTTTCTGGCTCGGGCGGACAAGCCCATCTCCCGCCCGCCCAAGCTAGATTTTCGGGTTCGGGCTCAGGCAGCCTGAATTTGACACTGACTCTCTTGCCCGCCGCTGTCTAACTGCCATCCATCAGATTTTTTTTGAATTTTCTGACCATGCCCGAACTGTCCAACCGCCTGAATTGCCCAACCCAAAAATAAGCCCGAAAACCCGAATTTTGCCTGAAGCCCGAGCTGCCCAATTTGCCCAAAACCGCCCGAAAATATTAATTGCTACAAATTGGGGCATTCCGAGAATCAAACTCAGGATCTCTCACACCCAAAGCAAGAATCATACCACTAGACCCAATGCCCATATTTATTATCTAAATTTTTAACTTTTTAATTAAGGTAAACACACAATTCCTTAATAGAAAGAGCAAATTCCTATTTTAGCAGTTCAATATTTCAGTTTTCACAATCTTAACCCTTTTTATAATCAATTACATGATAAAAGAATTCCTCAAAAAACAATATACACAAGGAAAGAAACACATTACCATCACGTTTTTATTATTTTTTATTTTTAAAAAGTGTTGTTTCTATATAATGTCGGTTTTGTTCTTATAGATACTCGTGTTTTGCTATTCCATATCATTCTTCTTTCTATCTTTATCTATTTTTTTGTTCACAATCTCTCCTCATCTTCTTAATTATCCTCTTTTTTCTTCAACTTTCTTCACTCTCTTTGTGACTCTATATCAAAGTAACTTTCTACTTGCATACCAAAGTAAATTGATAATTTATCAAAAGTCACTCAATGATTGGTTTGGTTTAATAACTTTATCGCTATTTAATGATCTCTATTTTAAAAGACCAGTCACTCAATGTTGAAGCTTAGTTGCATTAAGGATTGGGATCGGGCCGCTCAACATTTACAAGATACAATTTTACCGGCAAGCCAATAATTGATCGATGAATTTAATCGATTCACATTTAATTTTGAAGACGATCCTTTAACTTCAAATTAAATTGTAAATTTGTAATTTGTAAATATGTATTTACCTTTGACATTGTATTTGTAATTGTATAACTTTGTAAGTTTGTAAAATTTATAATTCGTCACAATATGATTGCACTCTTTTTTCTTTGCTAAGTTTTTATCTCAATTGGGTTTTTCTTGGTAAAGTTTTTAATGAGGTAATCATGAATTATAAATTTAAAAATTGATAAAGAAATAATTTTTTTATATTGTTTGTGTGTTCATTTCAAATTTCAAATTGTAATATATATATATATATATAAATTTTAACACAAAATAACTTAATATTAAAAAAAAGTTTAAATAATTCAGACAATTCGGGCGGGCTCAGGCCACCTAATACAAGCCCGCAGCCCGTTCAAGGTAAAAATCGGGCTCGGGCGGGCGACCCAAATATCTCGGGCGGCTCGGGCTCAAGCTCGGACAAAAACTCAGGCTTTTCGGGCGGTCACGAGCGGCCCGTCCAAAGTTCCAACACTAGATGGGACTATAGACCAATTTGAAATGTATATATTTAGTTTGCAGCCATGAACATGGGAGTGCTTTTTGAGTGAAATATTCTGCAGAAAAAAAAAGCTTAGTTAAAGGGATTTCAACATTGTAAGTCTAGAAGATCTCACTGATTAAGTCCATTAGGAAATTACAAATCATAGGCGTCTTATCTTGAAAGAGTCTTGAAGAGTTTAAGCCCTTGTTAAGTTGTAATTGAGTTCTTAGTAGATTGTTCATCATCTGACCATAACCCCGCAAAGTAGGTGGTTACTGAGCCACAATACCATTTCTCTTGTGTCTTTCATTATTTCACGTTCTTACTTTCATTTGTTTCAAACAAATCTTATATCAAAACGTGATAAAAGACTAAATCGATACCAACAATTGGTATCAGAGTAGGTCACTAACGTGATTTTGGTGAGGTCTTGGGTGTACCGGTCGTTTTGCAGGATGGATATTTTGAGAGAAAGAGGCTCGGTGATGAAACCACCATATCTTGAAGGCATCAACTATCCCTACTGGAAGGCTTGCATGAAAGCTTTCATCAAGGCTATCGATGAGAAGGCGTGGCGATCTGTTTTAACAGGTTGGACACATCCAACCACAAAGATGTTGTAGGAAAAACCATTCTCTAACCTAAGGAGACATGGTCTACAGAGGAAGATAGGCTAGCCAACAACAACTTCAAAGCCTTAAATGCCATTTTTAACACCATGGCCGTCAATCAATTCAAATTGATTTCCCCGTGTGAGACAGCGAAGGAGGCGTGAGATATTCTCCAAAGGGCTCATGAAGGGACAATCCGCCGTGAAGGCATCAAAGTTACAAATTTTGACAACTTGATTTAAGCAATTAAATATGAAGGAGGACGAGTGTATTACTAACTCGATTTGTGAACTTGAAAGATCTTTGTCCAAATAATACTTTAGTCCCTAACTTATCCAGGAGGCTACATGAACAAAGAAAAGTAACGTGTTTTTTAGTTTTGCTTCAAATGCAAGCACATAACTTATCGGCTTTATATCTAAAATGTAATATCATAAGAGAAAAGTGGTGAAACGAACAAGATCGAATGCTTTTACCACCTATTTCTGCTTCATATGTTTGAGATTCTAGTTCCGTAAAATTTTCAATGGATATCTGTTAGGAACCCAAAAATCTAAACTTCATTAATAACACTAAAAATGGAAAATTACAATATAGATGGGTGGTTTCGAGGAACCCCGACCTCCAACATAGTGCACAGTACTAGTGTGACGATCCCGCTGAGTTAGCCGTCACAGTTACTAAATTTAACATATACATTGTGAAGACCCTACTGAGTTGGTCGTCACTGAAAATGGTTTTAACATATACTTTCTAAAACTCCTTAAATTTGAAGGACAATTTTTTTTTAAATGCTTTCAGAATGCTACAGCATTCGTATAGCATTTTATTTAAGTTATAAAATAAAATGCTACAGCATTCATATAGCATTTTATTTAAGTTACAAAACAAAATGCTACAACATTCATACAGCATTTTAAAGAAAATGCTACAACATTTTAAAGAAAATGCTACAGCATTTTAGAAAAAATGTTCTAGCATTCATGTAGCATTTAATAAAAAATGTCTCTCAAATTTAAGGAGTTTCAAGGAGTATATGTTAAAACTAGTTTCAGTGACGGCCAACTCAGCAGGGTCGTCACAACTAGACACTCTACAAATCTCATCCTCCCTCTCCCTAGCAACTAAACCCCCTATTTATACTATCCCTAAGACTATTAAAAAAGACTTCTAAATATTAGATTCCAAACATATGTTAGGAATCTAGTTGAGTCCCACATCGCTAAAGTATGGGCTTAGCATGTGAATTTATAACCACTTGGGCGTCCTCTCCCTCACAAGCTAGTTTTTGGAGATGAGTTCTACCCAAGGGTTATAACAATTGGTATCAGAACATGCCCCTCCTCAGGCCCACGTTGCGGAAGGGGCAACCTGGAAAGACTAGAGTGGGTCATCTAGAGTGGGTTGCTGTGGACGTCGGTGTCAAAAGCGTGGTGGTATGTTAGGATCCTAATTGAGTCCCACATTGTTAAAGTATGGGCTTAACATGTGAGTTTATAACCACTTAGGCACCCTCTCCAATATGAAGGAGGACGAGTGTATTGCCAACTCGATTTGTGAACTCGAAAGATCTTTGTCCAAATAATACTTAAGTCCCTAACTTATCTAGGAGGCTACAGTAACAGAGAAAAGTAACAGCGTGTTTTTAGTTTTGCTGCAAATGCAAGCACGTAACTTATCGGCTTTATATCCAAAATGAAATATCATAAGAGAAAAGTGGTGAAACGAACAAGGTGTGCGCATCGAATGCTTTTACCACCTATTTCTGTTTCATATGTTTGAGGTTCTAGTTCCGTAAAATTTTCAATGGATATCCCCTTAGATCATGAAGCTACAGGCACATATTGAACTGTAGTTTCCAGCTTATTTTCATTTTTGTACTGCAATACAAAGAAAAACTAAGTTTTGAGTCCGCAGATGCTTACTACGTAAGGTACTTGAATCAACACTGGCCACTTAACTGCATTGGTTTTTCTCAGCAAAACCAGCACACAATCGCTGCCAGCATTATCCACTTTCCATCTGGTGCTACTGCGTCTCAGAGGACTATGGATCACTTTGGCCTGCCATTTAATTATAAGAATTATTGAGACCCGATACAACATGAGGTCGAGCAACAAATGGTGCAAGAAGACAGAGCTATTTACCATAAAGCATGCCTCTACTTTAATTCAAGCAATATAGTTTCTTCTAAACATCAGCAGGAAAGGCAGCTATAATATACCGATAAATGAGACGGGTATTGGCTTGGTAGTCTTAATCTAGAAGAGGCCCACCAAAACTGCCAACAACCAGGATAAAAGGATATTTCTCTCTAACTAATTATTTCTCTAGCTCCATAAATACCCAATGGGTATTTATCCAACATCTCAAAGGAACATAACAAAAATAGGAGGCCAAGACACCAAAACTATGTTAGCAACTTTACTTACGGCATTTCTCTAGATCTTCTCGTTACGACGCAACAAGATGTTCCTTCATCCTTGTCTTATGTAATGTTATAATGCTTTCAAAAAATGAAACTTAAATCAAACAAAGGATTTTAAAATTTTTGTTCGATTCTGCCCTCCTAGCGACGCTGCTAACTAACACAATCTTTCCACCACTATTCATACATCTCCTCACTTCGTCGCATGATTCTCTCTTTCCAACGAATTAAAGAGTATTTTTTAATCCCTGAAACAATATTAAGGTAGTTAGAAAAGGTCTCCCTCAAGCCACCTATAAAATAGGCGATTCATTCTTGCTGACAAGAGAATAACCCACCTCGGTGACAATGAACATACTAAGTAAAACCTATAAAAACACATCAAAGAGGGAATCACCCAAACCTAAGGAAAATGTACCATTGGTCATCGTCAATTATAATTGATGAAAGTAATGCAGTTTTCAGATTATCAATATCCTTGAGCAATTTCTGGTTTTCCCGATTCCCATTCTCTATCTTGGCTTCTAAAGCTGCATTTGACAAAAACTTGCAATATTATCAAATCAGAAAAGCATTTAAAAGCGACTATTAAAAGCAACCACAATGTCTAGATGACATTAAAATAATGATAAAAAGTAAAAAGATTCGGAGCTAATAGAATAAAGATAATCCAGAAAATATTTAAAGTAAACAGTACTCCTTCCTGAGATAACTAATTTATATCATGGATGAAAAGACCAAAGATTACATGTCACGGCCTACTCACTCAAAATCTTGCTTTTAGACATTGAAGAATTGAATAAAATAAGACGCCACCTCAAGCTGGAATGAGGCATGTGTGATCAGTGTGATCAATGTGATCGACAATTATTGGCATTGTATAATTGATATCAATAGGATACTAAATCAGGTTTCAACATTACCAATGGCATAGCAGGAAAAGAAGCATTATCAGCAAATTTCGCAATCAACTAGAACTTATAGTGTGCCTTTTATCAACCATGTCAAAGACTGATAGAAAACAGGCCAAACAAAACCAACACCAGGCATCAATCAAAGAGTTCAAGGAATTGATGCACCGAAATCAGATAGAAAAGAAACCGATATATGTTGACAACGTGCAAAATTGAGTTCAAGATAAAAGGGGAGCTATAACCAGAATTGCAATTATGAAGATCTTCAAGAATTTCTTGCACAAATGCCTGCATTGAAGTCTTTAACATGTTCATCTTCTTATCCAATAGAGAATATTCATTCTCAAGAAACTCTTTCTCTGATAGCACAGTCCTTAGATCATCAGTACTGTCAATATCTCTCTGGAATTCTAGGGATTGGTTCATAAACCCTTCCCTATAGACAGAAACAATTCAATCAACATTGTTGTCTAATCAACCGATTATTTAATGCAAATATCACACCGTTAACTGCCTCAAATACGGCATTTACAGAAAATTATGGTCAAATTACAAAAATCACATTGTCACTTCTCACTAGTTTCAACATGGCTTCTGATTTTTCAAATGTGCCAATTACACCTCTTGAACTTGAGAAAAGTATCATTTGCATGATTAAGTAAAAACTTTTACCATACTACCCTTTCCGTCCCCCAGACAGGAACACCAAAGTTTCTACCTTTCTCAAGTTCCTGGGGAGTAATTTGCACATTGTAAAAGCCAGGGCAAAGTTGGTACTAGTGATAAACTGTTGGACGAAGTTTTATAATTTGTCCAGTAATTACGAGTTACAATATCATCATTGATTTCACACCAGGATTTGGTTATATCTTACTGCTTGGCATTGATTCTCTTAAGAATCTCGTCCCTCTCCACCCTTAAACTACTGATTTGCTTGTCCAAGTTTTCCACCGAGTTTTTAGAACCCTCTAGAAATTTAAAAAAAAAAAAAAAAAAAAAAAAAAAAAAAAAATCAGAAATATTTTTTTTTTCTAATTTCCATTCGATCTTCTTAATCTCTTGAGATTTTTCTAAATCGAATCGATACTGAAAAATCTAAAAAAAAGGGGGATGTTGAGGAAAGGCATACGAGCGAGGACGAGCAAGCCGTTGATCTCGAACTGAGAAAGGTAAAGCGTCTTGGTGAGGTCCGACTGTCTGGCGGCCAACGCCTTTTCGATCTCCGAGCACTTCACGATCTCCGACTCGATCTCTCGCGTTATCTGGATGTTCGACTCGATTTCTTCGTTCACCTGAAATTCAATTAGCTCGTTTTTGCGATTACGATCGAGAAATCTTCGGAGAGAGGAAAAAATCGAAACGTTACCTGATCGAGCATATCCTTGAGCAAAGAGATGTGGCAGAGAATTGCTTGCGAGTCCTCCATCTCGCTCTCTCTCTCTCTCTCTCTCTCTCTCTCTCTCTCTCTCTCTCTCTCTCTCTCTCTCTCTCTCTGTTCGAAATTTAGATGTCTGTTCAAAATTCCCGCCTTTATTTGCCTTCTCTATTTGTGCGTGAATAGAAGACGCTGTAAAATTTGCTCAAAAAAAAAAAAAAGGGGCCGTAAACACAACAAAAAAGAACTCAAACGGCTTCACTAATAAGACTACAATCACACCCTCAAAAAATAAAAATATATATATATATATATATAAGACTTCAATCACACCCTCCAAAAGACTGCATCACCTTTAAATATCGCATTAAATTGAAAGCATCAATACAAAACAATCCGTGTATTTAAATGTAGAGATAAAAATCATTTTAGTACCTCTAGGGATGGCAAAGTGTAAATTTGAAGCGGGGTGATTTTCTCATCAACTTATTCTATGAACAAAAATATTCATTATACTCATCACATGAATCTACATAAATTGACGGGTTACCAAGCAAATTTCTTGCCACAGGTTCTAGGATATTCAGAGTGCTCTATTTACCCGATTGGTTATTTTAATTATAAAATAAAAAATAAATAAATAAATAATACAACCATACAAAACATTAAGTTAAAAATAAAATAAAGGTAACTTTAAATTTTCATATGTATTTTGTAATAAATTATACTCAAAAGTATCTGTTAGAGCACATTATACGTAATATATCTAATTTTAAAAGAGGATGTAATTAAACGGGATAACTAAACGAGGAATAGGGTTGGAGACCTCTAAATCTATCCTCATCCTACGACCCGTGATATGTTAAATTAATCTGTTTACAATTTAAAATAACAATTGTGCCCTTGCCAGTATTTAGCATTAATGGTCGAATTACATTATGGTGTTTTTCTACCCAAAAAAAAAAAAAAAGAGTTATCCGTATAACCAAACTTTGGGCCATTTAATGAAAGATAGTGGTAATGGCACAATTAACATTATAAGTACTAAAAATCGAGCTTAAGGTACCAAAAAATTGTTTCTTAAAACCTGCAAGTATTATTTTAATATTATATTGTTAAAACAATAAAGTACCTGCACGATTTTTCATTATATTATAGTAACAATTTAAAACGTTAATCCCCGGTAACGGTGCCAAAAACTTATTCACCCACAAGCGTAAGTGTCAAGTTTTGATAGTATAAAGTGAGCGAGTATCGCCTTCACATAAATTGGATGTTAATTTGACGTTAAGTTTCGCAATTATCGTAACTCAACTTTTTCTAGACAACCGAGCTAAATGAAATAAAATATAACTTAAACAGACATAAAAATAAAAATAAGATAAAATATGGAAACTTATATACACAAGTGTACTAAAGACTTTACTTCACTTTATCATTCCTATGTTCATCCTATTAAGTTAATGATAGCCAATTCTACTCAATTCATTAATCTCTCCCGAGTGTCAAACGAAGTCATATGCATGAATACCTAAATCAATATTCATAGCTAACATATTTACTCATACACTATTAAGTTTAGCTCTTAAATTAGAACTCAAATGTCGATCGCCTCCCGGCCTCACAACAATTGAAATCCTAGTTGATAATCAAGGTCTTAATCATCTCCTACTCTCACAATATCCTAAACTCTCAACGAAATTATCTAAGTGTTGATCTCCTACCGGACTCACAACACCTTAAATCATGTTTCCCAATTCCGGACTATGAAATCAATCTCTCTCGAGCATCAAAATCACAATATAAAATTATCTGACTCATTGGCCACATAAATTAGAAACATTAAGCATAGAGAGACATAAATAAATTAAAATGGAATTTAAACTAACAATTGACAAGATAATCAAACATGGTTCAAAGAAAGCTACATCAAGCCCTAGAATATGAAGTCTAGCTCAACATAAAGGAATCCACAACTAAAATCACAAATTTAAGAACAAACACTAAAAAACTACAAAGAAAAGGGAGAAGGAAGAGAAAACTCTTGTGAGATGAGCTATAAGTCTTCAAATCTTTAACAATCTCTCCCAAGCATTCTTTAAGAATCTCCAACTCCAAGCTTCTCTCTCTAGGAATTTTTGTGACTCCCATCCTCTCTAAGTTGGGAACTAGGGATTCTCTTGTTCAAGTGTGCTAAAACATGGAGAAAATCTTAGCCAAACTCATCCAAGGGTCCAAAATTGACCATCCATATTGATTAAGGGCTGAAAAATGCCCCAAAATTTGTCACTGCATGCGGGGAGGTGTGGCTGCGCGGCTAGTGGGTCGCCCATGCGCCCAATGTTGCGCGGCCACCTGGGGATATGGCGTGGGTGCACGCCTCAGGTGGCGCTCCGGCGCAAGTGGTTATGCCCAAGAGGACCTTTGTGTGGCATTGAGTGTTTTTTACTCTAATTTTTTAATCCAAAATGCCAGTAAGTCTCATTTTACTATTTTTCTTATAAAATAACACCAAAAACACATTAAATTGACAAAAGTGCTTGAAGACACAAATATTTGAACTCAAAAATACTTGATTGTCGGTAAATAACCTCCTCATTAGTTACCAAAATGATTACATTATACATGATGTTTCATTATACTATAGGTACCAAAATGAATTTATCCTTTAATATAATGCAAATTTATTCCTAAATTTTTTTTTTCATTTTTTTGACAATATATATCCCAAACTTTTAATTTGATAAATTAATTGCATATTGAATTTTAAAATCAATAGCAATTGATGTTAAATAGCTAAAAAGCATTATCAAATTGATTAGTAAGGATACGATTATTTCTACTGACAATCCCAAACTTTTAATTTGATAAATTGCACTTTGAATTTTAAAATCAATAGTAATTGATGTTTAATAGCTAACAAGCATTATCAAACTGATTAGTAAGGATATATATTTCTACTGACATGGTTTGAAAAACGACTAGCTTTAACTTTTATCTCTCAAATTGCTATTAAGTTTAAAGTTTAGAGCGTAATTTACCAAATTTACTAGAGGCTTTTCATGCGATCTTTTTTTTTTTTTTTTCTCCAGTTTTTATGTGTTCTATAAAACAAAAAAGATACTTTTATCTTTTGTTAAAGAATTAATTGTACTAGTGCATTCTAATTTTCCGTATTTTTCAATTTTTGAATAATAACCATAGAGGCCACATCGCTCGCGAGTTGCGACCCATGGAGACAGCGAGGTAGCGAGGGTTCCAACCCATGGCCGACTAGCAACCCAACATTTTTCAAAGGGCTGCAACCATTTGTCATGATAAAAAAAAGGTCACGAGGGATTATGAAAGGGTAGTGACTACCACTGCGATCGTGAGTCACTGAGGATGGGTTCAAAATACCCTAATCTGAGTTCAAACAGTGTTTTATTTTATTAAAAAATTTTAATTTTAAAAGTTTTGCTATAACATTTTTTCTCACAACAATTTTAAAAATTTAAATTTTGAACCACTTAATTTGAATCCACCTTCTAAACCAGCCCTTAAAATTTGAGTAGTCGGTGTGGCTAGCCACAAAACCCCAGGCCTAAATCCTCAGGTTTTTGTTCATGTATATTTCTTAATCTTTTTAATGTATTTTTTTTTTTAGTTTTTAAATAGTAATTAAGAGTACTTGGGATATTTAAAACAAAAGCTGTTAGTGTATGAGTCCACGTTAAAGTGGAGAAACTAGAGATGAATGGGCCGGCCCGGCCCGGCCCGGCCCGTTATCCTTAGGCCTTGCGGGCCGCGGGCCGGACTGGCTCAGTTCACGAATTTTATGGGTCGGCCCGTATAAGAATGATCTCGGCCCAGCCCACACCACGTGCTAATTTTACGTGGGCTAGGCCAGGATGGGCCATGCCACGAGCCTTGATTAGGCCGGCCCATCTTGGCCTATCATGAGTCTAGATAGACCAGCCCATCTAAACATGTAATTTTAAATTTTTTTATTTTTTATTTTTGAATTTTTAAACAAGTTAATAAATATATAAGTTTGAAAAAATGATATTTTATTTACAATTACCTCATTAAATAAAAATATTTCTAAGGAAAACCAATGGAACAAAACCTTGATAAGGAGAAAAGAGTACAATAAGGATAATTATACATAAGATGTTTACAAAATTACTAAAAAAAAAAAGAAAAAAAAAAAAAATATTATGGGCCTAGATGGGTTAGGCTAGGACGGGCCATTATGGGCCTAGACGGGCCGGGCTGGGCCGGCCCAACATGGGCCTAGACGGGCCAGGCTGGGCTGGGCCGGCTTGGCCCATGATTTTTCATGCGCCGTGCCGTACCGGTCCACGGGCTGATATATGTTGGCCCAGTCCAGCTCACCAATATTTATGGGTTGGGCCGTGTCTTGAATAGTAACGTGCCATGTCGGCCCGACCCGTCACTATGTCAGGATGGGCATGAGCCGGCCCACGGGCCCCAGCCCATTGTTGCATCTCTAGGAGAAACTTTGTTATTTGTAATTTTTTTTTAATAAAAATGTGTGTGGAACGTCGCATTTTCAATTTTTTAATTATCCCTAAACTGAAAACAGAAACTCAAAACAACACCACCCAAATTGAAAAATGATGAGAAGTCAAGTAACTAAGAAATGACAAAATACAAGAACGATGTAAAGCTCATTAAAGGGCATTGAGAGTAAAACAACAATAGTATATAGAAAAGGACTAATATGAAGACTTTCCCTAGCCATAGCCCTTGTAACAAAGTGTACTCCAAACTCCAAATCGTTACCTCTGCTCCCCGGAAATATAAATCATTAATAACAAAAAAAAAAAAAACAAAAAAAAAAAAAAAAACAAAACGAAAAACATGTTTGTTTGTGGATTGTAACTTGTGTTCTAAAATGTTTGTCTAAACGTGGAACTTTTTTCCCCATGTGTCACCAAATTTGAGAGAATTTTTCACCATACAAACACTGCGGCCATGGTCTACTTAAGGAAACAGCAAATACTGCAAGCTGTCATTTGTCACTAATTCAAGCTAAAACTAGATAGATTTTACAAATAACTGTTCTTTGCTTTTGTATCATTACTCAATAAGAACAGTGTAATGTAATTAAATATAGTAGCTATACACCCAACAAAATATGAACAATAGACAAGAACCCGGATCCTCTGTCAAGAATCTCTGTCCATTCAATGAATAATTAAGAGGATATTTGGTAGAGAGATTCGTTCTCTAATTCAAATCATGATTCGTGGTTCGTTATAATATTTTCTCTCATAAAAAATACACGTAAATAAAAAATAGTTCGAATCACATGGTTTGAATCATCCAACCAAACGTCCTTTAACACTTCATCCTGTTAGTGTTGTTTAAGTTTAAAGTAAGAGTACAACATTTCATAGGCTTAGTTTAGTAGTGCTATTGAACCCTTAAAATCACTTTTTTCTTCAGTTTAAGTTGTTTTTGCTGTTTGGCAAGAACCAAAATAAGTGCTTCTTCAATAATTTGTTTTCACGAAACAGGTTCCTAGGTGCTTTGGATTCTAGCTTATGCGGGAATCCCTTCCTTTCACATTCATGAAAAAATTTTATTCCTATTTTACCCCCGTTGAAACAAAATAATTCCCATCTACCCACCTATCTCCATCACTCCATTCTCTTCTCTCTCGTGACTGAAGCTCTTGCAATCCATCACTCCCCGTTCTCTCTCTCTCTCCTTTCTCGCTCCTCTCTCTCGCTAGTCGCTCTGTTCTCCGTTTACCGTTCGCTGGTATCCCAGTCAGTGCTCCATTCCGATCTCCTCCGTTCACCGGTCTCCCTGTTCTTCCGATCTCCTCTCCCGAGTTTCGCCAGTCAACCTCAGCCCTCTTAAGCACGTTTTGCTGTAAGTACTCCATTACTCTTAGTATTTCAAAATTTGCTTCTGATTTGTCCCCAAATTTTTGGGTTTTTTTGTGTTTCATCCTTTACTGAGACCTTGTAGCTATACTTGAATTGTTTCAAGAGTTAGATTTGGAAGTCATAAATTGAAAATCTTTATTCTTTCAAGCTCTAATCTACGCTTATTCTGAACAGAAACCAAGAGGTTTCTCTAGATTTTTAGTAATCATGTCTATTCATTGAGATAGTGATGATCCAGCAGTTCTTTAGGAATTGCCGGACATAGCTTGACAAGGTACACATGATTACGTTTTCTTTTATCTTCTTGGAATTGACTATGAATGCCCTTAATATTCGAAAAGTACAGATTATTAATACAAAAAGAAGTAATTCCAGTAGTATTATGTGTACACCATCATAAATTTACATATGTTTCTGTTGGAGAATTTGATGCAGTAAAAGATATTGCAGTTTTTAAAAAAAATTTATATGAACTAGGACTTGGAAGCATTCAGATGTTTTAGAACTACGTTAGCAGATTGCTGGGCAAAATACTTTTGCCTGAGCAATACATATGGGTAGCCAACAAAGGACGGAACACTGGCAGGTTTTGAGAAGGACAGTAGTATCTTGTACCACACTTGGTTGTTCTCGTCAAGTTCAATTGAGAAACGTTCTTCCCCAGGCTGCTCAAAACCAAAATAAATTTCCTTCCAGTTTAGTACAAGTCCCAGCTAATCAAACTATGTTGTGTTTAAACAAAAACTTTGGTCTGGCAATTATTAAGGACTATAGTCATAACAAGTAAGAAAGTATTATCGACGCAGGAAGTAAACAAAGAGATAATGTAGAGAAAGAAAGAGAGGGAAAGGAAAAGAAATTAGAATTTAGACAGAGTATTTAGAATTAACTATGATGGGAAATAATGCTTGGAGCAATATTAATGCCTAGCTTCAGAATTCCAAATGGAGGTGAGCCAAATAGAACACATATGCTTAACCAATGACCTGATCAACATTTCTACAAATCATGTTATGATATGCTTATGTTATTTATTTGTAGCTATATATGTGTGTATTTGTAGGACTTAAGTTTGTATTTATAGGTATATACGTGGTGTGTGTATGGATATATATGTTTGTATTTACATGTGTGTATGGATATATATATATATATATATATATATATTGTATTTACGTGTGTGTGCATCGATATATATGTTTGTATTTACGTGTGTGTGTGTGTTTTTTGTATTTTGTTCTTTTCATGCATGCCATGTTTTAAGGAATTGGGTTGTTACATTCTTATGTTTTCCAAGAAATGCATTAGGCAGCTTTTGGTTTGGTTTCAGGCATGAGCATCCTATTATTCCAGGTGTGGGTTTTCCCCATTTCATTCTCTTTTTGTTCTTTTATTCTTTAAACTCTGAAGGAGTTGCAAGTTGAAATCTGTATATATTATTTTTGTAAAAATTTAATTATGTTAATGCAGTGTGTTGAACATATGGTTATCGTCAAAATCAACAAGGATAAAAATGGAGGAGAAGCTGATGCATTCCAGTTGATGCTAAGGAAAAAAATTCAAAGTTTCAAGAGTTCTTAATTTTCTCGGTGTTGCTTCTTGGCTTCACGAAGTTGTTGCTTGCTGCCGTGAAAAAGGGTAAACATGTTTTGTAATTTTGAGTGAATTGACTACTTCATGTAAGATGTTTGTTATATGATTTTTATCTACCTTACATTCCGATTTTTTTCCTACTCATGGACAAATGTAAAAGCATATATTCATTTATTCGGTTACCCGTTTTCTTTTTAGTTGGTTTTTTATTCTTGTGAGCCTTTATACTTTGGTCTCTGTGGATGAAACAGAATGGCATAATTTTTTTTAAAAAAAGGTGATGGGGCCAATTGATATTTTTGAGAAGGCAAAGTTCTATGCATTGCTATGGGCTGCTTCAGGGTTCCCGTTTACTTTGGTCATTTTGAATTGGAAATATGTAATAGAGAATTGATTGGAAATACCGTTTATGTGTTTATCTTGCTCTTTTTGTATGCTAGTCAGTTTTTCACACCTGGCCATTTTTGTTTCTTTTTGGTTTGAGGAGACCTTTGTCCTCTGCCCTTGTTATTGAATTTTATCAATAAAGTTTTTATTATCAAAAAAATAAGCACTTAAAAAAAAATAGCAAAATGTGCTATAAAATAATACTTCATATATTTATTTCTTTTTACTTAAACAATCCAATGCAGGTAAATAAATAAATGGCATAGTTTCACTCTAGCATGCTTCATTAATAATCCTATTATACCAATGGTATTTTGATTAGGAAATGATAATCCTAATCGAAGCTATCCGAGGACCTCACCCATCAATGTGTGAATTTGCTCATTTACGTAAGTGTGTGTGTGTGTGGATATGAATATGTTTGAAATGTTCTTTATTTGTGGTCCTATCATTAATTATCATTTGGTTTAGTTCGTTATGGCATGAAATTTCTCAACAAATTTATCATATTTTCTTACAAATTTTTGAGAAGAACCCCACCAAAATTGATAATTATGATATTTAGTTGCGTTATCAAGACTGCAATTGTCTCTGTCAAGCTTTGCAATAGAGAGAGTACAAAACAATTTCACAGTTCAAAGACTACAATTGTCCCTGAGTAATTTTCACTAATGCTTCTTTTAGTTGTAATTATATTGTGAATAAAGAAATAAAAAAAGAATTAATTATCATAAATTTATTGTTAAAAAATTTAAAATCATAACATTATGTTTTTTTAAAGTTAAACAAGTATTTTAAATAGCAAAAATAATTATATATATATTTAAGTTTTATATCATGTTTGTTTTGATTATTTTACATACTTACAGCAATTTTATCTCAAAATTTACTAAACGTTATTATATTAATTTTAAAATTAACACAATTATTATAATTACAATTTTTTAAACACTCATATACTTTTTAAAATAATTATTTCTTCTTTTAATATAGTTAAAAATATTTTTTAAAAATTCACATTAACTCATAATCTCACAGGAAAAAGCATAAGACTTTTTGAGTACCTTATAAAGGGTCACATCTCTTAGTGGGTTTATAAGGTATGTTATAAAGACTTTTGACTGGATTATAAAAGTGTTAAGAGACACACCTTTGTCGCTCACGCGCGCCTGACGTGGGCAGACGCAGTGAAGTTACAGTGCTTATTAGGCGCGCTTGACACTGCCCGTGGCATGCAGAGAAAAATAATGCCTAAATAAAATATTTTTATTTGAGTTTCTGAAAGGTAACCGTACAGTTTAAATTTTAAGACCGTTTAGTTCGTTGATTTAAATTTTTAATTTGAATTGAGATGTAATTTTATGTGAAAATTTTTTATTATAATAAAAAAATTAGATATAATTATTTATTAGAACTTTTTATTATAACCAAAATTCAAATTCTAAATTTGAATTAACGAAATGAATGAAAACTTAATTTTTTCAGAAAGGGAAGCAGTTTCTCGGAAATGGTGTTTTTAAATTTATAAACGGAGAACAAACACTACAAATAAACCATCCCATTCAATATTTATAGCACTCTCTCTCTCAGACTCTATTCAGTTCTCAGTTTCTTCTAAAACTTTTCAGTTCTTTGCTACTGTAAATCTCCAGAAGCGATTTACTGTTGAAACTCGAAGCAAATCGGGGACAAATAACGTTTTAAGAAAAGCGTATCTTATAAGTGTTTTAAGTCTCAATGCATCAAATTTCCAACGCATCCCACTTATTTAAAACACTGAGAGTGATCAAACGGGACCCTCCGCCGCTAGCACACAGTAAATATCTCTCTGCTTTCCTCTCTGACATCTTCTCTCTCCCCCATCTCTTTTTCCGTTGTTTCTTTTCTCTTTTTCCCCCTTCATCAAGAAATAAAACCAATTCATCAACTCTCTACTTTCTTTCACCAAGAAGAAAAAATCTCTCCCTGTACTTTAACGGTCAAGCTGTTAATTCTAAAGATATTTCAAGACCAATTGAAATAATCTTATTTTTTATTTATCCTCTTTGCTTTCATGGTAACTAACTTAGGTACTCTTCACTTCACCGATTCGAGTTTAGAATTTGAGTTTTGTTACAGTAAAAAATTTTTAAAAACAGTCACATCTAACTTTTTTACTACAGTAAAAAACTCACATAAAATTACATCTCAATTTAAGTTATAAACTCAAATCAGCGAAGTGAATGGACCTTACACTACGCTCTGTTTTAATTTATTTTATTTTATTTTTTTTTCCTTTTGTTGAATCACAATGTCTTGTTGCAAAAATGTAAGTCTTTGCCTCTTTTTTTATGAGAAAGTCTACTCATGTTGCTTGTAGAGGGACAATTAAGTATCAATCTTTTCAAAACAAAAATCAACTAGTCAACTATTTAGATTTACAAAGGAGAGAGTGAAATCGCATAAAGGAGAAGAAAATACCAGAAAGAGAGAAATAGAAATATGAGTTAGAGTGAGCAAGGGAGTTATTTTATTTTATTTTTTATTTTTTTGGTGAATGAAAGAAAGAGAGTTGATCGAAGACAGAGGATTGGTTTTATTTCTTGATAAAGAAAAATCAATTATCGAAGTCTTTCTTTTTTGTAAAAAATAAAAATAAAAATAACTAGGTCAACCATTTACATTAGAGGTGAGTGAAAACAGATAGTAAGGAGAGAAAATGGCAGAAACAAAATGCACAATATATATATATATATATATATATATATATATATTTGTGCATTTTGTTTCTGCCATTTTCTCTCCTCAAGAAATTGAGGGCATCAAGATAGCCTCTCATCTGGTTTTTTTTATATCATTATTCAATTTCAATATGACTTTGTTTGATGGAAAATAATTGATAGAGGAGCAGTTGAGCATTGAAGCAATTGAGACCTTCTCCTGTGCCAAAGAAGCAATCGTAACACTAATGGAGTCTCAGATGAAAAAATCAGAGGAACAAATGAGAAAGAGAGAAATAAAACATGGGTGAGAATAGAGAGAGTGAGAACTTTTTTTTGAATGAGAGTTTTTTTGCTTTTCAGGGAAGAGGGGTTGTTTTTATTTTTCTTGCTAAGGGAAAAATGACGGAGGAGATGGAGGAGAGAAAAGATGCCAGGGAGGAAAAGAGAGATACTACACTTAATACTAACGAGGAAGGGTTTCATTTCATCTCAGTGTTTTAAATAAGTGGAACAGAGGATCCGGGTTCAATTGACACTACTAGGCCTCGTTTCATTCACTGATTTAAGTTTTTAATTTGAGATGAGATATGACTTAATATGAGAACTTTTAACTGTAGTAAAAAAAAGTTAAAAAGTGACTTTTTGTGAGAATTTTTAACTGTAGTAAAACTGAAATTGAAAACTCAAATCGGTAAAATAAACGAGATCTTAATTCACAAAAGGGTTATTTATGTTCATATACCTCACATATTTCGTTGTAATAAAAACAAAAGTCTTCCAATTTTCAACTGTTTGGCAGAAACTCCTTTGCAGTCGGCAAAATCTCTAGTTAGTGCCCAAAATTACTTCGCATCTTTGTTCTTTTGGTGGAAAGGATGTTCATTAAGACGTGAGGAAACGGGAACAAGAAACAACATCAGGGAGAAGAGAAGCTGCAGAGACAAAGCAGGACAAACAAGCCCGACGAGGGCATAGCCTCCAAAAAGAAAGCAAAAACAAATTAAGCAAGGATCTAGACATAGTCATGCGGGACTTCAATCCCGTCCTCACCTAAGCTAAAACACGGAAGAAAGAGCCCAGCAAGCCAAATTATGGACAACTATATTCTGTCCTGCTAGTCCAAATAAACAAGCAGGCCTAAAATCTAGGACCATTTCCAGCAATTCAATGTACGCATTGTCAATCATCCAGTCACGCATAAGACCCAAAGAGAAAGACTTGATCACCTCTTTGTTGTCCTCGACTGTCTGAAACGAACATTAGCAAGGCCTAGCTCCACAGAAATTTGGAGGCCGACAGCAGCTTCCCCTTTCAATTTATAGCACAAGCCAACAGATTTGCATCGCAATCTCCTCACATATTCGACAAATCATTGTGAACATTACTATCGAACAACATTACTTTCCAACTTAAGTCATTATGAACAATGTCTCAACACGACCACCAAAATCTCAACATTGTCAAAACAAGTAAGCTACATAATATTTCACTCGGCAGCAAAAGATAGAAGTGAAACTTCCTGCTAACTGTAACAACTTCTGGCAAGCAAACCAACCGGGTAAACTAAAGACTACGTTCCCATTCTGCTCAATAAATTAGTATAGATAGAACATTTCACAGGATTCCAACTAGTTGAGACTACAATAAGGATTTTACAGGTGGAAAGCATACCTTCAGTTTCTGGTTTTCTTTTCCTGAATAAATGAATTTATCAAACCAAAGAGCGGTCTAAACCGGGAACGCGGCAACAACAGTATGGGATGCCTCGCCTAGATCAAGAAAGCCACTATGGCAAAAGTAAGACACCTTCAATTTCTGGGTTAGTAAACACTCATCAAGTAACACACTTTTAAATAGCTACTAACACTTGGGACGCATGAAAGAAGTTGAACACTATGAATACCATAGTAATCTATGGGTGAATGGTCTGTTTTGCACAAGATTCTCTTAGATAAACCAAAAGCAACAAAGAAAAACTTAATATTCCAATATAAATGACTCTGAATAACTTCAAAACATACTATATGGAACAGCTTAAATAGACACAATCTGCAAAGAAGCGGTTCAATGTAAAAGAAAAATCTTCAGCAAAGTTGGTTAGGAAATTCACTCGATAAATGCACTTTTCTTCCTAATTTATTTCAAAATTTGAAAGGGGAAAAAGTGAAAAAATATAATCTGGATCAATAAATTGGAGTCAAAGTTTTCTTTGGTAATCTAGCAATACAAGCAGATTAATGAGCGCTTTATTTTTATGTAAGAAAATGTAAGATCAAAACTTGATAGGTTACAAGGCTAATTCAGAATCTCTTCATATAAAAGAAGTGAAATTGATAATTTACTTCTTTCTTTTTCACAAATTTTGTCGCCAACCAAGCAGGGAACAAAAAAAGAACAAAGAACAAGCTGTAAAAGGAAAATGTAGAGCTATAGGGATTCTTCGAGCTGGTTCTTCTTCTCCCTCTTCTTCAATTCGGCCTCGTACCTTTTCAATTCCTCATTCATTTTCTCCTGTATCCACCGAAACACAAAAGTTCGCACTTTAAACATCCAATTGAAACCTAATTCCGAATCAGCTTAAAAGAAACCTACTTGATCAATTAAGTCAAGGAACCTAAGAATTTTCATTTTCTTCTAAACACAGTTTCTGAGCAACCAAACAGGATTTGAATAGAAAGTGGGGAAATACTAACTGACCTTGTAGCTTTTCTCGACGCGGTCCATGACGTAGAAGCCGAGAATGCCGCCGAGAATGGTTCCGACGATGATTCGGACATAGCCCCATTTCTGAGACCTAAGAACGGCCATTGCCAAAAAGCGGATGTCCTGGATGGAGTAACTCTGAGCCGCGTGGGCTTGCTGGTGTGGTGGCTGTCTGGGGGGTTGCGCGAGGGTGGCGCCGAGTGGAATCGGTAGAGTTACTAATGAGGGTGGGAAGTCGAGAAATTTGGGTAAATGCTCTGGCTTTAAGTGAACTCATTAGTTTTGCGGTGAAAGTTAGGAGGAATTTTTCAGGCCCGTTTTTCGTTTGATTTAAAGTTTTAATTTAGATTGATATATGATTTTATATGAGAATTTTTTATTACAGTAAAAAAATTAAATGTGATTATTTTTAATAATTTTTTATTATAATAAAATTTAAATTTTAAATTTGAATTAGTGAAATAATAGGGTCTTAGTTTACTAACCTACACGTTATTATATTTATGTGATACCCAAATGAAAATATTTAGGCACAGTTTATTTCATCGAGTTTTTAATTTTAAATTTTTACAGTTAAAAATTATTAAAAAATATCACATTTAATTTTTTTTACTACAATTAAAAACTCTCAAAAAATATTAAATTTCAACTTAAATTTAAAACTCGAATAGAACGAAGCCAAGTAGTTTTTATAATTATTTTCTCCTTACTAATGCGCATTTCTATTAATTACTGAGTCAATATCATCTTATTGATCCCACCCAAATCCTTATATTAATTAATTAATTTTAAAAAATTATTTTATACATTTAAAGTTATTTGGTCATGTTAGACTTATATTTGCATATTCGTTACTCCAAAATTTAACAAATACATCCCCATGCCCGTTCGCAACCAAAGTGACATGGTTTACACATTGCTTAGCCAATTTTCACACACCTACTTCGTTTGGATCACTAATTTCAGACTATGCAAAAATCAATTGGTTAGGTCTCTGCTCTCCTTTACTCTCTCTCCCCCTTTCCATCTCTAGAGTTTCTTTCTTCTTTTTGTGCGCTGTCGCTTTTCTCTTTTAAGGCCGGACTTTGACATCATCTCTTAGCTGGTTGTCATAGCTCTAGATCTAGGGACGGGAACGAAAGGGAGGAATAAGAGGTGTCGGTATTTTGGTTGAGCATGTTGTGCATGTTAGATTTTTTATGCATCTACAAATTTAAAATCGCACTCTTCTCTTCACAGTTGTTATGGAGGAGGAGTTGTGCGTGGATGAGTGCTCTTCTTTACATAAAATAATAATAATAATAATAATAAATTTATCAATCAAAATTATGGCATTACAAATTCTATTGTCTTCATGAGAAACCAAGACTATGAATAGTGCCTCAACAGCTTAGTTGCTACCGTCACTCTTCTCTTTAGTTACATTGTTGTTCTTTTCCATTTATACTTTATTTCTTATAATGTTATAAACATTAAAAAAAAAAAAAAAAAATGTTTTATAAGCACCAACCTTAACACATATGCATATCTCGAGTAATTATAAAAAAAAAAAAATAAAATTTGAGAGTGGTTATAACTTTGTCGTGCTTGGACATATAATAGAACACAAATATTTGAATGTGTCTACTAAATAAAATTGGTTCTATAATTTTTCACAAAGAACAATCTTTACCTTCTAGAAAAGATTCGTAAGTTGGTCTAAGTTTGACTTTAACTCCTTTAAAATCTAACATTTAAATCTTATTTATGTTGATACAATCTAATCTCAGGTGCCACGCATATCTAGTAAGATGTGTCAAGTTTTTTTTTATCTCTTAGTACAACATAAAAAATATTTCTATTAACAACAAGACAAACTAAAACATAATTTCATATAATCAAAGCTTTTTTTTTTTTTTTTTTTTTTTTTGAAAAAGAAACAGCGTATGGTTGTTTAATTAAATAAGTAACATGAATCAAATTCCTGTTTATGAAGGTACATGATATCATACTATCAATCGTTAGACAAAATATATAAGGATCCGTTTGGTATCTAGATCATTCTCTAATTAAACAATTCGCTCTTTTCTCTCAAAAAAAATACATATTAAAATGGTTCTATGCTGATTTGAATCCATAAATCAAACGGTTTGTAATAAATTTGCTCATTCTACAAGCTCTTAGTGACCTTCTTTTTGTCGTTTAGTGACCTTCTTTGTCGTAGACTTGTAGTGCAAATACTTTTCTTTTGTAACAAAGTTGGCCGTATTCTTTTTTTTTTCTTTTTCTTATTAGGTATTGTAGCTTGCTTCTTCATCTTGGATTTGTTCTTAGTGGAATTGAAGTAAATAACATTTGTCTCTCCATACTTTTGAGTCCTCTGAAGATTCTTATAGGCTTGCAGTTTATTTTGGAAGTGTAGTAAAAGACAACTTCATCTTTATAGTGTAAACGTTACATAGAAGTTACTTCTAAATGTGAAAAATAAAAGGGATAGTAGCATATCAACTTGATTCCATGGTTGATAGTAGCATCCTGGATTTCACTTACATTGAGTAGGGTCATGTTCCTAAATATGTGTCCCTAATAGAAGATTCAACCTAAATTATGTGGCTATTTATAATATCTTTAATGCCATAATGTCTTGCACAACAATTTTGTTCCCCCAAACATCGCTTGCAGGATGCTATAATGTCATAGGTATTATTCATTCATCTATGTTTTTACAACAGAACATTGTACTTTAAGACTGTAACACATTTTTTTTAACTGACAAAATTCCTAGAAATAAACATTAGGAATTAACTTAAGTAATGTTATGGTATTATAATTAATTAATTCTAGCATCACGTTGAGTTATATTTTACAGGTAAACGCGAACGAGAACTCGAGGTGCTAAGAACAAGTTCATGTCATTTTATAGAAATTATATATATATATATGTTCATTTTTTTAATGATTTGATAAATGAATATATGTCCATGATATGATATACTTCATGTTATAATGCATGAAATTAAGTAAGAATTATTATTTCCATGACATTAATTTTCAGCTCTATTTTGGACCTTTAAAGTTCTGAAATTATTCCATTAGTTTATACAAAACTATAGAGCCTTTCATAAGCTTTCCAACGCCTTCTTATTTGCGCAAATCGGACATCGAGTAAGAAAATGTGCCCAGTATACCATCCGGATATCCAGCAGTCTCCAACCAGGTTACTGCATGCGAACATGAACGGAAATTCTAAAAGTTGACCTAGCTCTTGTATTTGTCTTCCACACGATTTTACACCCTAATGACAGCCATTCCCCTAGCTGTTAAGGGTCATTTGATTAAAGAATTAATCCCCAAATTAATGTCAAATTAATCAAAGAATTAATTTTACATGATTTATATATAATATATATATATATATATCTCTCTCTCTCTCTCGTTCAAAACACCTCAGAGATCTTCTCTCCAGCCATCAAACCTCCATCATTTTTAACCCCTTTTTAAACCTTTGGTTCTTCTAAGCCACAATCAAGAAGATTTTAAGGTATGTTCCATCTCTAATTTAGTATTCATGGTTATTAGGTGATTTTTTTTTTTTTTTTTTGTTGGGTGTTGGTTTAAGGAGAAAATGAATAATTTTCTTTGATTGACGATTGAGGGATGATATATGTGATTTAGGTGAGGTTTTAATGTTCATGGCTATATGTTTTATTTTGGGATAATCATGTATGACATGATTATTGTTTTGGATGTTTTGGTGTCTTCATAATTTGATAAATTCTAGAGAGACATGTTAGGAATTGTGTTATTTTTTTATATTGTTGTTTCCTTTTTATGTTATAAATTGTGATTTCATAGAAACATGAGTTAACATATTATTTTTGGATTTGAGTTGCAAGATATGTGAATTTTGATGGTCATATTGATGTTTCTAGTTCGTTTTATCATGAGAATTTTTATAGAATGTTTAATTTGAATATTTTAGGAACATGTCTTAGGGCTGGTTAAAGTATACATATGGTTGGAATTGATTTTATCTTTAATGAATTTATTTTTGTATTTTCGGAGTTTACTGTGCTGGAATTTTTCAACTAATATGATTAGAGTTTAAAATAGTATTTGATGGAACAAAACGAACTCCGTTTTTAACAAATAAGATGTCATTGGAAAGATCTTGATATCTATTTTCATTTGGCATCAGTTTCAGATTGTTTTGAGGTTTCTATAATTTGTTACTAATTTTTAAAGAGATAAAGGTCATGCTGTTAATTTTTGTAAGATTTGGAAAATTGGTGTAATTATTGGGATTTTTTATGTCTTGATGTTAATGAATGGTGAGAATGGTATATTATATATTTTTCTAATGTGATCAATGTATTTAATGAGTTATTAAGGCTTTCTAGTAATCTTATTTATGATTTATGGCATGAACGGTTCTAGAGGCAAGCACCTGAGGACCTCATTCATCGCGTCACAGTTGTGAAATTTTAAAAGGTTAAGTAAGGCGTTCATGTAAGTACACTCTCACCTGCAACATGAATTGAAAAATTGAGAAGTATATGATTTTGATGTTTATGATGATGTTATGACACCTTTAATATTTCATATGATGACATTTGAAGAAAAATTCATATATGTATTTTTATGTTTTTAAATGGTGTTGTACACCCTTGATGGTGACCGGTGAGCGGTCTTATTGTCACGGTTGGTATGGAATTTGCTACCCCATGCTTTCCGTGGCTAGCACGCTATGATGGTACAACGCCGGCCCAATATATGATGGATTTTAAAGTTTAAACATGTTCAAAAGTAATTATTCTCATGATGATGTTTATTGTTGATGAATAAAAATATTCATTTAAATTTGTGACAATTAAGTGTCTTACCATTGCTTATATAAGTTATTTCATGTTGCAGATAATCTAAAGGGTAAGATGTAGCCATGGAGAATCTTAGAGCAGATGCGAGCGATGCGTGAGCGATGCGTGATAGGAAAACGAGAGAAACGATCATGGAATGAAAGTGCTTAATGTTAAACAAGGTTTTTTTTTAATTTTAATTTTTATTGTTTTGAAACTCTGGTTTATGGTGGTTTTGATTTGAAGAATATTTTATATTTTTTAAAAGTTTATTTCATGGTATGGATTTTAATAATTAAGTTGAACTGAAAGATTTTTTTTTTTCTTTGAGGAAGTTCAATATTTTTGAAGTTATAATATGTTTAAAAAAAATCTAGGTTTTCTTTAAGTCATTCGAAGTAAAGTGTTTTAAGCTTAATTATTTTCCGCATTCTTTAAGAGGTAAATGTTTGAAAGTTAAGATAACTGTGATGATCCGTGAGGGGTCCTTACAAACACCTCATTCGCTTCATGGATTCGAGTTTTCAATTCGAGCTTGAGATGTGACATTTTCTGAGAGCTTTTCACAGAAAAAAAAAATTAGATGTGACATTTTCTAAGAGCCTTTAACTGTAAAAACCTATAATTGAAAACTTGAATAAGTGAAATGAACCAATATCCATTCTTATCGAAAAAACCATGTTCTAATCTTTCCACCATTGCGGTCACCTTTTTAGTACAATATCTCCTATACAAGTTGGTGACTTCTTTACATGAGGCTCAACATCTTCTACGTACAACCACCAATTTTAAATTAGGATGTTGGTTATCCACTCCACAACTAATTATCTACATTTGAATGTAGTTTTTGAAAGATTGATAAACTCAAGAATCTGTCTTATTAAAGGCTAGATGCAACTTGGAAGCTGGGAGATATGAACAGTCAAATGTCATTAAAAGGTTATCTCAAGAGTGTGTTTGTAATCAATACTCCTTCTAACAGTCAATAAAGGGCATTTTAGTTTTGAGAGAGAGAGAATATTTGAGACAAGTTGAGAGCATTTGCAATAGTTTCTTAGCACTTTTAGACCTCAAAAGAAAAAATCTTTGCAAAGCCAGGATTTAAATAACAATATTGTTCCAATTACAATGGATAAAGAACAACAACGGTTCTCCAAACAAAATATATAAGGATGTGTAATTATTAATTTGTGAAACAATAAAAAATTAATAAAAGCAGCGTCGTTTCTTTAATTCCAACACTCACCGTTTGATGACAACACACTAATTCACATTGTTCTTATCCTTAGCAATGGTCCTTATCTTTATTCTTGTTAATATTCCCTTTGTTTGTATGACGTACCAATTGAACATTTTTTGTATTCATTTTTCTTACTAGCTGATAATCAAGTTACAGATAAATTTTTTATCTTGAAATATCTAGAATTTATCATGATTAATACTAAGTTCGTTCTTAATCAAAATACTTTAATTGTAAGTTATTGTTACTAGGTTTCATAAATTGAAAGTGGCAATTTCTGAATCATTCCAAGTGGGGGTTATTATTGCTAAATTGCCTTAAAGTTGGAATAGTTATAGAAAGAAACTCCTTCATAAGAGAGATGTTATAACTCTAGAGGAATTGCAAAAAAATACTTGAGGATAAAAGAGGAGACTAAGTGTTGTGATCCCAAAAGCAATAATGATTCCTCTAAAGTTAATGTTGCCGAAGCAAATAAGTTTTTCAAATAACTTCAAAGTCAATAAGGACAAGAAGTTTAAGAAGTCCGGTAATGTTCAGTAAAGTTCTTGGGAAATTGTTTTCTTTGTGTATCTTTGTGTAAAGAAAGACCATCACCAAGTGACTGAAATTATATTGTATCAAATAATGGAGTTTTTGTAGGAAATGGTTATTTCTTGTGATGGCATGTTCAAACTTAGCATTGATAATGAGAAAGATATGAATTCTATTTAATTATATTGTTGATTCTTTTGATGTTTAGCATGCTTGTTTAGCACACTTCAATTTTACATCTTTAAAATATATGTCTAAACTTGATTTGATTAATTATAAAGATGTTCAAAAATGATAAGTGTGAAATTTGAATACAAGAAAAGATGACTAAGAAACTCTTTCCTAGAGCTAAACAAAATACTTAAATATTGGATTTGATTAATACTGATATTTGTGAGTATAATTGTGTTTTGACAAGAGGAGGAGAAAGACTTTATCACATTATTTGATGATTGTTCTAGATACACTTATGTGTACTTGCTTATAACAAAATATGAAACCTTTGATATATTTAATTTTATAAAACTGAAGTTGAGAACCAAAAGATAAGGAGATCAAAATGGTTCGGAGTGATAGAGGTGGTGAATACTTTGCTAATAATTTTGATGCCTTTTGTGAAGAGCATGACATTATTCACCAATGGTCAACCTCTTTCACTCCACAACAAACTAGATTGGCTAAAAGAAAGAATAGAATTTTTAACGATATGATAAACTCTATACTTCTCAATACTAAATTGCTTAATAACTTATGGGGGAAGCATTATTTACTATATGTCATGTTCATAATAGAATACATCCATAAAAACACATGTTTCACCATATGAAGTATAGAAAGGAAGAAAACCAAATTTAATGTATTTAAGGGTGTGGGGTTGTTTAGCCTTCTATAGAGTGATTGACCCTAAATCATCAAAATTAGGTGCTAGAAAGATTAAAAGCGTTTTTGTAGAGTATGCTGAAAAAATTCCAAGGCATATAGAGTATTGAATCTAGATTCTAATGTAATCAAGAGATGTTGATTTCATTTTTTTAAATAATTAGTCTTGATTTATTCCACTAAATTGGGATTTAATATTGATCAACTATGTGCGATACTCCCGGTACCTCCACTAAGAACAAAAAGAAAAAGTCTATGGCATCTTTTGAACCGAAGAGAAGTCAACGTGAAAGAAAAGAAAAGAACTTAGCACTGAATTATATTTCATCTCAAACTTTAACCTTTTTGATTGAAGGAGATAGAAATAGTGTACTTAATAAAATACCATTGTTGCTTAATGTAGAAGAAGATCAAAAAATATTTAGTGAAGCTATGTCTTTAAAGGATGCCTCCTTTGGAAAGAGGCTGTGAATGATGAAATGGATTCGATAATGTCGAATCAAACATGGATCTTGGTTGTTCTCCCACCGGGATCAAAACCGATAAGCAACAAATGGGTGTTTGGAAGAAAGTACAAGACCGATGGGTTTATACAAACATTCAAGGCTAGATTGGTAGCCAAAGGCTATAAACAAAAGCTTGATATAGACTATTTTGACATATATACTCCGGTAGTTAGATTGACATCCATAAAAATTCTATTTACAATTACATCAATATACAATTTGCATGTGCATCAAATGGATGTTAAAACAACTTTTCTAAATGGTGGTCTTGATGAGAAAATCTATATGGAACAATCCGATGGGTTTGTATTGCTTGGAAAAAGCAAGCACCAAAACAATGGTATGAGAAATTTGATAATGTCATTTTATGTCCTAGTTTTAAGCATAATAATATAGATAAATCAATCTATTCTAAAGTTACAAATAATTTAGTATGATTATATATTTGTATGTTGATGGCCTACTTATCTTTGGAACAAACATGCACGGGATAAATGACACCAACAAGTATCTAACTTCACAATTTAAAATGAAAGATCTTGGTGAGGTAGATACTATCTTAGGTATGAAAGTGAGGAAAGCATAGTGGGGGTTACTCATTGTGTCAATCTCATTATTTGGAAGGTGCTTCTTAAATTCAATCATTTGAAATTTAAAGAAGCAAATACCCTATATGATTCTAGTATTAACTTACTAGAGAATGCAGGCCGAGCGGTAGCACAACTTGAATATACTAGTGCAATTAGTAGCTTGATGTATGTCATGCATTGTACAAGACCCGATATAGCATTTGCGGTACGCAAAATGTCTAGTTTCACGAGTAATCCATGTGTTGAACATTGAAATGCAATTGGTAGAGTACTTAGTTATCTTAAAGAACCATTAATTTGTGTTTGTCTTATAATGATTATCCGGGGTACTAGAAGGGTACTCGGTGCAAGTTGGATAACAAGTGCTAGTTTTAATAAATCTGCCACCGGTTGGATTTTCACAATTGCAAGAGAAGCCATGTTTTGGGCTTCAAAGAAATAAACCATGCACAACTCACTCAACAATAGAGAGTGAGTTTATAGCACTTGCCATTGCGGGCAAATAAAAAGAATGGCTGAGAAATTTATTGTTTGATAAAGAGTTATGGCCATAACCGATACCAATGCCATTTATTTCTTTGTATTGCAATAATGAAGCTACTTTGTCTAGAGCTTATTGCAAGGTTTATAATGGAAAGTCTAGACACATTAGCTTAAGGTATGAATATGTGAAACAATTGATAACTGATGGAGTTATCAATATTGTTTATGTTAGAACTAATAAGAACATAGCGGATCCCTTGACAAAATATCTTTCGAGAGACTTAGTTGAGGAAAGATCTAGTGGAATGGGATTGTAACCTTTCTTTGAAAGAGTCACCATTGATGATAACCAAACTATGTAATAGTTATATGCTATTCCATAGTTAAATGGATAAAAACAAGTCATTGTTATATGACCGGATTAGCACCGAAATTTATTTGTCCCTTTCAGGATGTTGGTGTAAAATAGCTACGTAGTTGAGGTTGAGTTTATGCTCTTAATGAAGTTCGAGTATCGTAGTAGCTAGAGACATGATTCGAAAGTTCACCTAAGTGAGCATAAGGAATGGTGTCGTTCCTAACAAGATTGTGGTTTGATCTTTAAAATGTTCAAGAATCCAAGATAGAGCACAAGGCAGGAATATTGCTAAATGATTGGAATGGATTTTAAAGTCTGGGATAACACATATTGTTATATTTTTGGTATTTGTTTAAGAGACAAAGTTTAATATAAAGAACACTATTGTTTTGTGAATACTTTGAAGTATATTCACTAATTAGAGGTTAAAGTCGAAAGATACCTTCTTATATGTTTGTGTTTATTATTGTTGATTCTGGAAAAAATTATAATTTAGTAGGAGATTATTAGAGAGATTGTATTATATCTCTCATTTGAGATTACACATTTTTTGGATTGATTTTGGCTGCAGTTTGGACAACAACACCACTGCAGCGCATTTGGAACACGCTGTAGTGAACTAGACAACACTAGTTTGGTGCTGTCTACGCAGCACATCCGCTGCAACTAAGACTCTGCCTCCGGGTGCAGTCTGCTTCTGCCAAATGCGCTGCAGCACATGAAAATGGCGCTGCAACACCTATTTAGTCCAATGAGCTCGTTGCAGCACATAGTAGGCGCTCTGCAGCTCTCGTCGTGTAGTGACTCGGGTCCGGAATGTTCTGTCAAATCCGTTGCAGCGCCTGTTCTGCTAGAAAACACTGTTTATGTGTAATTTTATGATCTAAAATGTTACCCACCATTACATCTATTTGTGATATATTTTAACACATATCTAAACACCTATTAGCAACATAAATATCTATTGTAATAGATGCATTATTACATAAAAATATATCTTTACATTGAAGATGCATCTTTATGTGAATGGTTGTAATGATTAAATGGTTGTGTTCTTTCATGAAATGGTACCCTTATCATTTTATAATCTCCAGAAAATTTATAAACTTTATGCTTGTTCAGAGGCACAATATTGTTGCTAAATATTGTGTTCATAAGTTTGTTGTATCTTGAGAGTAATTTATCATAAAAATTCATTAGCAAACTTTGAGAAATAAGGACAAATAAAACCTTAAAAGAAAGTATTCTTATACCCTTCAAACCCATTTTAATTTTTTGATTTCATTTGATTATTTTCTGTATATTTTTCATCCTTTATTTTCTCAGATTTTGCAACAGTAGGTGGATTGAGATATAACCATTGACATAAGTGGTAAAAGAGTACTGACACAACCAGTACAAGACTAAAGATAAAATGTAAACCTGTGTGAGATATTTCTTATAAAGTCCTCTTATCTTCAAGTTGTATTCCATCTTCAAATTATTTCGAATCTGAGAGGTTGATCCATTTCCAATCTTGAGTTTAACTATACGATTTTTTAAACAAAACTAAAGAGTATTAATTAGTGATCTTACAATCAATTGTTTGTTAATATCATAATTATCTTTAATTCAACCTTAGGGGCTAACACATATTATGACGTTGGAAATAATTTCATAGGTAAACAAGTTCTTAAAATCACAAATAATAGCCTGAATTTAAACTTGTTAAGTTAGTTATAAATCCTCATCCTTAAGCTCGAGGTGTAGGTAAAATATTTTGTTTTTGTTAAATCTAAGTCAATAACTAATTGATCTCTTTACAAAAATCATCATCTTGTTCCAGTGCAACCAACATTGAGAATTAAATGTTTTTTTTTTTTATGTTAAAATTTAATATATGGGTTAAATTTTCTTATTCCAATTAATTCATAACTTGTCAAGTTATGGTTCATAACCAGATAAGCCCATAAATTTGTCAAGTTATGGTTCATAATTGGACAAGTTATGGACAATTATGAATAATAACTTGTCAAGTTATGGTTTATAACCAGACAAGTTATGGACGAAAATAATAATTTAGCCTATTTATTAACTTATGTAAACTATTGACCTATTAATTTTAATTCATCTCAAATTTTAACATATTTTCCTCTTTCTTCCTTTTTCTTGTTACTATTAATTTGGGTTAATTATTTTCTATTCCACAAATTTAACCTGCGTATAAGTGTCGTGGCCCATATATGTATGTAAAATTATACGTGCTAATTTTTTTTTTTTTTTTTATCTTTTTAATAAAAATACTTTACTTTAACGGCGCTTTGTTATAATTAATAAGGGATACTTTCCCTAATCTCCTCATTCCATATGGCAACCGAACGGAAATGAATTTAGTCAGTCAAATCTATTTAGATTTCCCAATTTAATTTATTTCTCTTCAAGAACTAATAGACAAATCTCAAAAACTTAAATGTATCTTTAATCTTTTCTTCTCAGGAATGCTTTAAATGTTAAGGTCGAGAACATTATTTTTCATACTCTAAAGAGTTCTTCAGAGCTATAGAAAACATTACAAGTCCAAGTACTCGTTCCTTGAGAAGTTGCGCCCCACAACATCAGGTAATTAGTCTGTTTTCTTTCTTCTTTTTATGTTCGTAATTTATCACAATTCAGTTTTATGATCCGTTTTCTTTAATCCTCTAACTTTTTAAGTTTTTTTTTTTTTTTATATTTTTTAAGGGAATATGAGTAAAAAAAAAAAAAAGTTTTAGGAACAAACATGGTAAGCAATATGATTTTACTTGTTTTCATAAAGTTTCCTGTTCTAGGTTTACCAATAGAAAACAATTATCTTCTTTTACTTTCTTTTCAATATTTGTTTCTAAAACATCAATACTTAAGTCTATCTTGTTTAAATTTTTTATTTTTTTTTTTTTAAATATCTATTGCCACATTTACAATTCTCATCTTTTTTTTTTTTACTCAAAGACTTGAATAAATAAAGTTTTTAAGTTTATTAATAATATGTACTGAAATGAAAGTGTATAATTGATGTCTCTTTTTTTTTTCCCCTAAAATTACAATTGCATTTTCTCATTCCTGACCATTCTGCTCAGGCCTTTTATTAAGCTCAATTATGTATTCTTTTTTTAATATTCTGCTCGGGCCTTTTGTTAAACTCAATTATGTCTCTTTTATTCGTTTTTAATTTTAAATTATTATTTATGATTCTCTATAATATTTTCTCTTATAAAAAATATTATTAAACGTCGTGAAAATCATCGTGAGATTCGCAAAACTGTTGTTACCAAAATATTTGTGCCCATCTCTAAAATAAAAAAATAAAAAAAAAGTGCCCAAACAAGGTCCTTTTTTTCCCTCAGATTGGTTGTTGAGTAGTTGACCAATTGGAAAAAATACTCGGCCGTTCTTCAACGACCTCTACAGTCTACACATAATAATACTCACTTTTTGTCCACTTTTCTGTTCTCCCAAAGTGCCATTTTTTTAACCATTTTTGCTATGACATTTCCTCCTATTCATTTGGTTCTTTCCATCAACGGAATTTACCTCCAAAATTCAAGTTCCCTGGTTTTTTTTTTTTTTTTTTTTTGCATGATTTTGGATTTAAACATGCAGAATATAATTTATTTTACATGGCTAATTTGTGTTTCTCAAAATTTTACATGACTATTTAATTTCCATATATGTGCACTCTTTTTTTTTAGAAGATTTGTATGCACGTATTTTTGAGCGTAACAAAATATTGTTTTTGAAATATGAAGTTATTTGTTTGACTTTTTCTACGATGAGACTCCTTTAAAAAATTTAACAGTGGAACATCATATTTTAACTGTTTAATTATTTTTTTAACGGTCAAATATGCAGAGAGAACAGTTTTATATACCGCGCTGTAAATTTTTAATACAGACATCCGTAAATCTAACCCTTGAAACTTGATTAACCATCAAAATAAAGTATACTACCTATGACTTTTTTTTAAGATGTCTCACCATAAAGGCTCTATTTATTTTTACCATAGTATATAGTACGGTAGTCCTTCTCGTAACGTATTATATTTTGGCCGCCTTCCTCAACATTTACCGTATATGTTACTACCTTCCAATGTAATTGTTGCGTTCTTATCAAGATGATATGAAAAGTATCATGGTGAATCCTAGTAATGCACCCGTGTATTATATATTAATTATTATTATTTTTTTGGTGTTTTATTTTCTTTTTGCCACATAGAATGTTGTTGGAAATCACTAATTTGTTGAAAGTAAAGTTCAATTAAAAAACTTTCTAGCAAAAAAGTTCAACTAAAAAACTGTTTTAAGACCAGTCCCATAATTTTCTTGTATTTCACTGTATATATACACACAAAAAGAAAGAAAAAGAAAAGGAAAGAATAATTTTTTTTTAAAAAGACATCAGGGGCACTTTCGTCCAAGTACCTTGCATTCAAACCGACCTCAAGCACTGGTTTGTTCTAAATAAAAACGACAAGAGTGAGCAGAAGAAAAGAACCAACCAAAATCCCAAACTGTCCTTATAAATTTTATACATAAGACCCGTTTAGTTCGTTAATTTAAATTTTTAATTCGAGTTAAGATGTGATTTTATATGAGAAATTTTACCATAATAAAAAAAATTAAATTTTAACTGTTTTTAAGAGTTTTTTATTATAATAAAACTTAAATTTTAAGTTCGAATTGATAAGATAAAATGAACTGAGCACTAGTACTCTTCCTCCCTATTTCTCTGTCGTTTTCTGTCTCTTTTCGTAATATTTCTCTCTTAAACATTCGTTTATAACTCGCTGTCACATTATTTTTATTTATTTATTTATTATTATTATTATTATTATTATTATTATTATTATTATTATTATTATTTTACAGAGAATGGAAATGGAAGTTTTTGAGGAAGAAAACATCATAAATAAGACAGTAAAGTTCTTAATCCTCGTTGTGGACGGGACAGCTGCTACAGGGCCGTATTGGAAGAACATTTTTTCACACTACCTGGAAAAGATCATCAGGTGATTCATCATTATATAATAATACACATATACATATATCTATATATTGTTCTTTAATTTCCTGCCTCTTTAGGATTGTATATATGTTATTCTTGTTTGTACATTTTCTTCAATGGTATATTTCTCGTTGTTCCTTGGTTTTCATTTTCTTTCAAGTTACGTGCAATGCTCTGAGGATTGTGTGTGTGTATAAAGTTGTAGTACTATTGTTTTTTTTTTAATAGAAATAATAGCATATTAGCATATTGTTGACTTTAGAAATACTAGATATATACAAATTTATTGGGAAAAAAACGCACTACTATACTTTATACAGTAAAAAAATAAACTGAAATAAAAATAATAAAAACTAGAAAAGAGAAAAATTTAGGTAGTTTAAAAAAATTTTTACGTCCACAAAAGAAGAAAAAAATTCACTAACAGTTTTAAAGTTAAACATTTAACAAAGTTTTTCACTTTCTCTCTCTACCTAAAATCCCTTGTACCCTTGCTTGTCTCTACACTTTTCTCACACATAAAGCCTTACACAAAACACTATTTATATACTCCTAATAATCCTTGCCCAAAAACGAAAACAACAACTTACCTAAAAAACACAAAATTATTACTATCCTAAAATTTATTTGAGTCACTTACCTAATAATCTCCACCTTGACTAAAATTCTCTCAATTCATACATTTGGATATCCAATCTCGACAACTATCATTGAACTAACGATGCAAACTTCAACAAGAATAAACACATATCAACTTCAAACTCTCATCAAACTTGATATGAGAAATTGTCTTATGCTTCTTCAAAATATTTTAACTACTACAAGTCTTTACCATCTTGTCTTTATCATCTATAACTGTTATTATCTTGTTGTACTCTTTTACTCCTGCAATTTCTTTCACAATAAAAGAAGATTCTCTGTGACTTGGCTCCACCTCATAACTCCACCTACAACTATAGTCTCAATCAGTTTATACAAGTTTTTAACTTTTGCACCTTTCATAGCTACTAAATCACTTCTCTTGACTTACATAAAACTATCATTCACATAGTACTCGCAACCCAAAGTGGCTAAAGCCCCTAAAGAAATTAAACTTTTCCTTAGTTGAAGATCATGTCTAACATTTATCAAAGTCCTCACAACTCCTTCAAATATTTTCACATTCACCGTACCTATTCCAATAGTTTAATCACTAAAATCACTAGCCATTAACAAAGTATCGACATCACATGACTTATAGGAATCAAGCCACTCATTATGTAGACACATGTGAAATGAACATCCAGAATCTAAAATCTAAGAATTAGAAATATTTTTATTAGTAATAACATAGTAAACATCATATTTATTATCATATATGTCACCAACAACATTTGTAAAATATGAAAGGTCTGTTTGTTTCTATTTTTCATATTTTTTGAGAATAAAAAATGAAAACGCGTAAATAAAACATGTTTGGTACAAAATTTTCTAAAAATTGAAAGCAAAAACGTTTTTATCCTTTATTGAAAATCTGAAAACGGATGAAATCCGTTTTCATTTTCTCCATTTCATTTTTTCCCTCCTCCTTTCTTCTCTCTCTTCTCCGACTGCTCTCCTCTCTCTCTATCTCATTCTCCCACCCCTTCTCTCTCCTCAAACTCGTTTCTCTCTCTATCTGTCGCCTCTGCCTCTTCTCTCTCCTCTCTCCGCGTTCGCGACTGGCGGCCATAGCCGAATCTCGCCGGAGCATCTTTTCTTCCCAGATTTCTCTCTCTTCTATCTGCTCTTCTCATCTCACGTCTCTCTTTCCCCTCTCTGCGCCTTCTTCTCTCTTCGCCGCTCTCTCTCACCTCCTCTGATTCACTTTGTCCCAGAAGCCGCGCGCTCTCTCTCTCTCTCTCTCTCTCTCTCTCTCTCTCTCAGTCTGATTATAATAAAAGTTAAAATTCCATTTTCATGAGTACGAGGGGGGAAAAAAAAAAAACAACGTTTATAGATCAAACAGATGGAACTCTGTAATGCAAAGAAAGTCTGTAATGCAACGTTTGGGGACAGAGTGACAGGAAAGTCTTCAAATTAGGCTCAGATCTTCCTTGATTTATCTATAGAACTCTGTCATTCAAAGAAATAGCAACAAAATGAAATATTTTATTCTATTAGAACTTACAATAACATTATAGCCATGAGCCCATATAACAAACAAACAACGTTTATATAAACCAGAAATCAACAACCATGGATCAAACAGATAGAACTCTCTCTCTCTCTCTCTCTCTCTAGAAACTCTCTAGAAGCTCTCTTAAGTATTCCTTTCCTCTTTCCAGCAAAAAAAAAATCCTTTCCTCTCTCTAGGTTCTTACCTCTCTCTAGGTTCTTACTTAGAAGTAGAGCGGTACCCGTGCTTAACCAGCGTTTTTAGATTAAAAAACTGTCAACACTAAACATAAATAAATTAATAAATACTATTACATATTTTTAAAAATTAAATCACTAAATACAAACACACAGTTTCAGTTTTTTTTTTTTAAATTAAAATCAATCTTTGAATAAAATTGTTAAACGTATTTTTAAAAATAATTTCAAAATGAAAATGAAAATATTTTCATTTTTATTTTTATACAGAAAACAAAATAATTTTAAAACCAATTCCAAATGCACTCGAAATTTCTTGGGTTTCTTGTTTTCTTCTTTCTTCTAGATGCTCGTCACTTCTTCACGTTTTCTTTTAATATGTCCATTCTTATGACAATAACAGCACTCAATATCTTTCCTTGGTCGGGATTGAGAGCGATCATCTCTCTTATCATAATATTTTCCTCGTGACTTGCTCCTACTCTTATCTAAATCTGACTTCGCCACTAAAATTTGTTCATTATGAGACGTACTACTAAGTTTTTCCATATTTGCCGTCTCTAATAGGTAGTCGACATCTCATTCATAGTCAATGTCATCTTTCCAACAAAAAGTGTAATCACTAAAGTCTCATATGATTTGAGTAGGGATGCTAACAAAATTTTTGATTTATTTTTCTCATCAATTTTGACATCTACACTTAACAATTAAGTTATGCACTTATTAAAATTATTTATATGATCCCTAACATCACTTTTCTCATCTATCTTCAACTCTTACAATTACTTCTTCAAATATAATCTATTTGTTAGGGATTTTGACATATAAATTTTTTCTAATTTTTTCCACAACTCAGAAGGAGATGTCTCATTCATATTACTATAAAGTGCTTACCGTTTTCGCTTCCAATTCTTCCCAATCTTCATCTTTCATATTTTTTGACTCTTTGCAACGCTTTTAGTAATCCCTGCTGAATCAGAACTGTACTTTGACTGTACTCTTTCAGATATTGAATTCTTCTCAATCTTCATCTTTCATATTTTTTGGATTCTTCACAATTGATTGTACTCTTTCAGATATTGAAATTACTCTTTCCATTAAACCGCTCAATCTACTTAAATTTTATCCCGTACATCATCTTGACCTCTTTTTTTTTTTTTTTAATCTTTACCACAGCTCTGATATTAGTTGTTGGGAGACACCAAATGGAAAACTGACCTTACACAGTGCACGAGCCCAACTTGACCCAAAAGGTTAACTTATTAGGTCTTGTCTGCTTTCATGTATATGTCACGCCCCCCAAACGGGGTGGGTGACGTGGAGCTCGATTAGGGATTAATAAAGCAGATCCCCAACCGGATCCCACACTTAGCTGCATTTAAATAATAATAAATTACATAATCCAGGAGCCTCTGACACACAGGGCTCCACCCCACAGGACATACAGTATCGTACATACATGTTCATGTAAATAATCAATTACAACAGACATCAACCACAGTCTAGTAAATCCAAATATTAATAAGTTTACAGAATTTCTCAATTCCTTACACTTTATATTAGAGGATGAACATGATCCTCACTTGATCGATCCGTAGCACAACTCAGCTACGATGCACCGCTCCTCGAGTCTCTTGGGAGGGGTTTACATTTAAAACATTGAAACATGAGCGAAAGGCCCAGTAGGATATAATTTGAAATAATTTAAATAAACGAATAAATAAATAAGTGCGTAAATAGAATAAATAAGACATTCAGCCCGACAGAACAGCCGGAACCTCACATCCTTTTTCTCAAAGGAAATATAACTAAAATAATCCATATTACAGGCTTCAGCGAGTAATTAGTACAAATTACTCACCTCACCAAGCGCCTCGCCTACCGGACCGGTTTCGGGTTCTGCCCCCGAGGATGCACTCTCCGCATCCTATCTAGGCTTACAGCAATAGACTCTATTACAAGTTCACAAGATCTCTTATCTTAAGAAATCATCCGTTTAACATTATGAAATCGTTCATATGACCCCACGAACTACTCAAGCCGCGGGCCCTATGACTGGGCAAGCCATGAGGTTCCATGACTAGACAAGCTATGGATTCCATGGACAGGACAAGCCAAGGATTTCCATAAACTAACAAGTCATGGTTTTTAAAACATTTTTTTCTTTCGCAAACCAATCCCTTTCTTTAAAACATTTTTCAAGGCCAAAATGCTTTTTGAAAACAGGCGCATAAGGAAAAGGGATAGAAATCCTACCTCACACAATCAAACCTGGGACTAGCGTTGCCTTTTCTGGCTTCCGCTTCCTCAAGCCCCTTCAGTCTGAATCCTCAGCGATCACTGATGCAAGATAACACTTTAGGATCAATTTTCATTCCTAAAGTAATCCAATCTCAATCATATACCAAGATTTTCCAATTAGTGTGCCCTAATCAATTTTCATATTTCAAATTCCATTCCAATGGTTTTTAAATATCAAATCAGGAATTAAAGATACTAATCCTTTCATCCCAAGTCCCCAAATGAAGCTAATTTGGGTTCTCCCCGAAAACAGGGGTCAAAACGACAATTTCAGGCCAAACAGGGTCAACCCTGTGTACACCGGTTGACCGGAGACAGAGGAGTGCATCACCACCGGTCGGCCGGTGGTGTGCACCCAGCCGACCAGACCGGTCGGCCGGTGGCCATAACAAGATCCGGTCGACCGATGCAGTCGACCAGTGGAGATCTCTAGTTCGCGAAAACTCGCGGAAATCAGTTCAAAAACCTGCAAATCCAGTCCCAATTCACAAAATCTCAAGGGACAACCACTAGATCCGGGTTCTAGGTCCTAAAACAAGTCCAAAGAACCCAAGATCTCTAATTTCTACTCTAGTTTTACTAAAAAATCATCAAAATCCGTTTTGAACCAAAAGTGAGTTTTAAATCCGAAAAACTTAAAATTCGAGAGAGGTTCTTTCAGTAATCTTACCTTGAATCCTTCTCTTGATGTTGAAAACTCTTTGAAATCACTCTTTGGCTCAAAACCGGTTCGATTTGGAACAGAAATGAGAGAGAGAGAGAGACGCACGGGAGAAAAGAAAAGGAAAGAAAAAGAAAAAGAAAAGAAAAGGAAAATAAAAGAAAATGACGTGTAAAATATAACAGTCCAGAAATGCGCCCATACACACTTCTAGATTAAAATAAATTACTGTAAATAATTTAAAAACCTTGGAATCATTTAAACTCTATTAATTAAATCAGATTAGGCACACTAATAATCTTAATTACCTTAATTAATCTCAATTAATTCTTCAGGGTGTTACAGTATATAAACCACTTCACATTCTTATCCACTTTTCATGTGGGACAATATACACATGCTCTTTTCTCAATAATCTCTCCCTCATGTCTGTGTTTATTGAGCTCCCTCTCGAACCAAAGTTTCTAGTAGCTGGCACACTCAGACATTGCACTCCAAACGGGGGCCAACTCGAGTATGGGAAAGAGAGCCGAAACCATGCAAGTTCATTAATGCTCCACTATCCACACCTGTAATAGCACCTATTGTGGGAACAATAACTCTCCACAGGAGGCAACGTGGGAACTGCAACTGAGTGCGATCGTTTAGCCCATACAAACCACTAGTTCTGATACTAGTTGTTAGAAAAAAAAACACACCACTACACCCACGCAACAGAAAAATAAACTGAAACCAAAATAAAAGAAAAAAAATAGAGAATACAAAGATTTATGTGGTTCGAAAAAATTTCCTACGTGCACGGAAGAGGGAGAAAAATTCACTAACAGTTTTAAAGTTACACACTTAAAAAACTTTCTCACTCTCTCTCTCTACTCAAAACCCCTTACTCTCTCTCTCTCTCTCTCTCTCTCTCTCTCTCTCTCTCTCTCTCTCTCTCTCTCTCTCTCTCTCTCTCTCTCTCTCTCTCTCTCTCTCTCTCTCTCTCTCTCTCTCTCTCTCTCTCTCTCTCTCTCTCTCTCTCTCTCTCTCTCTCTCTCTCACACACACACACACACACACACAAAAAGAGACCCCTTACACACTTGCCCCTCTCTCTCTCTCTCTCTCTCTCTCTCTCTCACACACACACACACACACAAAAAGAGACACTCTGTTTATATACTTTTCTCTAAGCACACATAAAGTCTCATAAGAGTACTTATTTATAAACTCTTAATAATCATTGCTTAAAAACAAAAAATAATGATTGACCCAAAAAGCATAAAATTATTACTTTCTCAAAATTAATTTCAGTTAAAGATGATAGTGTTTAATTATGGGGTAGATTTTTTAAAACAATGTTTTAAAATTGTTCTCTTTTTGTTTGCCTTATAGAGAAGGAGAAAGAATTAATTTTTTTTTTTTAAAAAAGGTGAATATATGCATATGACTATGGTATATTTGCCTTTTCGATATCCTTGGTAGAGTTTTCACCTTCTTTTCTTTTATTGTTGGACAATAATGCTGCGGTTGCATTTACAAGATTTATATATGTTAGTAGATATAGCAATACACGACAAACGTTTTTTTTTTTTTAGTACATATGACAAACGTTTTGGAAATGATAATAATTATAATATTAATTAATACATGCAATTGTTTTGATTGGTTAGGTTGTTTAATGCATTAAGACTCAGGTTAAATATTTTATTTAATGATAATATTGAGTTAGGACATTAATTTTATGTGGATGATATGAATTCTGAATTAATAGATTTGACTATATATGATTGAGAAGATATTATGTCATGGGAATTTGTTTTTGAAGACTATTTTGAAATTGCATCCAAGATTAGGCCATTGGATAATCTAGTGAACGTTTTAAAACCATAAAGTGATCAATGATTCAATATTTATTTGTATATTATATTGACTATCTAAGATACAGTTTGATTATTTCAATCTTATTCTTCTTGATCATTATGCTATTGCCGACTAGTACTATTCATATTGGAGTATATATTCAATGTAAAACGACAAAATTTATTTTCCGGGTACAGAACAGCATGCTTTATTTGATCATCTCTTCCATTTTAAGACGACAGAGACACAAATTTTCTAATTTTGTTTTATTTAAGCCTTAAAAAGTTCCTCGTACTATGAAAATCATAAAACTAGATTTTTTTCTCTTTTACTTTTTGTGAAAAAATAATATACTTTCTTTTATGCCCCTTCTTTGTGGTTTCGTCGTCTACATAAAAGGAAGTTATCCTTTACTTATGAGACCAATTCTTATATCTCCAATAAAATAAGTCATTGATTAACTTTCAGTTCATATTGCTTAATAGATCTATTAATTAGTTTCATTACAAAAATGAACTAAGGTGATGTTTGGTAGAGGGATTCGTTCCCTGATTCGAATCATGATTCATAGTTCGCTACAGTATTTTCTCTCACAAAAAATACACGTAAATTAAAAATAATTCTAATCACATAGTTCTAATCCATAAACCAAATGGACTCTTTTAATGTGTATCTCAATTAGTCCCCTATGATCTAGTTATAATTCAGTTGTATGTTTTAATTAAGATCAGAAGCACATGTTTTGACTTAAATTTTAATGTGCGCCATGAAATGATTCACAAATCATGCTTATGCTCCACATTATTTAGATATCACTAATTAAAAGAGGAAAGTAAAAACAGTTAAAATTCTAAAAGCATTCTTATATCTCCTCCAGATTTTGCTTTCTAGTTGCTTTCATTTGTCTTGACATGCATACATACATACATACAAATTACTTTAATTTTAGATATAACATCTTTTAGGGCTTCTTTTACAATGCATCTCAAAATTATGACCCACTGGTAGAACAAGTGTTTTTAGTTAGATTTTCAGCAAGAGCAGTTCTATGTGACGTGCTGTAAATTTTAAATACGGATTTGGACATATTTAAATGTTAAAAATTTAATCTAACAGTTAAAAATACTTACTTTACCGCTGGGTCACAAACGGGAGATGCACCGTAAAGTTTCCCATCTTTTAGTTCTTTATTCAAATTTGTCTACTTTTACTCCTCCAGGTATATCAGCCGGGCAACAGAACAGGTATTATCTAGATCTACCTGGCTTCATGATAATTTTATTCGCATCACTATAATGCTTAATTAGTACATGCACAATTAACTTTTTAACTGTAAAACAAATTCCAACTATTCGAAACCGGAGGAAATTAAAACTTTTGAAAAGGTGTGATATTGGAAGACTTTATATATCATGTGCATAGTACTTTTGTAAATTAAGAAAAATTGGACAATAATTAATGTTGGCCAATAATACTATATGTTAACTGAAATATATATATATATATATATATATATATATATTAGTTGTTCATGTATGAAACAACTGAAGTTTTCAACTATATATGATCATTTGGACTCATATCAAAACAAAAGGTCATAACATTTCTATCCAAGTCAAATTAATTATTTCTCGATATATAATTGTTAACACATGAAGCCTTAATATCCAACATTATTCACACCATTTAATTAGGTATAAATCATACTCACACATGCACAGACACATATAGATATAATTAATCAGTAGTTAACGAATCAATGTCTATTTTGGCTTAATTGAACTACAAAGAAAATACACAAGTTCTATGCTTAATCTTATTATTTTCTTTTTCCATTTACTATTTGTCTGTAGTACCCTGAGGCAATGCTTTGGTATGGTTTGGTTGTATTCATGGCTCATAGAGATTATAATGCAGGTATATATGTATATACAATATATGAATTTTTTCTTACTCACGTCACCCAATCGGGCCTTTTTTAATCTGAGTAAAAAAAAAGTAGGTACATAAGCTAGTAAATTTAATGTAGAAAAACAAAGTAAAAATTAAGTCACAACTATTTCCAATAAATATTGAGTAAGAAACAATTTTACTAATTTATGAATTTTGTCATGTGTTTGCAGATTTCAACGCGAAATCATGGGCATGGACAAGGGACGTGAACAAGTTCCTTGAACAGCTTTCGGGTTTGGTCTTCAGCGGAGGCTGCGGTCTCAACGATGCTGCCATTGCTAATGGCCTCAACGATGCGCTTGTGGTAATTAATTTTTGTAATTAATTACGTATTATATCATTTGTGCCTAATCATCTGCTTTTCTTGGATTAAACATAATAATTAACTGGCATGTTTGTATTGGAATTTCGATTAGTTGTATCCGAAGCCTCATCTCGGAGAACATGAACTATTTGTGGATCATCACGTTTCTGCGGAGAGACATTGTGTTCTTGTGGCTGCTAGTAACCCCATTACATTGGCAATGCGGCTTTGCTTGCCAATCATAAAAGATGGTCAATTTTCGGATTTAGGAACCGAGTCCCGGAGTGTTGTTGTTGATGATGTTGCTAAGATGTTTGCTGAGGTACTATTTTTTGATTAGTATGGCTTTTATATTTATCTTGTGTTCTTGTACTTTCTCTCTTAGTAACATGGTTTTTGTTCATTTATATATATATATATATATATATATATATATTTTCTCCCTAATTTTGCAGTGTTCTATATCTCTATCAGTCATTTCCCCAAAGCACCTCCCAATACTTAAACAAATATTCAATGTGGTAATTAAATGTCTCCTTTTCCATTCATTTACATGAATATTAATTAACATTCACCATCTCAGTTATTTTTCAGCTTTGAAAAATGCTAAACTATCATATCACAATTGCGTTTTCAACCAATCAATTTTCTGCTTCTATTAATATGACAATGTTTAGAGTTGACAAATGATAGTGAAATGATAGTTTCATGATACTTTGGAGACACTAATTAATAACATTTTGATAACTCTACTTTTGTAGGGAAATGGTATAACCGAAGAAGTTCCCTCAGCTAATAACAATGTGGATTATAATCCTCATGAATATCTTGTTCTACTGTCTGAGAAATTCCCGGAGATCCATTCTGCCTTTAAACAAGAGCAAATGATGATGATGAGGAGTTCATCACCAGCATCTGTTGATGGTCAAGATAATTTCATGGAAACAGAAACCGAATTTGATTCCGGAAATTTGATGACAGGTTATATGTGAATGATTTTTATGTTTTCGAAGATATGACAAGTTATAAAATGTACAAATTACATACATACATATATGTGTATGCGTGTGTAGTGGCAAAACTAAAAAACTTTTTCCTATAGGGGCACTATGCAAAATATTAAAGATGGTGTTTTATTGATCAAGGAGATAGTTATTTTTTTTTTTTCCGCGAAGATATGATTTTTATTATAAAATGACGGCATAAATGAAATTTAAAAAAAAAAAAAATTTGAATAAAAATCAGATTTTTAAAATCTGAATGGGGACAGTAATATGTTGCTTGGCAACTGCACTCATATAGTTCAATTATTTTAAGCACATTTTTCTCAACTCAGTAAATTGTAGGTATTGTCGAAGAGCTAAATAATATTAGTAAACATATTTGTTGGGTCTTGTAGATGAGGATTTGAAGTTTATTGTGCAAATCACGGATGAACCTACCACAGATATGCAAGAAGATCATATTTATCCTGAAGAAACCTTTACAGTAATTGTGAGGCTCGTTCACTATCATCTAATTTGTTCGATTAATGTCTATAAATGAAACGCTTCGTCTTGTAACGTTTCGAGTCTTTAGCATGAAAGTATACACTGCTCAAAACCCTTTCGCTTGGAACACAAGTCATGAACTTATTTGTGTCTTTTACTAAGTTTTTTGAATCAAGCATTATTTCATTAAATTCCAAATTTTGTTCCAAAAATTTTGGTCTCATCTTGCACTCATTTTCTAAAAGCTTTAGTTCTGAGAAAAGAATATTTACCAGCATAGTTTGAGAACCTGAATTCTAATAACTTCACGTGCATTTTAATCAAACTTTTAGTCTATGATCTGTTTGAAGATTTCATCGACATTGATGGTGTAATTGGTCTATAAAGAATAGCTAAAAATTTTAGAATACAAAACCCAATTTTTTCCACTCCCAAAATAAATCTCAAGTTTTTGGGAAAAAAAAAAAAAAAAAGTAACAGTGGTTGTTTTGTCAAACTCCAGCCTGGTATTGTTCCACAGGCCACCCAGGCCACCAACAGTTTAAATACTGAACCTAGCGCTTCTATGGAATTTCACTCCGACGAAGGTAGGATTTTGATGTATGAGACAACTCTAGCAAATGGCATAGGAATTACGCAGAGAGGCCTTGATCAACAACAAAGGACACTGTTGACACCCGCCGATATTGGAGCTGAAAAAACTTCGGAGGAGGCTGGATTTTGGGCAACACAGGATCCCCATCAAAACTTCAGGAGTAGTACTCTGGTACAAATACTTGAACTCAAAAGGCCAATGATGCTGATGGAAATGACAGAAAACACAATGCCGCCTTTGTCATTTACAGAAATACTCCCCTCTCATCCTCAAGTCTTCTACAATTTCCAGCCTGGAGAGTTTAAAATGGTGCAGACCGTCTGCCCAACAAGCAGACAAGTTACAACTGATAGCATTGTCGTCTCATCGATTTCTAACAGCAATTCAAACTTCAACAGCTCAATCCCTGTTGGAGTTCAAACAAATAGTACAGGACAAGGATCTCAATCCGTCATGTTATCAACAGGAGTTAGACCAGGAGAATTTCAAGGAGTTCCTAGTGTAGTACTGCAGCCGCTTCCTGGTTCGTTGATCAGTTCGGGAGCAAACTCGAGTGTTCCTCAGTCTGAAACTCCTGGTTTAGTTGGAAACTTGAGCTATCCTCAGGCTGCTATTTCCACAACTCCTGGTTTAGTTGAAAACTTGAGGGCTCCACATTCTGCAGCTTTTGGTTTAGATGGAAAAGTGAGCTGTCCTCAGGCTGCAGTTTCTACAGCTCCTGGTTTACCTGAAAACTTGAGGGTTCCTCAGCCTGCAGCATTTGATTTAGTTGGAAACTCAAGTGGTACAATTTCTGCAGCTCCTGGTTTAGCTGGAGATTGGAGGGTTCCTGAGGCTGCAAATACTGGATTAGCTGAAAACTTCGGAGCACCTCAGCCTGCACCTTTTAGCATTTCTGGAAACCCGACCGGTCCTGAGCGTGCAGTTCCTGCAGCTCCTGATTTAGAAGGAAACTTTAGCGCTTCTCAGGCTGCTACTTTTACGGCTCCTGATGTAAACGGAGACTCAAGGGTTCATCAGGCAGACGTAACTCCTGGTTTAATTGAGAATCTTAATGCTCCTCAGGCTGCAGAGTACGTCGCTCCTCCCGGTTTAGCTGAAAACCTTGGGCTCATGCTGTAGATTCTACAGCTCCTGGTTTAGCTGCAAACCTGAGGGTTCCTCAGACTGCTTCTTGTGGATTTACCGTTGTTCCGCGTTCCTTAAGCAATAATGGAGAGTTGCAGCCACGAACAACACCCAGAGTAGTTGGCGAGCAAGGTGTATTTGACAACAACCAAAATAGAGTTGGGTGCAATGCTGAGAGATTGGATGGTCATTTATCTGTGACCACCACCTTTGGTTCTGTCATTGAAAGAGATATCCTAGTCCATGGCGGGATGGACGGACTTGTTCTTGCAGATCTCGACAATGAGCAGGATGGATATGTGCTGTCATGGCAGGTAAGTCTAAATGCTTTTCCTGGAAGAACACTTCAGAGGAAATAAGAGAAATTTCAGGATGTTGATAAGAATTTTTGGCTTAAAAAAACTTGGTTCACTTAAATTTATTCCAATTTTAAAATCTGGAAAAATTAAGTTTTTCTGCTCCATAAATAGCATATTAATAACACTGGCTAATCCAATTGAGTAAAACTCCAACCAGCGTTTCTCACTGTTCTCTCTCTCTCTCTCTCTCTCTCTCTCTCTCTTGTTTTGTTTTGTTTTGTTTTTATTTTTTTTGTCATTTGTTAATCTTTACGTCTTTCCAATTTTATCATGATTAACTGTTGTGCTTTCAGGAAAACATAAATGCAAACCATCGTGGAAAAACATATCCTCTTGGTCAAACGCAGGTACGATATTAAAAATTTACCACAATAGGTACCATATTTTTTATAGCAAATAAATAGAAGATTATTGGTAAGAACAAAACATATTTTACAGTTTGGTGGGCGTTCTACTATTGATGTACAATTTTTGTGATTCAAAGATAACTCCTGCAATCTCCCTTTAAAGTATATACATTTGAAATGTAGAAGATTACCAAAATCTTAAGTTGTTGTTGTTGTTTTTTTTTTTTTAAACTTCTCACTATGATGTAGGAGAATTTAGCTATTACAGTCGTTTTTATTTTTTATTTTTTTTTTTTTTTTTTGCCATCTTGTCTGTTCTAACTTATCAACTTAGCTTTCTTTTGTTATCAGTTTACCATTATTTGTTTAGTATGTAGCTTGTCTTAGTTTGTATTTTGCGAACTCTAAATAGCTAGATTATCTATTCTAATAGTTAGACTTGATTATTGAGATAATGAATACAAAAATTGAGTTTTGCTTCTATTTTTTCGGTGTTTTCTTGTTCCGCTGCATTACACTTAAAACTTCCATACCTTTAACAGGCATACAGAAAGTTACCTGCACCAGCTTCGTGAGTTCTAAAACTGAATTTAATTTCTATTTTTCAGCTTCTTCTACTCATTCATGCTTCTGAGTATTCTTCTAAATTACAAGTAAAAGAACTAACATATTGGTGTATTATTGAACAACTTTTTTTATTTTCTTTTCCTTTTTCATCAGGCTTACCATCGACTGGCCGGAAACAATTCTGATCGGTCAAGTTCTTAGACTGCCGTCTGTTTACATATTGTAAGTCACGCAGTACATATGTTGGCCTAGTTCCTTATCAAGAACATCTATTTTTCTCATAGTATTTTTCTCCTTTTTAAACCAGACCATACAGAGGCGAAGCGGAGATTGTGGTCTTCGCAGTATCAGCTAAGCATAAACTTTATGAGGAAATGAAGAATCAAGCTATCGTTAGTTATCTTGACCTTAAATACACTGCTTTTACTAGCATCGACAGACGGCTTCATTTTATGTTTCTATTTGCACTGATTACTTATATGGAGGAAAGTACATGATTATAATACTTAAAAAGAGTTAATTCCATTTTAGTCCTCGAACTATAGCTGAGTCTCATTTTGATCTTTGAACTTTTAAAACGTCTGAGAACGAGTCTCGAATTACAAAGTGGTCCAAGCTAGTCCTTCTATACTCATCTAACTGTTAAAATCTTGAATGAAAAAGGCTCCGCTTTCTTCTTAATAGTTGTGTTTGAAAATTTAAAATTACAAAGCGCACATTTATTAAACCTCCTCTCGTGCAATTTCTGTCGAGATTTTAACAGCCGGACAGTCAGAAGGACTAATATATAATAATGGACCAAAATGAAACTCGTCCAATAGTCAAGGACTAAAAGTGTCCTACTTTGGTCAATGAAGCTGATCAACTATTACCTGATCAAATGCATACATTTCGGTGAAAACAGATTGTTAGAATTCCAGCTTTGAGACTTTTCTCTCCAAAATTTACTAGACCTCTCTTTTATTTTCTGTTTAACTATTCTGTTAACTGGAAAATGTTTTGCAGTACCTATAGTTTAGTGAGCACAATATTAGAAGAGTTAAATTGGTCAGTGAAAGGGTGCTTAAGTATCAATCTTGCATACTAGACCTCTCTTTTATTTTCTGTTTAACTATTCTGTTAACTGGAAAATGTTTTGCAGTACCTATAGTTTAGTGAGCACAATATTAGAAGAGTTAAATTGGTCAGTGAAAGGGTGCTTAAGTATCAATCTTGCATATCATTTACACACAAATTAGCTTCTAAGATTTATAACAATCTTTAGATGTTTGAATTAGTATTACTCTTTATGCTGAAATTGGCTTATGTTTTATGCAGTGTATAAGAGTGGACTTACCCTCCCAAACCATGCTCTTCCTCTCAACTAAAAGAGACCGTCGCTTCATAGGCGCCCTTTTCCGACAGGGTAATCTTCTTTTGTTTTACTTCAGTCCATTAGATCTACTTGAAGATCATAAAATCTGGTTCAAACTAACATTGCGGACATTGGAATTTGCAGCACATTCCTCCGTTTATGTTCAACAAATCTCTTGTTCAGCCACAGGCGCCGCAGGGGGTACCAAAAGAACAGCCACACACTGATGACACTAAGTCGGATGGAAGGACAACCGACTGTGTTATGCGTGATGAGGAAGTGGAAAAGCCAGAAGGGACAAGTAATCAGAGTTAATGAACCATCTTTGCCTTTAAAGTTAAAGGCTTTCAATGAGGTTACAAATTTCTTTTTGTTTTTTTGGATGAATAAGCTTTGGACTCCTAATTTTTAGGACGCTTTCTAGTCCCCCTTTTTTTTTTTTGTTCATTTCAAGTCAAAACAATTTCGGAGATTTTTTCTTAATTGGCATGGTTGTGTGCTGCTAAAATTTGCAGCACAAAGAACAATAGAATCGTGTGAAATAAAAAATGTTAATTGGAAAAAAGTACCAAGTTCTATGTATATCTGGCAAAGAGAACAAAGGAAGAGTGGATTATCTGCAATCCACAAGCAATGGACATGTATATTTGTTGACTCGAAGATTTTATGGTTACACACATAACATATCGGTAAATCCACACAAACCCACCTCTACTATTGAGGTTTGGAGTTTAAATATCCAAAACATATAAAAAAAAAAAAAAAAACTCCTTTTAAAAAATAATAATAATAATAATAATAATAATAATAATAATAAAAATAAATAAATAAAGAGCATTTAGTTAATTACAATACATACTCAAATTATTAATCTCCTTTTTGTGATTATAAAAAGTGAACATTTTATGTGAAACAGAGGAAGGAACAGAAACATGAGATTGAAAATTCCAAGTTTTTTGAAACTTGCAATATTTTCAGTGTCATGTATATTACAAATATCGTCCATATCAAAAAGTTGGTTCTGATTACTTAATAATTTGAAACATAGTCACAAATCTGCACTCTCTTGAGCAATTTATTAACGGTAAATGCAAAGATTTTCAAACCAACACCATTGCATGGTTTCAACTGTAAAAACATATATTACACATAAGCTAGTCATACTTTTGGTTGCTCTGAAGCTAGTCATACTATTTTGATTGTTGGTCTTATAGGTAAATTATAAAGAAGAAATTACACCATATACCAGTTCTAAGCATTTAAAAACATTAGGCTCCGTTATCAATCCTGCAAAACGAGATTGAAAAGTGGAAACTGTGAGACAATTCATAGAAGAGGATGCAGGATTTAGTGCATTTGTCGAGAGAAGATAAGCTATTTTACGAATTCATGTACCTCACATCTTTGAGAAGCTGTCTTTAACGTTTCGTAAGTCCTTGAAGGCATCATTAATCTTCATCCTATTTCTTGGTAATTCCTCTGAGCACTTCAAACCAATTGTGAAAATGGAAATTAAGCTCTCATGTACCTTGCCACTTCTCGTTAGCGCCTTTGTGTGGCTACAAGATGCTTCTTCTTCTCCTTCTGATAAGAGACTTTGATCGACTATCTCCGTCATCCGTTTTGGAAAAGCCATTTTGACAAATTTATAAAGGCTAAGTCCTTTAAGACTTTCATCAGTGGGATTTTTTGCCGTAAGGATTTCCAACAAGAGGATTCCAAAGCTATACACATCTCCTTCAGTCGACACCTTGCTTCCCATGCCATATTTTGCAATATACCAGAAGTCGAATGCGAACAATGGAGTTAGCATTTTAACATATCTAGTTGTCATTTTCTATAACATTGCTTACATACCAACCTACCTTACCTATGTAACCACACATACATACATAAACACACACACATACACACACACACACATTCTGTGTCCTAAACAAAGATTCTAATAAGAAAACTGCAGTATCAAGTAAATCATAATCGCTTTTAAGAAGACAGTTACCTGGAGCTACATATCCGATTGTTCTTCTTATTCCAACAGAGCTGCTTATGTCATTCTGAGATGTTTGAACATTGTCATTTGCAAAATCCTTCACAGACCATAGTCTCCCACATGAGTAGTCATGTCTTGGTCAAGAAGAATGTTGCTTGGCTTTAAGATCACAATGTATGATTGAAAGTTCATTGTAGTTATGAAGATAATCCAATGCCGATGCCACATCAGTGACTATATTCAACCGCTGAGATAAAGTCAAACTTTTCCTCTGTTTCTCCAATGTTTGTGGATATGGACACAACTAATCTTCCAAACTTCCATTTGGCATGATTTCATAGACGAGGGCATTGAAACCGTTTCCTAGGAAATCAATACTTGAACAAGCAGTAATGATTTTCACTAGATTTCGGTGTCTAATATTCCTTAGAGTTTCGCATTCAGCCATGAAACTTTTGGAAGCTTGATACAGAATCGAAAGTAAAGGTTTTATTATGCAAGTATTATTGAATTGAACAAACAATCGGAAGAATGAGGTAAGATTTTTTCCGAATACACTTCTCACAATCAGGTATTCGAGAGATCTAAACTCTCCAAATTCCTCACAAAACAATACTCTGCCCTCCCCGTTCACTTCCACTCCTTTATATCTCCGTTATTTATCTCCTAAAAACAGTTATTCCTACATCCTATTCACTCTACATTAGGCAGCCCTGCCACAGAGTTCCCTTTTTGCCCTTGCCGTTTATTCCTCCTCACATAAGTGAAATACACTGGTGGCTTATCATTACCAGCCGCCCAAACTTGCACCTTGTCCTCAAGGTGAAAAGAGGGAAAATGATGTTGGATAGTCGAAAAGGAATCCCATGTGGCATCAAAGGCGGGCATTCCCTGCCAATGAATCAACACGTCCAGATCACCCCCACTACCCCCTAAAGGTTGGCAAACACCTAAAACCGCCGCTAGTTCCGTCAACATTTCCATGTCCACGGAAAGCTAGGTAGGAGCTCCTGAGAGGGCTCAGTAGGTCCCAAACAACGCTTGAGTTGGGAAACATGAAAACCGGGTGAATTTGGGTTGAATCAGGCAGTTGCAAACGGTAAGCAACCTTACCAATCCGTTGTACCACCGCATAAGGACCAAAGAAGCGGGGAGCCAACTTCTCGTTTCTACAATGAGACAACGACTGTTGCCGTTAAGGACATAGCTTTAAATACACCAAGTCACCCTCCATGAATTCAACATTCGGTCTCTTTCCATCGGCCACACTCTTCATTTTTTCCTGTGCCTGTAACAAGTGCAACTTCAATTCATCCAAAGTAGCATCTCTGTCCTCCAATTAACGTTCAATTGAAGCCACATATGTCTTACCAGAGCCAAACCGAAACAATGGTGGAGGATCTCGGCCATACACCACGCAAAAGGGTGTAGTATGAGCTGCAGAATGGTATGATGTGTTATACTAGTACTCAACCCAAGCCAACCAACGCATCCATTGGCAAGGTTTGTCACACGTAAAACAACGCAAATATGTCTCTACACATTGGTTGACCACCTCCGACAGTCCTTCCGTTTGAGGGTGATATGCGGTAATCCACTTAAGTGATGTTTTGTAAACGAAACAACTCAGTCCAGAAACCATTTAAGAAAACCTTGTTGCGGTCAGACACAATGGAACGGGGAATCCCATGCAAGTGAACCACCTCCCGCATAAACAGATGAGCCACGGCCGGAGCTGTAAAAGGGTGGCGAAGTGCCAAGAAATGAGCATACTTAATCTATCCACCACTACCATGATAGTATCATAGCCTTCAGACTTAGGAAGGCCTTCAATAAAATCCATGGACAAATCTTTCCAAATTTGTTCCGAACTGGTAGAGGTTGCAAAAGTCTCATGGGCAACAAATTGGAATGCTTGTTCCGCTGACAAACCGAACAGCGACCAACATACTCCTTAATATCCTTAAACATGCCCACCCAATACCAAGTTGAGGCTAGGCGGCGATAGGTTTTGAAAACCCCCGAATGCCCGCCAACAGGGCCATCATGTGCCTCCTTTAATAGGGTGGCAACAAACGGAGAAGACTTGGCAAGTACTAGCCGTCCTTTGTAAAAGAGCCAGCCCTACTCCAAAAAAAAAAGGGTAGCTAGTGGCACCATGTAGCAAGGCCTGATAAACCCCGGACAGCCAAGAATCCAAGAGCACCTGCTGTTGTAACTCCTCACAATCCAAGCCCTGTACATATGATAACGTGCATAAAGAGGGCACCCTTTCCATTCGAGAAAGCGTATGAGCGGCCTTGTTTTCCAATCCCAGTCGATATTGGATGTCAAAGTCATACCCCAGAAATTTAGTAATCCACTTTTGATGCTCAATACTTACCAACCGCTGCTCTAACAAAAATTTCAAACTCTATTGGTCAGTTCAAACAAGAAAACGCCTTCCCAACAAATAAGGTCAACACTTTTGCACTGCTAAGACGATTGCCATCAACTCACACTCATAAATAGAATGTGCCTTGCCCCGAGAGGACAATACATGGCTGTAAAAGGTAATTGGTCAACCACTCTGCATTAACACTGCTCCTAACCCATGTCCGGAAGGATCCGTCTCAACCACAAAGGGCTGAGAAAAATCCGGTAAAGTCAACACTGAATTGAAGTCATAGCCTTCTTCAAGGCCACAAATGACTCATCGCCGCCTGATTCCACCCAAACTGGTCTTTTTTAAGTTGATCAGTTAAAGGACTTGCCAAAATCCCATAGTTCTTGACAAACATGTGGTAATAACCAGTGAGCCCCAAGAAACCCCGCAACTCCCACAATGTTTTGGGTGTTGGCCATTTCAGCATCGCTTCAATCTTCTACTCATTAGCCACCACTCCTTCCACTGAAATAATGTGCCCCAAATACCCCAATGAAGACTATCCAAAACAACATTTTTTGTCATTAACCTTCAAACTATGATGCCGCAACAACTCAAAGACCCAAAGAAAATGCTCCACATGCTCTCCTAATAACGCACTATAAATCAAAATGTCGTTAAAAAACACCAATACAAACTTCCGCAGAAAGCACTTAAACACCTCATTCATTAGAGCATGAAAAGTAGCAGGTGCGTTTGTCAAACCAAATGGCATCACCAGAAATTCATAATGCCCCTCATGGGTTTTAAAGGTTGTTTTGGGCACATCTTCGGTGCGCACTCTAATTTGGTAATATCCAGAACAAAGATCCAACTTTGAAAAAATCTCCGCCCCATGCAACTCATCCAATAATTCATCTATCATTGGAATAGGGAACAGGTTAGGAACGGTAGCGCGATTCAAAGCTCGATAGTTCACATAGAAACACCAACTCCCGTCTTTTTTCTTGACCAAAAGCACTAGACTTGAATAAGGGATGGCTTTGGGTTGAATAATGCCCGCTTGTAACATTTCATTAACCAAGCACTCAATCTCATCTTTCTGCACCTGTGGATAACGATAAGGTCGTACTCTAATCAGATACGCTCATTCTTGAAGCATAATCACATGATCACGAGCCCGAGTAGGCGGTGATTACGCCCAAACGTGTACAAAAACAAGCGGTCAATTGTAGTACAATTTGAACGGTCGATCCCACGAGGAAGTGTTAAATTGAACAAGATATGATTAGCAAATAAAAAGCGTTAGGAAAGTAGGCAATCAAACAAAGAAAAATGAATGAGTGTTTTTGATATTTTTTTGAACAATTTAAAATAAAGAAAATTCAATAATAAAAAGTGGTAAGGCTTTGAGAATCCTCCATATGCTTCGTTCACCTATTTGGATTTTGATTCACGAATTGACTCAATTGAAAGTTTCACATCCCAAACAATCAATCGGAAAATAAATATTTGAAGAACATATGAATTAAAAATGTATTCGAGTAAATAAAATTCTAACGTTTAAAATTAGGAAAAATTGTCTTATGAGAAATCCAAGAGCGAAAATATACCGTTGGCAATAATGTAGTAAAAGATTACTAAATCTAAGAGCGACAATATACCATTGGCAATAATGCAGTAAAAGACTACTCATAAAATAATAACGATCAATATATAATATAACGCAACAATCACATAAAAAGAGCATGACTAGATTTATATGAGAGTTGACAATAAAATATATTGATAAGAAGAAGAAATATGATAAAAGAAAATTATTTACTCAAATGTATAAAACTTACAAACCATTGGAGAATCAAAAATCCAAATAAGTTCACTACACATATAGGATCATCTCTAGCCTCACCTAAATATGTGAGAATTTAGGCTCTAAAAAAATCTAACTCTCTCTCTATCACTTTGGTAATGATCCTATTTATAGAGTTTTGGGTGTGTTAAGAGTGTAAAAACCGGATGCTTAATCGTGGAGAAAAATCATCACGTTCTGCAGAGTGGGACACGTGTCAGTCGATTCGCCGGTGAGTGAGGCGATCTTTGCCGGTCGACGCAGCGGGGGACACGTGGCGACCTCGATTGGCGGGATTTAGTGCATGGGACGGCGTGCTACGGAAGGGTCGACGGTGGGACACGTGGCGAGCTCTGATTGGCGCGCTTCTGTGCACGGGACCCACGCGGAGGAGTGAGAAATTCCGGTGACGCCGCGGCGTGGAAGACTCGGAGAAGCGCAGAGGGGAGGAGGCGGTCGCCAAGCGCTTGCACGTGAGGGGAACATGCGGACCCACTTAGACGCGTGGCGGAACGTGGATGGAGGGAGCCTGAAACGCGGGACCCACGCGGAAGAAAGAGAAAATGCGGGTGACGCGCACGTGGAGGAAACTCGCCCGGGGAGTGGACGGTGCGCGCCAGGCGCTGCGTCTCGAGGGGACAAATGGGTCCCACCGGATCATTGCGATGGTTGACACGTGGCGGGGGCTTGCGGCGTTCTTGGCTCGACTTAACTTCTCGGCTCGGCTCAATGGGGTGATGGGCTTTGGGCGAATTAGGCTTTTCTTGGGCTCAACTTTTGGGTTTTGCTTGGTAAACTAGCCCAAATTCAATTGTTTTCTTCAAAAACCTGAAAAATAAACTAAATCCAATTAAAATTAAATCCTCTAAATTTAGGAATATTTAAAATTAAAATCACAAATTTGATAAAATAATTTGACAATTATGAACATTAAAAGTGCAAATTTGTGCACTTATCAGGCGGTAATCCCTGCGGTTTCTCAAAAATAGCAGCAAACTGCTAAAGTACTTGTGAAATCTCCTCTGGAATTTGCGTTTGCTTTCCTTCCTCCAATACCTGTACACAACCCAACTCCAACAAAATCCCCTCTCCTGCTTTCTTGAGTGTTTTCAACGATGGACTTCAAGGAAACCAATGTCCTGCTTAAACTCAAATCCCCCTGTAAAGTAATTAGTATTTCCCCCACCTTGAATTTCATTGTTAAAGTTTGCCAATTAACTGTCATATTGCCAAGGGATCCTAGCCATTGCATTCCCAGTATGACATTCGAACTACCCAGCTTAAGAGCAGAAAAATCCTCAACCATCTCAATACCTTGCAACCCCAATACTAATCCCCTGCAAGCCCCACTTCCCTTCACTGCTTTCCTATCCCCATAACCATCCCATACTCCTAGGTTGTAATCAACGCCAAGCCTAATTTCCTTACCAATTCTACATAAGTAAAATTGTGAGTGGCTCCCAAATCTTTCCTCTTATCTTCATGGTTCTCAGAATGGTAATTCCCACCACCGAGTTTAAGGATAGTTCCACTACCTCCTCCTCACTCACCACTTTAATTTCTTCCTCTTCATTTTGACTAACTTTCTTCTTCTTCCAAAATCAAAATCTGTAATTCCTTATTCTTACAAACATGCACAAAGAAATATTTTTCATCACATTTAAAACATATGCCTTTTTCTCGTCTTTTCTGGATTTTAGTTTCAGAAAAACGCCTAATAAAAGGCATGCCTATTGGAGGAAACGACTTGTCGTTTGGGGTAGGGCCATACGACTTGTCATTTGTCATGGCGGTCTTGAGAATATTTGTTGACTGACTTCGAAAAGGCTGGGTGTAAGGCTGTGGTCGCATCCATGGGCTAGTTGTCATTCCCTTAGCCACTTTCAAGGCCAAATTCTGATCCTCCACTCTCTGCTCTAGTTCAATAATCCGGTTCAACCCACTCGGCTGTAGCAGGTGAATTTCTGCCCGAATCTCCAGTTTAAGGCCGTTGATGAAGTTGCCCTCAAGGATCGTCGTTGGAATCTCTGTCAAAGTTGTGGCCAACATCTCAAAATCCCGGATATACGCGCGCATTGTTCCCTCTTGCCAGAGAGCGAGGAATTTCTCACAGTTCGACCCTGTAGGTTCCCAAATCGAATTCGGATGCGGAAGCGTAGCGGAAAGGGGGATCGTGTATAACAAAAATTTTCATAAAACCTTTGAGATACTCTATAGATTATATTAATTTATGCACGAATAAATTAATCTCATTAATTCATTTATTAAGAACTCAATTCGGAAAAATACCTGGAGGCTGACTCGGTTGATAACTTGAGTTCTTTGACCTCGAACAATCCTTGCTCCAAAGCTTTGTGTTTAGAAAACCAATGTCTTCCACGTCAATTCCTAGAATCCACGAAGACGTGTGTGTGGGCACACATGAGACAAAACGGGTTACAATAAACACTCGAATTTCCACAAACACCAACGCATGCACGATGTGGAATTTTTGGAGAAAAATATTTTTCCTTCCTCTCTACTTGAGAATTTTGGCCACTAATCCCATTAGGGCTGAAAAATTGCTTCAAAAATTACTCTAGAGAAATTTCGGCCACCTCTAAAATTAGGGCAAAAAGGCATTCCGAAAATTGTCTCAAAAAAATAGTATTTAGAGAGTACAAGTCAAACTTCTAAAAGGAATCCAATCTCTATCTCTAAGATAAAGCTTGTTAATTATCTCCTATTTGAATTTGGAACAAAAAATCCCTTCTCCTTATCCTTAAGGTGGCCGGCCACACTAGGAGGGCTTATCCCTATGTGTGGCGCCTATTATAGATAAGGAAGGAAGATATTTTATCCTTTATCCAGTAGTCCAATTTTAATTCTGATTCAAATTCGAATTTAAGTCAAACTTAAATTAATTTTGAATTCTAAATTGAACAACTTATCAAATAAGTTTATATGGATAAATCTAGATGTGTTCAAATTCAAATTTAAATAATCACATTATTTAAATAATAATTAATTCTCAATTAATTATTTTCGAGTGTTTAATTTTAGAATTTCGTAATTCTAAAATTCCCATTTTGTCCTCTGTGTCTGGTAGAATTACTAGGACGACGCGGGGACTAATGGACCTATAATCCCGAGCTCCAATAGAATTAATAATCAATTAAACACTTTAATTAATTAATTAATTCTATTAATTTTAATAGTTACTCCACTATAAACTTGGAATTGCACTCTCGAAATTATAGATATAAATTACTTCTAAACTGTGAAGTGTCCATTTGATATAGTCATTGCATATAGATCAATCCTCCATAAATAATTCATAATTAGAGCCAGGTAGAATCCGTTAACCTCTCTAATTATATCTTTATCCTTGAGTACCATTGATTCTCTAATGGACAAAGATTCATAAAACACATTCATGAATCGAGCTCCCTCTTGGTCCAAGTACCGAATCAACCCTCAAGAGAATTATTTATCTACTTCTTTCTCAAGAAGGAATGGATTCCATCTTGTATAATAACATTCCAAGCTACCTACCTCATCATGTCTCCAAAATACAAGGAATAGGATTCAGGGTCTCAGAATCCGTACCGAGTAAATCAAAAGACACAAATCCATAAATAGGAGTCTGTTAAGAACTCAGGATTAAGATCATTCTATATATGATCATCGATAGACTCAATTAGAATTTCTATACTTAACGGAAATTATTAGAATTCATATTGTGTCTGTGTCCTTGTTTCACATAATCTCATTATGCGAAATACACTCATTCAATATCTCACCATATTAACCGTGCGGATAACACCGTTCCATTCTAAATGGGAATGACATGTATTAATAATGTTTTAATTAAAGATTCCAAACTTTAATTAAATTCATTATGAACATTGCTTTTTGATTATTATCCTTAAACATTATCCTCTCGTATATAACACTTATATACAATGTTTAAGGTTACATAAATAATCATGGAATTTTCATTGATATTCATAAAATATTCATAAATATATGCACATAAAATAATGAATAAACTCTTTTATTAAATAAATAATAAATGTCCTATTACATCTCATGCTTCTAGGACACCATTCCCAACAGACCCCTCCTGCGACAGTCGTAAATGGTCAAGCAACAATTTTTTGAACTCCAGCCCATTGCTTATAGGTCGGCGCCCGTTCTTCCACTAGAACCAGGCCAGTGCCTCGCCATCCAAACTGATTGCCACTACGTCTAATTTCTCCTTCTCTCCCATCCGATTTAGAGCAAAAAAATCGCTCGGCATGAAAAATCCAGCCATCTGGATTTGTGCCTTCAAAAATCAGCATTTCTATCCGCCTTGTCATTCCTCCCAATCAGAATTCTCCTTCCTGATGCTCGTACTCCAATCCACCTCCGCTTCCATTCTCCACCCTAGTCTCCCTGTTCTCTGAGCCCTCTCCTCCATGATTCTGCATTTACGAGTCCAATTTTCCTAGGATTAACGCCACGTTCTTCTCTAATGCAGGAATCTACTGCAAATCGTCCTTAACTCCTTCCATTTCCTTCAAAATCCCCTCCCAAACAGCACTCAACTGCTCTTCCACGGTACCCAATCTTTCCTCCATTTTCCTAGCAACCATCCTGATTCACGCAAGATCGTTGCTCTGATACCAATTTGATACAGAATCGAAAGTAAAGGATTTATTATGCAAGTATTATTGAATTGAATAAACAATCAGAAGAATAAGGCAAGATTCATTCCGAACACACTTCTCACAATCAGGTATTCGAGAGACCTGAACTCTCCAAATTCCTCACTAAACAATTCTCTGCCCTCCCTGTTCACTTCCACTCCTTTATATCTCCCTTATTTTCCACCTAAAAACAGTTATTCCTACATCTTATTCACTCTACATTAGGAAGTCCTGCCACAGAGTTTCCCTTTTGTCCTTGCCGTTTATTCTTCTTCACGTAAGTGAAATGCACCGGTGGTTTATTGTTACCAACAAGTGAAATATCTCCACTAACATTACTAAAAATACCTCCACTATGTACTTCACCCTCGAGATCATTGAAGGAAAGATTTAACTTCACCAAGAAGACAAACTCCACAAATTCTTTCGGGATGTGCCCAGAAAGATTGTTGTGTGAAAGATCCATATGTTCAATAGCTTTCAACGAATGCAAAGATTCAATGCTTCCGCTAAAATTATTGTGATCCATAAAACCCATCTCAAACTTTCACACTCACCAATCCTGCTAGGAATGTCACCAGTCAACTGATTGTCAAAAACAAGCAATTCTTGAAGAAATTTCAATTTACCAATTTCAGATGGCAAAGGTCCACTCAGACGATTTCCTGAGAGTGCTAGGGACAACGACAAAGATGGTAACCCATTACTTCTGGAGGAATAGTTCCTGTTAGAGAGTAGTAACTGCAAGTGTTGGCAGTTTGTAATGCTTGAAGGGATTCTTTGCAGATAGTTTTCTTCTAATCTAAGCTCGTTCAATAATGTGAGATTTCCAAAGGAGGATGGGATTTCCCCAAATAACTGATTGGTACCCAAATACAATTTCACTAAATTATGAAGTTTACCAATAGTTGTGGGATGGTTCCGGTGAGCTGATTTATACTTGGAACCAAAGCGTTTAAGCTTATTAGATTTCCAACACTAGGTGGAATGTTTCCTGAAATTCGATTCGCTTCTAGTGATAGAATTTCTAGTTGAGCTGAGAAGTTTCCAATAGAGTTGGGCAATGACCCGCCAAAGTTATTATTTTGAAGCGCAAGCAATATGAGATTGCTACAGTAGGTAAATGAAGTTAGAAAGTTTACGGCCTGTTTATTTCATCATTTTGAATTTAAAATTTGAGTTTACTCAATAAAAAATTCTCAGCAAAGTTACATTTAATTTTTTTATTACAATAAAAAAACTCTCACATAAATCACATCTCAACTTTAATTAAAAATTTAAATTAACAAACTAAATAGGCCCTAAATCATTAACTTTTCCAGATCCAACATTAGTACCACTAATATCTACCCACATAAGGTTCTTCATGTTACCAAAAATGGCAGGAACCCCTCTGGAGATGGGACAGGGCTTGCGATTACAATATTTATTAATACTTAAAAAGTCTAAAAAATATGTAAAAATGTATTTTTTTTAATTTTTTATAAGAGTTTGTTCTTGATTTGTTCTTGGTTTGTTCTAGGTTTTTTCTTTTCTAACCAATTTTTTTTTCTCTTTTATAAATTACAATATTTACTAATACCCAAAAAGTCTAACAAATATGCAAAAAAGTATGTTTTCTAATTTTTTACAAGAAATGTTTTCTAATTTTTTACAAGAATTTTTTCTTGGTCTGTTCTTGGTCTGTTCTTGATTTGTTCTTGGTCTGTTATTGGTATGTTCTTGGTTTGTTCTAGGTTTTTTTTCTAACCAATTTTTTTCTCTTTTATAAATTACAATGTTTATTAATACCCAAAAGTCTAAAAAAAATGTAAAAATGTATGTTTTCTATTTTTTTTTACAAGAGTTTGCTCTTGGTCTGTTGTAAGTTTTTTCTTTTCTAACCAATTTTTTTTCTCTTTTATAAATTAAAATATATATTAATACCCAAAAAGTCCAAAAAATATGTAAAAATGTATGTTTTTAAATTTTTTACAAGAGCCTGTTCTCTGTCTGTTCCCGGTCGGTTCTAGTCTGCTCTTGCTATGTTAGTCAGTTCTGGTCGCCAGTGCCACCCCCGTCTTGCACCCCTTGCCACCCCGCAGCACACGCCACCTCCCAGCCGCTTGCCGGTTCCCCCCCCGTCAGCCTCTGCTTTGTGCCCCCGCGTGCGGCGCCCCCGCCACACGGAAAGGCTATGCTAGGGCGTGTGGTTGACGCGTTGGGAGTACCTACTGACAGAAGAGGGGCTCTAAGCGATCACGAGCTAAGACGTGTCGAAGTGAAAGCCCCTGGGATTATTGAACGTAAATCTGTGCACGAGCCTATGCAAACAGGGTTAAAAGCGCTAGATAGCCTGTATTCTACCCTTATCGAATTCATTCTATTGAAGCGTAAAAAGTCCTTCTCATGTTGCATTTCTTTGGTTTGGAAATTCCAGAATGTTGTCTGTGGATCAAAGGAAAGCCCCCTTATGCTATGCCATTTGATTAATTAAAGTTCCGTGCTGCTAACACGTACGATAGTTACTCATATGCAGAGTTAAACATAATGAAAGATTTCAAATGCAATATCCTATGTGCGTGTTACAGATTACAAACAATAGATTTCGGCCCCGTTAATTTCACTGATTCGAGTTTTGTTACAGTAAAAAGCTCTTAGAAACAGTCACATCTAACTTTTTTGCTACAGTAAAAAGCTCTCACATAAAATCACATCACAACTCAAATTAAAAACTCGAATCAACGAACTAAACGGATCCGATTCATAAACCAACTACATGTTGAGTAAAAATATTTATTAATATTAAAAATATACACACAACATAATTTTACTTATACTAAGATTTAATTTATATAAGAGTTTATTATTTTTAGTTCAACCCATTCAAGATTATAAAAATAACCTCTTAATTACAATCCCTTGGTACAATGGAAGACCTTTTGATTTCAATTAAAACAGTAAATTCTATTTTTTGTGAATTTGAGAAATTTGGGTTGATTTAAAATTGCGGCTGAACTCAATGAATTTAGCCGAGTTGTCTACATACCCTATTAGGGGATCAAGCCACTTGTAGTTCGAATTTTGGGTTTAAAAATTTTAGATAATTTCTCGTATGACCTTATGAGGAATTTACGCACTTTAAAATTTGATTTAGTTTTGTTTTAACTTTGTCCTTTATGAGGATTTTTAAGATTGAATTTGGTCTTAGAACTGCACCTAAATTTTAGGTTGCTTACGTATCCAATAGGGAATCAAGTCAATCATAGTTCTTGAATTTGAATTTAGATTTTGGAGAATTCCCTAATATATGACCATAAGAGTAATTCAAAAATATTTTAAAATTCAATTTAGAATTTTACTTTAGAATTTGAATTTGAAAGTTATATTTAGGTAATTCCCTGGTATATGACCTTATAGGGAATTAAAAAGATCCTTTTTGAATTTGGTGTTGAGATTTTTTTTTAAAAATTTGAGATTTAAAAATTGTATTTCATCACCATATGATTTTATGAGACAATGAACTCATCTTTTTGAGACTAAGAGGTAATAAATGGACTCAATTTGTGCACTAATTTTTAAGTATTTAATATTCTGAATTTTTTTAAAATTCATTATCTTTCTCCTTATTTTTGAATTTTAAAATTCAAAATCAAATCCACCATATAAATTGAATTTATTATGATTTGATTTGTTTTGCTTTAACCATCTTCTAGTCTCAAAAGGAATTGAAATCCTTCTTTTGCTTTACGTGGTTGAAATATATATATATATATATATATATATATATATATATATATATATATATTGTGAGATATGAAGTGGGTGTGCAGATATGAAGCTATATATATAGCTTCATATCTCGCACAGCACAAAAAGACACACACCCTCGCACAGCACAACAAGACACACACCCACGGCTTTTATATATATATATATATATATATAGGCAAAGTCTTTAATCCGCAGCCATTTTTATAGATCAAACGGCGGATGTATAATTCTGCCGCTTTAGTATATTTATATGTAAAGTGTGTATATTTACATGAAAATATGTACATGTTCTTGATAATGTATCTTAATGCTGGAAACATGTATTTTTATAGTAAGTAAATGAACACATAGCATAAAAATGTGTATATGGGCTTATTTGTTGTATTTCATGTTAATAAATGTAAGGGATAATGTATATTACTTATGGAAACATGTATTAACGTATTAATATTTACATTGACTGATTTGTAATATTTCATGTTATTGAACGTCGTTTGGAGGTTTTTTGTTTTTTGTTTGTTTTTTTTTCGTTATGCTGTAGGAAACGGTAATATACATGTATTTCTTATTTAAATTAAGTGAACATATAACATATTTGGTGTATTTGAGTCATGTGAAATTTTGTATAAATAAGTGATTAACTGATCTAGTAATGTGTACAATGACTTAGTAGTTGTTGTTCAATAAAAGTTGTATTGTAGTTTGCTTGTATACTAAAAAAAAATGCATCTTTGAGTAATCAGATAATATAAGTTGTTGGAATATTTTATTTTCGTAATATTTTATTTTTGTAATAAGAAGATATTACAGACAACCACAAGCATTAAATTGGTTCCATTTACGTATGGGCATAATGCATGACAAAGGCTTGATTTTCATTTGAATTAGTTCCTTGACTTGTTTGGACATTAACATGGGCATATGGCAAAACCAACGTTGGGCGTCGTTCGCTTAACGTCATATATGTTTTCAATTCAAAACCAACCGCTGGTTTTTGAAAACGACGCCGCTCACTCGCTTAACTTCATATATGTTTACAATTCAAAACCAACGTTGGTTTTTGAAAACGACGCCGTTCAATCGCTTAACGTCATATATGTTTACAATTTAAAACCAACGTTGGTTTTTGAAAATGACGCCGCTCAATTCGCTTAACTTCATATATGTTTACGAATTCAAAACCACCGCTGGTTTTTGAAAACGACGTCGCTCACTGTTTAACTTCATATATGTTTACAATTCAAAACCAACGTTGGTTTTTGAAAATGACGCCGTTCAACATTTAACGTCATATATGTTTACGAATTTAAAAACCAACGTTGGTTTTTGAAAACGACGCCGTTCAATCGTTTAACTTCATATATATTTTCAATTCAAAACCAACGTTGGTTTTTGAAAACGACGCCGTTCAATCGCTTAACGTCATATATGTTTACGAATTTAAAACCAACGTTGGTTTTTGAAAATGACGCCGCTCAATCGCTTAACGTCATATATGTTTCTTGAGGAAAAACCAACGCGTTTGGACCGAGAAGCCCGACGCTTAGAAAATGAAAATAGGAAAATATAAACGAGTTTTTTATCGTTTTTAGAAAGTGTGAATTTTTAAGAGAAAGAGAAAAAACATTTTCAATTTTGTTTTTGGTTGGATGCTGCTCCAAACGTAATCTTCAAGCTTTTTTCATTTTTTACTCCTCAAAAAATGTGAAAAACATTTTCAAAATGGAATGCGCTAAATGTTGGAAGCTACATTAGAAGTAGCTTTGCTAATTTTTATATGTGGTGAGACTTGTGAGATATTGTAGATGAGACATTTGGGCTTGTTATGAAACGGAGGTGGATAAAGATGACCAGGAAGATCAAACTCTTTCGAGTTTCCAATTCGGCCTATAGATAATATAAAACTATCATAGTGCTACAATTTGTGATATTCATTCACTACAAGAATTTGATTTTTTTGTTACAAAAAATTTGGTAACTAAAAGCCCTATTTTTGGTAGCAAAATGTTTTTGCTATCAAAAAATTTTGAGAGCAGAAAGTATTAGTTATCAAAATTTTAGTAACAAATAGTTTTTGCTACCAAAAAAATTTTTGGTAACAAAATGTATTTGGCAGCAAAATGTATAATATTCGGGAACCAAAAATTCAGTAGCAAAAATTTTTTAGTAGCAAAAAGTTTTGACTTTTCTGCTACCAAAATTTTGATAGCAAAATATATTTGGTAGTAAAAAGTGAGAGCTTTTACATTAGCAAAATTTTGATAGCAAAAAGTGTGAGATTTTTGGTCACCAAAACCGAGACAGTTTATATACCGTATTTTTTTGAGAAAATATATATAAATAAAATACCAAATATTAATTTAAAAATCTCTAAATATTTCAATATATATTAGAATCCAAACAAAATACTAAACACTTATGCAAATATTGTATTAGTAAAATCTTAATATTACAATAATTAAACGCACTAACAAACAACAACAACAACAACAGTAGTAGCAGGAGCAGCAGCTAACTGTAACATGCATTTATTCCGGCAATATAGCTACAACAACAACAACAACAACAACAGTGGCAGCAGCAACAGCCGGCAATATAGCTACAAAGAACAACAACAATGAGCAGCGGTAGCAGCAACAGCAGCAGCCGGCAATATAGCTACAAACAACAACAACAATGAGTAGCAGCAGCAGCAGCAGCCGGCAATATAGCTACAAACAACAACAACAATGAGCAGTAGCAGCAGCAGCAGCCAGCAATATAGCTACAAACAACAACAACAATGAGCAGCAGCAGCAGCAGCCAGCAATATAGCTACAAACAACAACAACAATAGCTACAAACAACAACAACAACAACAACAACAACAACAACGAGCAGCAACAGCAGCAGCAGCCGGCGATGTAGCTACAAACAACAACAAGGAGCAATAGCAGCATGTGCATGCATTTATTCCAGCAATATAGCTACAAACAACAACAACAACAACAAAGCAGCAGCAGCAGCAGAACAACAACAACAAAGCAGCAACAGCAGAACAACAACAACAAAGCAGCAGCAGCTTATTCCGGCAATATAGCTACAAACAACAACAACAACAAAGCAGTAGCAGAACAACAACAACAACAACAAAGCAACAGCAGCAGCAACATCATGCATTTATTCCGGTAATATAGCTACAAATAACAACAACAACAACAAAAACAACAAAGCAAAGAGAAGAAGAAGAACAACTTTATTCCAAATTTGAGAGATAGAAAGAGACCACATATTCTTATAGAAAACACATGTTGCATAAAGACATCTTCATTGTGAGTGCTTGTCTTCATGCACAATGATGAGCTAAGCATAAAAACATGAACATGTTAAGGCCATGTTGTACTTTCTTTCGCATGAACTCAGTTTAGGAACAAGTTTTATTTATTAGTTTTCTTGATTGCAAGTCTAAAATTCTTAAAGAGAAAAATACTTAATATTGCACTGTCAACAACATAATTATTTTATCATGTCAAGAAGCATGAGGAAGCAAAGAGTCATACGACTTGCATATCAATGAATGTTTTAACAACCAAAGAAATCAAGAGACTGTTATGCAAAAGCAAATCAATGCTCAGGAAATTTGTAAATTTGAAAAATGAGACGAAGAGTTAAAGAGGACAAACCATCTGACATATGCTATCCGATAGCTAAAGAGTCTCATCCAACTTATTAACTCTACTTAGTCCTTTGATAAGTTAAGAAATTGCACCTGATTGACTAGGAAGAGCTCACCAACCGATCCAGAGCCTCCCGAGCCAGGGCCAATTCGGGCTCGATCCTCAACGCATCCTCGTACGGCTTCCTGGCCTCGGCCTCCATCTTCTTCGCCTCGTAGCACTCTCCGAGCAAGCAAACAACCCTAGCGTTCTCCGGACTAAACTCCACCGCCCGATCCAAGTCCCCGATCACCGATTCGACCTTCCCACGGCGGCCCATCTCCATCTTCAGCTCGGCTCTCTTGAAGAACGCTTCGCCGAGCTTGATGTGGGGCTAAAACCCAGCGTCGGCGGGAAGAATTCATGGAAAATGGAGGGGTATTGGTGGATGAACTCGATGGGGCGGGTGGGGATCATGAGGGAGGCTCTGTTGCGGCGATGATGGAGATGGGGAGGGACTCGGAGGGCTTTGATGAGGTTCTTGGTCTTGATTAGGGAAGGAGCACCGATTTTAATCGACGGCCCATAATTATTGAGCGGACCGGTCAGCCAAATTTAATATGCCGGATGAAAGACAATTCCTATATATATATATATATATATATGTATGCGCACGCGCGGGCGCTATTTGGTACACTGTGTGTGCGCGCCGTTTGCTGCACTGTAAAGATATTAAAGGTCCGTTTAATTTTATTAATTTGAGTTGAGATGTGACTTTATTTAAAAATTTTTTATTATAACAAATAAATTAAATGTGACTATTTTTAAAATTTTTTTATTATAGTAAAACTTAAATTTTAAATTTAAATTGATAAAATAAACTGAATCTAAATAATACTTATTTTCTCCCTTTTATTTTATATATATATATAGGCAATGTCTTTAATCCGGCGGTTATTGTTTACCGGACTGAAACAGCAGATGTATAATTTTATTATTTTTGTGTATATTTATATATAAAGTGTGTATATTTATATGTAAAGATGTATATGTTAAGTTATAAAAAATGACAATGTATATTAATCCTTGAAATATGTATTTTTTATAACAATTAAGTGAACACATAGCATAAAAATATGTATATTGACTGATTTATTGTATTTCATATTAATGAACGTAAGCGACAATGTATATAGTGAAATATGCTTTTAGTATCTTGTGTTCTTGATAATATTAAAATGACACCTCAACATTTTTAAAAATATATTCTTGGTACTCTGAAGTTGATTTTTAAGATCTTCAGATTTTTAAGATGTAAAATGACCTTAGTACTCTTTTACTTAATCAAAATCTAATAAATCTAGAAAAAAATCATGAACTTTTTATTTTATTATTTTCTTTTAAATATTTTAATGTCTTAAAATATTTTCATTTTTTTTAAGAAACTAGTAAAAGTAGGCACGTGCAATTGCATGAATTTGACTGTTATATTTATTGTCTATTAGAAAAATAATTTTATGATGTAAACAAATAAGTTCTAACTAATCGCCATACCCATACTCTATTATTTTTCTTAACATTTAAACCGCATAGCTTATTTTGATGGGGTGAGTTTTGTAGATTCGAAAGCCATGTTCAGAACGTAATTCAAATATTATTTAATTTGACTATTTTTTTTAAGCTCTAAGTAAGAGAAAACAGTAGATAACAAATAAGTAAAAAGTACAAAAAAGTGAAGAACATAGAAGGAAACACAAATTAAACCATTTTTTCTTAAGACTTAAGTAAGATAAAACAATAGATAACAAGTAGATTAAAAATACAAAAATTGATAAGGGCATAAATAGAAACACAAAACTAGGTACATAACACGTAAATAAAAAGTACAAAAGGTAAATAAAATAAATGGAAACACAAATTAAACCGTTTTTTTTTTTTTTTTTTTTTTTTTTTTTTTTTTTTGCTTATGCCCTAAATAAGAGAAAATAGTATATAACAAATAAGTAAAAAATATGAAAGGTAAAAGACATAAATGGAAACACAAATTAAACCGGGTTTTTCTTAAGCCTTAAGTATGAGAAATAGTAGATAATAAGTAAGTAAAAAGTACAAAAGGTGAATGGCATAAAGAGAAACACAAATTAAACTATTTTTTTAAGCCATAAGTAAGAGAAAATAATAGATAACAAATAAGTAAAAAATATAAATAGTTAAGGGTACTATAAAGAGATAAAAATTAGTTGACACGTGCTTGCTTCATCACATTTATTATATATAATAGATATTGATTTTTAACTGATGAGAAAAGTAATTTGGACATTACATGTCTCAAAAATTAGTTTTAAGCTACCAAAAAGATATTTTTAAAAAGATTAAAATACTGTTTTAATATTATTAAAAATACAAAATCTTAAGAGCATATTTCGATATAATATAAAATACCAAAATTTACATTTTTATTTATGTTTTACATTTTAAAATTAATATATGATTTTTAGGAATTAATGCAACAAGCGGCACTATTTTTTTATGAATATTCTATTTTTTATGATTTTCTTTATTTTTCGTCTTTAAAAAATAAAATAAAATAAAAACGACGTCAAAAAATAATGAAATTTTGCAGCCACAATCTTTGCATTTTTCTAGGCATGCCAAAAAAAAAATTGCCTAAAAAATTGACAAAAAAAGTAAAACCTATCAAAAAGCCGCAGGCTCACGTAGTGGAGCGCCTAAGGGCCAGCTCAGGGGCCGACATGGGTAAAAAATGTACAGTTTTATTTATTTTTTACATTCTAAATTTAATATATGATTTTTGGTAATCAATGCAATAAGTAGCACCATTTTTTTTTATGAATATTCTATTTTTTATGATTTTCTTTATTTTTCATCTTTAAAAAATAAAATAAAATAAAACGACGTCAAAAAATAATGAAATTTTACAGACACGATCCTTACATTTTTCGCCTACTGTAAAACTGTAAAAGCTACTATTTTTTCTAAGCTCTTTCCCCTTCCATAAACGATTAAGCTTCACACCTTTTTTTTTTTTTTTTTTTTTTAATCAAGCCTCTCTTTGTTTTGTTCAGAAAAAGAGCTTTTTTTTTTTAATTGGGTTTCACATTTTTTTAATATTTTTTTCCTGTAGCCATCTCCCTTGTCTCTCACATATACACGTAGCCACCAACCTCACTCTTCCTTCTCCCTTTTCTCTTCGTTCAATACATGGTCAATAAAAGCTGCCAATTACAGTGTACGGAAGCTAGTACTTGTGAATGTTTTTGCAAGGATGTGATGAATCTCACCCGTCCATTTCCATCGGATGGCTGAAAATCACTTACCGGATAAGTCAGCTAAATAATTGTTATCGGATTAAAGACTATTCCTATATATATATATATATATATATATATAGGAATTGTCTTTCATCGGCATATTAAATTTGGCTGACCGTCCGCTCAATAATTATGGGCCGATTAAAATCGATTGCTCCTTCCCCTAATCAAGACCAAGAACCTCATCAAAGCCCTCCGAGTCCCTCCCCATCTCCATCATCGCCGCAACAATGAGCCTCCTCATGATCCCCACCCGCCCCATCGAAGTTCATCCACCAATACCCCTCCATTTTCCGCTGAATTCTTCCCCGCCGACGTTGGGTTTTAGCCCCACATCAAGCTCGGCGGGCGTTCTTCAAGAGAGCCGAAATAAGATGGAGATGGGCCGCCGGGAAGGTCGAATCGATGATCGGGGACTTGGATCGGGCGGTGGAGTTTAGTCCGGAGAACGCTAGGGCTGTTTGCTTGCTCGGAGAGTGCTACGAGGCGAAGAAGATGGAGGCCGAGGCCGTGAAGCCGCGAGGATGCGTTGAGGATCGAGCCCGAATTGGCCCCGCTCGGAGGCTCGGATCGGTTGGTGAGCTCTTCCTAGTCAATCGGTGCAATTTCTTAACTTATCAAAGGACTAAGTAGAGTTAATAAGTTGGATGAGACTCTTTAGCTATCGGATAGCATATGTCGATGGTTTGTCCTCTTTAACTCTTCGTCTCATTTTTTCAAATTTACAAATTTCCGAGCATTGATTTGCTTTTGCATAATGCCTCTCTTGTTTTCTTTGGTTGTTAAAACATTCATTGATATGCAAGTCGATGACTCTTTGCTTCCTCATGCTTCTTGACATGATAAAATAATTATGTTGTTGACAAAGGCAATATTAAGTATTTTTCTCTTTAAGAATTTTAGACTTGCATTCAAGAAAACTAATAAATAAAACTTGTTCCTAAACCGAGTTCATGCGAAAGAAAGTACAACATGGCCTTAACATGTTCATGTTTTTATGCTTAGCTCATCATTGTGCATGAAGACAAGCACTCACAAAGAAGATGTCTTTATGCAACATGTGTTTTCTATAAGAATATGTGGTCTCTTTCTATCTCTCAGCTGGAATAAAGTTGTTGCTGCTGCTGCTTTGTTGTTTTTGTTGTTGTTGTTGTTATTTGTAGCTATATTACCGGAATAAATGCATGATGCTGCTGCTGCTGCTTTGTTGTTGTTGTTGTTGTTCTGCTACTGCTTTGTTGTTGTTGTTGTTTGTAGCTATATTGCCGGAATAAGCTGCTGCTGCTTTGTTGTTGTTGTTCTGCTGTTGCTGCTTTGTTGTTGTTGTTCTGCTGCTGCTGCTGCTTTGTTGTTGTTGTTGTTGTTTGTAGCTATATTGCTGGAATAAATGCATGCACATGCTGCTACTGCTCCTTGTTGTTGTTTGTAGCTACATCGCCGGCTGCTGCTGCTGTTGCTGCTCGTTGTTGTTGTTGTTGTTGTTGTTTGTAGCTATTGTTGTTGTTGTTTGTAGCTATATTGCCGGGTCGTCTTCTTCTTCTTTGCTCATTGTTGTTGTTGTTTGTAGCTATATTGTTTGGTCGCCGCTTCTTTGCTTATTGTTGTTGTTGTTTGTAGCTATATTGCCGGCTACTGTTGCTGCTGCTACTCATTGTTGTTGTTGTTTGTAGCTATATTGCCGGCTGCTGCTGTTGCTGCTACCGCTGCTCATTGTTGTTGTTCTTTGTAGCTATATTGCCTTCGTTGTCTTTCCGCCAACGTTGTTGTTGTTGTTGTTGTAGCTATATTGCCGGAATAAATGCATGTTACAGCTAGCTGCTGCTCCTGCTACTACTGTTGTTGTTGTTGTTTGTTAGTGCGTTTAATTATTGTAATATTAAGATTTTACTAATACAATATTTGCATAAGTGTTTAGTATTTTGTTTGGATTCTAATATATATTGAAATATTTAGAGATTTTTAAATTAATATTTGGTATTTTATTTATATATATTTTCTCAAAAAATACAGGTATATAAACCTGTCTCAGTTTTGGTGACCAAAAATCTCACACTTTTTGCTATCAAAATTTTGCTAGCGTAAAGCTCTCACTTTTTACTACCAAATATATTTTGTTATCAAAATTTTGGTAGCGAAAAAAAGTCAAAACTTTTGCTACTAAAAACTTTTTTGTACTGAATTTTTGGTTCCCGAATATTATACATTTTGTCGCCAAATACATTTTGTTACCAAAAATTTTTTGGTAGCAAAAACTATTTGTTACTAAAATTTTGATAACTAATACTTTCTGCTCTCAAAATTTTTTGATAGCAAAAAACATTTTGCTACCAAAAATAGGGCTTTTAGTTACCAAATTTTTGTAACAAAAAAATCAAATTCTTGTAGTGAATGAATGTCACAAATTGTAGCACTATGATAGTTTTATATTATCTATAAGTCGAATTGGAAACTCGAAAGAGTTTGATCTTCCCGGTCATCTTTATCCACCTCCGCTTCATAACAAGCCCAAATGTCTCATCTACAATATCTCACAAGTCTCACCACATATAAAAATTAGCAAAGCTACTTCTAATGTAGCTTAACATTTAGCGATTCCATTTTGAAAATGTTTTTCACATTTTTGAGGAGTAAAAATGAAAAAGCTTGAAGATTACGCTTGAGCAAAGATCCAACCAAAAACAAAATTGAAAATGTTTTTCTCTTTCTCTTAAAAATTCACACTTTCTAAAAACGATTAAAACTCGCTTTATATTTTCCTATTTTCATTTTCTAAACGTTGGGCTTCTCGGTCCAAACGCTGGTTTTTCCCTCAAGAAACATATATGACGTTAAATGCTGAACGACGCCGCTTTCAAAACCAACGCTGATTTTTAAATTCGTAAACATATATGACGTTAAATGCTGAACGACGCCGCTTTCAAAACCAACGCTGGTTTTTGAATTCGTAAACATATATGAAGTTAAACAAAGAACGACGCCGCTTTCAAAAGCCAACGTTGGTTTTTGAATTGAAACATATATGAAGTTAAACAAAGAACGACGCCGCTTTTCAAAACCAACGTTGGTTTTTAAATTCGAAAACATATATGACGTTAAACGATTGAACGACGTCGCTTTCAAAACCAACGTTGGTTTTTGAATTCAAAAACATATATGAAGTTAAACAAAGAAACGACGTCGCTTTTCAAAACCAACGGTTGGTTTTTGAATTCGTAAACATATATGACGTTAAACAAAGAACGACGCCCAACGTTGGTTTTTGCCATATGCCCATGTTAATATCCAAACAAGTCAAGGAACTAATTCAAATGAAAATCAAGCCACCGTCATGCATTATGCCACGCCTACGAAATGGAACCAATTTAATGCTTGTGGTTGTCTCGTAATATCTTCTTATTACAAAAATAAAATATTCTAAAATCAAATATTCCAACAACTTATATTATACAGCTTACCTCAAAGATGTTTTTTTTTTAGTATACAAGCAAACTACAATACAACTTTTATTGAACAACAACTACTAAGTCATTGTACACATTACTAGATCGCTTAGTCACTTATTTATACAAAATTTCACATGACTCAAATACACCAAATATGTTATATGTTCACTTAATTTAAATAAGAAATACATGTATATTACCGCTTCCTACAAAGATAAAAAAAAAAAAAAACAAAAAAAAAAAAAACCTCCAAACGACGCTCAATAACATGAAATATTACAAATCACTCAATGTAAATATTAATACGTTAATACATGTTTCCATAAGTAATATACATTATCCCTTACATTTATTAACATGAAATACAACAAATAAGCCCATATACACATTTTTTTATGCTATGTGTTCATTTACTTACTATAAAAATACATGTTTCCGGGATTAAGATACATTATCGAGAATATGTACATATTTTCATGTAAATATACACACTTTATATATAAATATACACAAAACAACAGAATTATACATCTACCGCTTTCAAATTACCAAAAACAATACCTGCCGGATTAAAGACTTTGCTTATATATATATATATATATATATATATATATATATATATATATAAAACCATGACCCTACAAAAGTCAGCTGCAAAAACCAACGCTTACGCTGCAAAAAGTCACACACACACACACGTGTACGTGAACATTAATACCCATCAATTCTCAATTTACCTGTAAAGCTATCAGCCGAAGTATTTACAATTTATATGAATATTTATATATAAATTATACACATATAATTTTTTATATGTCAATTTTTAAAATATAATTTATATACATTTTTTATTCAAATTAAACTCAAATCAATCGTAATAAATAATTTAGAAAATTTTTAATCTTTAATTTTTTTACAATCATATTTAATTTATATAAATCTCTAAAAAAAATTTAAATTTTAGTGATAATTATAAAATTGTGATAAAAATGAGAAATTACACACTATATGTGCATTTAAAATTTATTAAAAATATTATAAATAAGAAATCTCACACTATAATAAGTATATAAGATTTATTTTTATAGAGAATGTCGAAGAATAAATTAAAATCTCACATTTTAAAATGTATATAAAATTTAATTTAAATACACTATATCTATTTAATAATATAAAAATTAAAACTATTAGTGTAAAAAAATTAAAATATCAAAATATGCATTTATTTTATTATTTTAAAATATCACTTTCGAGAATGTATTTTTTTTTTCTCACGTCACTGTCACCGCACAGCTGCACTTTTTTTTGCCTACGCACCTTTTGTTTTTTGTTTTTGGTTTTTTCTTTCTTTCTTTTTCTCACGTGTCACCTGCACCCTTATTTTCTTTCTTTCCTTCACTGCTCTGCACACGCGCACCTGCACACACCTGCATCTTTTTTTTTTCTTTCTTTCTTTCACTTCTCTGCACACACGCACCTGGGCACGGAAAATTTTTTTTCTTCTGCACAGACGCACACGTTTTTTAGATGAAAAGCTCTTTCTAAAAATATAATTTTATGTGAAAATTTTTTATTATAATAAAAAAATAAAAAAAAAAATTAAATATGATTATTTTTTAAAATTTTTTATTATAATATAATTTAAATTTTAAATTTAAATTAATGAAATGAACGGAATTAAATTTTTTTTCTACACTCACTTTCATTATATAAAAGAATTTCACATTTTGGATACAACACGTTCTGCATTTCTATTTATTTATTTATTTTTATTTATTTTAAACTCTTCACATTCTGCACCTTTTTTAACGTACATTTTTTTTAATCTCTCTTCTTTTTTTTATTATTATTATTTTGGATCAACATAAAATTAGACCAATATAAAATTTTATTTTCTCCTCTTACATACAAAATCTGCGTGTACACAAAAAGTTTGGTATAACCCATGAAAAACCGGTGGGAAGAAAAGTGGAGGCAATATTTTATAAGAGTAACACCGTGAGTATAGTTATGGGCGTATTCAATCTACAACAGCAATCCGTATCTGAACTATGACGCTCATGCCAAATCCTGAAGCAAAAAATTAGGTGGAAGTGCACAGGCAAAATTTTCATCAAACTAATAACATGTAATCGTTTCTTCAACCTGATCTCATTTTACTATTCAACCTCGGAAACCTCTCAACAACGAATATAACGAAGGTCTCAACAACAAATATAATGTAGGGTTGCAAAAGCATTATCCAATCACGTGTGTTACAGGTCACACAACAATAGATCAGATTTCATAAACCAACTACAATTACAAACCGTGTGTATATAAATTTGAGCACTGGGCTCAAACAATTTGGTATGACCCACGAAAAACTGGTGGGAGGCGGCCGCATTTTATACAAGTGACGCTGAGTCTAGTTATGGGCGTATTCAATCTACAATAGCAATCTGTATCTGAACTACAACGCGCATGCCAAATCCTGACGCAAAAAAAGTAGGAAGTGCACAGGCGAAATTTTCATCAAACTAGTAGCCTGTTGCCGTTTCTTCAACCCTCTGTCCTTTTCCCTTCAACCTCGGCGCTTTCTTCTGACAAGGTTTCAGCACAGGCGTAGGTTCCACAAGCATCAAGCGGGACATGACGTATACCAAGAGTTCTTCACGGTGAGAGAATGTGAAATCCAAATGGGCATACTCAAATTCGTTGTATGATACATCCACCCCTAATTCCTTCATCAACTTGTAGTGCTTCCTCACCATAGATGGACGGATCACCTTGTCCTTCCGTCCAGCAACCAGATCAACCGGGATGTCAATGAACTCGTAGTACTCACCGACGTCTAATGGTTCCGGGGATCCATATATCTCCATATTAGCAGACGCACTGCCATAATCATACATTCTGAATCGCCCTGAACGCTTCATCTGTGCAAGATGTAGAGCCACATGAAATGATACTCCTGGCATGTCATTCATATTGTAATGTGGCAAGCCTAAGACTCCAACCCAATTTGAGCTATCACCGCCAACAACATAACTCATCAACGTTTGAACTAGACCTCCAACAGCAGGGTAATTATGGAAGTCCCGTGCCAACTTGTTCAGGAGCATACGGCAAAACCTGGTTGGTATGTATAAGCCGGGAAAAAGGGGTTCCAAAAGAGGAGCCAAAATAAGAAACAGACGCTCCACCACTGTGAATACTAGGGTGGAATCATCATGGAAACCGGCAGGTGACAACAAGACCAATCTTGAGAGTCTATGTGGCTTTTCCTGAATCCTTTGTGTTACAACGTACATCAGCATGGCTGCGCCTCCCAAACTATGACATACTGCACAAACCTTGTATGGCTGATCACCACTTGTTTCTTCCTCAGTATCTGGTTGACTAAGCTTCAATTCAGATGTTTTAACTTCGTGAATCTTCTCAATTAATGCAGGAATATCCTCAGTCCCGTGCTCATTGATGGAATATCGCCAGTACCTGCATAAATTGCTCACTTAGCTATTTGATTGTAACAGATGATCGTATTCTGGGTGTCAAAAATTATGGACACACTACAAATTCAAAGACTGGAAAGGACCATTAAACAGACACAACAGGACTCGTATACTTACTGTCGCAAGGATAAATTTTTGTCAATATGCTCCCTAGAAACTAAACCACGAAAGTTCCCAAGGAAAACATCATATCCTGCAAAATATAGGCACTAGCATAACTAAATTTCTGCATTTCATTGCATAAAATGGAAATATCTTCAAGCCAAAAACAACAAACCTTGATCAAATGCTGCAAAAGCCGGTGAACCAACAACCCCATTGGACACCCAACTGGACAAATATATTAACACATTAGGATTTAGAAAGTAAGCATATGATGATTGCAATATACTTCTAACGATAATCAAAGAATTTGAAAAATATTGACATGAATAGTGACTAAGATCTGTTCAAAGGGATTAATGTAAGAATGTTGAAAATGAGGAGATTTCTCCATGATGAACACAGAAATGGAATAGATTATGAAGAAAAGTATTAAAGGGCAAAACAATGCCCACCGAAAGATCTCTAAACCAACATCAGGAGCAGAGCACTCACGAAACATCTTTTCAAGCTTTGCTTGGTGACAGCGGATAATAAGGCATAACAGTCTTTTGATAGGTAGGTTTACCCAGATCTATCTGATAATCTAAAAGTTTTGGTTGGGTCAACAAGAGACAGGGAGAAGGTTTTCTTCCAAACTTCCACCACAACACCTAGCCAAAAATTTTGGGAAGTCAATAGATACACTTGTTCAAAAGGAATAAAGTGGAGACTTTCTTGTACTATATTGTAATATTATTTTAACAACAAAGAAGTTGGTGATGCTTCAGCTGTCTGGGTACAAGAGCTTTTGCCAGCACCCAAATAAGACTTAAGTCAATACCAGGCCACCATCACCTTTTCACCTACACGTAGGTTATGCTATTCATGCTAGGAATGCAGATAAGTAAGGACTTACCCCATAGATGAATCCAAAATCACCTACACCTAGGTTATGATATTCATGCTAGGAATGCAAATAAGTAACAACTTACCCCAAAGATGAATCCAAAATCACCTACACCTAGGTTGTGCTATTCATGCTAGGAATGCAAATAAGTAACGACTTACCCCATAGATGAATCCAAATCCCATGTTGTAGATAAACAGCTTTCCGTGAGTCGCGTCTGCAGAATCACATGTGATACAGTAAACATAAAATTTAAACAAAATTCAAACTTGTCTGGAGGAAGAGACTATACCTGGGAATTCTTTCCAAAAGGAGAACATAACCATCATTGGTGATCACACGAATCGCTTCATATGGATACCTAAAGATAGGTGAACAAGTAAAGAAATAACCTCAATAGGCAAATAGCTACAGGACCAATCAACAATGGCTCAAAAATGAAAAACAGTTTTGAGCTCATTACCCTAGCTCTGTTATGACATCCTGACAAGTCCTAGCATCTGTATTCAGAGAGTCATGAAAAGTGGTAGTCCTTTCTTTAGGACATGGATCATTTTCTCCAAGAGTAGCAGTGGAAACAGAAGCTTCTGAAGGACTTCCATCATTTTCTTTACCAACACTGTCGTGTGAGGAATGCCACCAAAATAGTAATCTGAACGCCTTTGATGGTGAGAGAAGAAAATGTGCTACCTTGTGCACAACATCAAATATCGCTTCTATAAAGATCTCTATTGCTAGATGAAGATCCTATAGACCACACAATTATAAACACCAATAAAAATATGCAATCCCTTATTCTCTCATAACAAAATTCAAAAGGGAAAAGCATTAAATAAAAAATAATTATAAATACTCTCTAAAATTTATGGTCATTCCCAGTTGCCCCTTGAACTTTAAAAACTCTCACTTTGCCTCATGAATTTTAAATTAGTACCACTTTGCCCCCTTTGTCAGAATTTATGTTAAAATCATACTAGAAAAACAAAGGGTTAAGTGTAATTATGTGTTCTTTTCTATTTGGCTTTCACAAAAATTCTAACGAAAAGACTATTTGATCGCACTAACCCCTTTTTCCCGTTTATTTTTAATAGAAATTTTAATAAAGGGCGTAAAAAGGTAATAATTTAAACTTCAAGCAGCAAAGTGGGAGATTTTGAAGTTCAAGGGGCAAAGTGGGAATGACACAAAGTTCAAGGGGCACAAATGACAATAATAAAAAAAAAACAAGTTTGATAATGTAAACTTGGAAGATACCTCAACAACTCCACGTCTCCTGTCAGTTGTGCGGTGAACAATATGATCCATAAGGGATTGTACTCTCTTAATAGAAGATACATTTGTTGAATGATTGCTTACTGGAGGGGAGTAGGATTGTGACCCACAACAAGAATACCGGAAAGCACGATACGGAATCCCAAGCATGAATTTTATAGGAAACAAAATCCACAAGAATAAATATCCAATCCATCCAATTCGACGCCTATCATACTTCGCAGATGTACTAGATCTAGAAGCTCGGGAACTATGCGCTGATGGAGATACAGGATATATACCAGCATCATTATCTTCTTCTCCAGATGAGTAGTCTGAGCTCGAAGTATCAGAATCCACCGAAAGCTCATGAATGAAATTATTGAAAGAGGACACTCCACTGTACATCAAGGAAGAATGGAACATGTCAAAAATAATGCAAAGAAACTTTCTGCAGAAATAAATAAAAAACATTTTCTTTTACTATGATATGTACACAATAAATCACAGAAAACAAAGTTATATTGAGTCATATAAGAAACAAGAGAAGACAACAATGTGTTGACGCCAGAGAAATGTTAATAGAATGATATCATTCTTGGTTGTAATAAGCAGCTGTCAAATGGGAGGGCCATGAAAGTTTTGAGTAGCTTGCATACAACACACATAGAACTAAACGTCATCTCATTTGTGTTTCGTCTCAATTTCAATGGGCATTTCTATTAAAAAAGATTGTCCTTATCCTAAACCATAATTTGTTATACATGAACATAACCAAATTTAATATAGTGGACATGCAATCCAGTATCATAAGATTAGTTTTCAACATTTTCCTCCACATTAACATCCAACTATTTTCCTCCAACTAGTATAACCCAAAACAGTTTTTGACCACGAAAAGTATACAAGTATCACCACCTGTTTACATCTGGTTATTAGATAAAGCATGTCAAGTGAGGCATGACTATCAAGGCAACTGCAAATAGTTACTCTGAACAGAAAGTGCTGGAAAGTTTTTAAATGGGGAGTCCACAGTCCGTTCTCCCTCTAAGAAGCAGAAACCATAGAAACAAATATTAGAATTTCCACACAGATGAGGCTAAAGGATGCTACTGAGGAGTGGCATGGAGATCTATGTCCTCAACTAACAGAGTTACCTACCAGTACTCCAAAAGTTTATCCAATAGTCAAATCTAATGAGCAAATCACATGTTTTCTAGTAATGCAAAGAAGCATTACTCAAATTGACTTGTATACACATTTCATTAATGTAGGTTAATTCAAGCAGATTCACTACATGTATTGTTTTCGCATCTCAGAAAATGCTTGTTTAGTTAAAATTACATGAACGCGAAATTCATAACTCTAATGACTACCTTTTAGGTAAGGTAGGTACTGATCTCTTCTCTTTTACTTTGATCTTTTGCAAATAAGAACAGGTAAATATTGTCGATTGATATATAAATATTTTTACTTATTCGCAGAGAGGACAGTGACAAAAAGGGAAAGAAAATGAGTTTCATGATATTTTAATCATTTTCCATGACATTGTTGTTCTCCTTACATTTTCTCTGAAATATTTGACCTAAAAAGTACAATCTATGCAAAATTATGACCAACAATCAGCAAGGATGCTTGGCAAGGAAACAGTTTCAGAGAACTTATGACCAAATCGCCAAAACTTACTTTTCCATCCAGCGTGGAAATCGAGGGCCGCGAAAGGTCGGTCTAAGCTCCCAGCCATGAATGCCTTCGAGGATCAAACCCTTCCCCGGTAAAAGGGTCAACAGAAGTGCCGACACTCCATTAATCAATCTTGCAATGTTCTGCAGAGACTCATAAGTAAATGTCTTCACCGACCTGCACTAAAGACCAAAACAAAAGTAAATGTTCATCCATGATCACGTGGAATGTTGAAACATGTACCCGATCGTCCCAAAGCGCACTTGTATTGGAACAATTCAGTATAAACATTAAAATTTGACAGATAAAAGAGCTATAGCTGGTACAATCCCATCAGCCCAAGAAATTTTATTGGCGATACAGAATAAAAGTGGAGTCAATAATGCTTGTATGCAGATCCCACAGTACATATTTCTACTTTTGTAATCATCAATCTCAAAGCTTCAACTGAAAGTGCATTCAAAGTAACAAACAATGACCAAGCTTTTGGAAAATCCATTTCTCATAATAATCAATCTCCTAAGCTAAAACACCACGCCAAAACTAACCAAAAATGCAACCTTGCTTGAGCACTTAAATAACTAACGAATAATTAATTAGGAACACTTACATTTAGATAACTTAATCAAACTTTTTCCTCTCTTATTATCTTTCCGGTAACTTAAATCCTCGTAAATCTAGTAAATTCTAAAGCTTGCACTGATTACTTGACCATAAAGAGAATTTAAGCCCAAAAAAACATAAAATAACCACATAGGCCCAAATAATTACATTCCCAGGCTACTATTCAAACTTTATCAAATTCAACCCAAAAAGAAAAAAAATTTGACGTAATCGCTGTAGCAAATCAATCCGAGTAAACACGAACGAAATTCAAACTTTTAAGCATTCTCGTGTTTCATCGCCACAGCCTTAGCTTCCGATCTCTCTCGCTCATCAAATCAAACAAAATCAAAATAAAATAATAAAATCCCTGACGAAATTCCTATCACGAATCAATCCGAACTAATTCCTACGATCAACTCTAACCATAAACACCAAAATAAAAATAAAAAATAAAAAATATCAATTTTCAACCTGAAATCATCTCAAAACATCAAAAAACTCCCTAATGCCCACAATACCTCGCATATCATCAATATTTTCAAATATGCAAGCATAAATATGTATAGACATCCATAAATATATATGTGTGTGCGTGTATATATATAATATAGGCATATCAAGCTGAAGAAGAAGAAGAAAAAGGAAGAGGGCTCACTCTTTGGTAACGGCAAGAACATTGTCAACGAAACGGTGCATCATTGGAAGAACCGAGAGGTTTTTGGATTTTGATTTTCAAATATTCCCTCCTCTATCAACGCCGATTTCCAAAAAATCCAAAACCAGTGAAACTCCGAAATTCTGGGATCGCCCGAAAGAGGAAGCGGTTAAATCGGACACGAAAAGAAAAATAAATAAAAACAACAAAATTTTCAGTTCGATTGAGACTTTAATATAGCATTCATTCAATCATTTTACCGACCCATATGTTTCTCCTTTTCCTTTCGGAATTCGAATAATCAATTATATTATTGATTTTTTAAAATTTTGTTTTATTTATTTTAGAATTTTTACAAATTATTAATAAAATAAGAGAAGGAAAAAGGACCGGCAATTCTTGCCGTTCAGACACAGCAACGCAGAGAGAGAGAGAGAGGCGGTTAAGTATTAAAAAATGATTGTCCACTGGTTTGCGTACTCGCTTGCGCTTTATTAAACGTGGCGGGCAACTACTGGGTCGAGAGTTATGTGTCGTTTTCAGGCAGTGGGTTAGTGGATGGAGCGAACACGTAACTATGAGGCGTGTATTTCATGTCATTTTGTCATTGGGAGCGTTTAAGGTGCAGCCCACGTGTATCTACAAACATCTGGACCGTGTTTTTAGGACCCGGCTATGCGCGTGGGTCCGATAAATGCACGTGGCCTGTGATGTGGAGAATAGATGGGTGGAGAGTCAGCAATCGTTCGAGAAAATACTTAGCGAGTTTAGTTGAAGGATTAAATTACGTTGTTCGAATTATTTTTAATTTACATATATTTTTTATAAAAAAAATATTATAATAAATTTTAAATTATAATTTAAATTAAAAAATAAATTTTTTACTAAATATTTTTTTAATTTAATAGAGTTATAAATTTTAAAAAAATTATTTTTAATTATGTTAAAAAAAAAGATAATTATTATAAGAAATAATTGAATGTTTATATGTATGTATACTACAGTACTTATGTGTTACTTTTCTGCACCTAATTTGTTATATAAAAGAATACTTGCCCTGCTTAAAAAAGAGCAAAAAAAAAAAAAAAAAAAATAAAAAAATAATAAAATAAACTATAACCATCGCATAACTACGTGAAGTTCTATAGTAATCAAATATTAAAGAGTACTTTCACTTTATTGATTTAAGTTTATAATTTAAATTGATATGTGATTTTATATGAGAATTTTTTATTGTAATAAAAAAATTAAATGTGACTATTTTTAAGATTTTTTTATTATAATAAAACTTAAATTTTAAACTAAAATCGATAAAGTGAATAAGATCTAATTTTATATAGTACGTTTTAAGTGTTAGGGATTAAAATTAGATTTACTCTTAAGTGGAGACCAAAAATAAGATTAACTCAAAAGAAAAGGAAAATATTTTTTTTTCTTTACTACGATTAATAAACGTCCAAAACTACTTTTTCCTTCTTTCTTTAAAAAAAAAAAAAAAAAAAAATGTTTAGAGCACAACTTCTTTTTTTAAAAACAAAAAAAAAAAAATGTTTAGAGCACAACTAATAAATTAAATTCATTCAATCCGCCCTATTCCCTTTTCAATTTGATATTTTCAATTTAAAAAAATATATTGTACGTATTAAAAAAATAAAATTAAAATATTTTTAATAATTGGTTAAAATAATAAATATAAATTATCCTTTTAAAATATAAAATAAATTTTAAATAAAATAAAAAAAATAGAAAACAGTGTTAAAAAATAAAATATATTGTTAATTTATTAAAAATAAAGTACATATTTATTATATTAAAGTTAACAATAATTATATTAATATTATAATATTAGGCAAATAAAATAATAAATATATGTTGCATTTATTATTTTTTGAGTTTTGTATTTACTAAAATAAGGGTATAACAAGAAATTAATATTAAATGAGAATCACAATCCCAAACAATCAATTTAATCCCAAATTTTTTCCTATTCCGGATAAAAAGTGTAAGTAAATATGAGATTGACTCACATTCTCTACTCCCATTCTTTAATCCTGATAAGTAAACATACCAAATTCTGCCCTATTCCTTTTCTACGTACGTGAATTAAAGTAGTACGTGAAAACTATAAAATGGTTTTCGGTTAGAAACAACTATCTCCTTTACTCGCAGATATAAATGCATGACGTGTATGTATATATATATATATATATATATATATATATGAGTATGTGTATTTATATATACACTGATTATTTTTCAGTGGTTACATGTTCGTAATACCTGTCAAATATAACAAATTAATGATATAATTTTATTAATTAATATACATTTTTTAATTTAACAATTAAAACAATATTACCTACAATAATAAATATTAGAATAACAGTTAAAATTACAGTAAAACAATTAATAATTTTTTTTGGGACGTGTGTCTATATGGAATTTTTAAACATTGTATAATCTCCTTCCAAAAGTATAGTGGATATATAAAACTCTGTTCATTTCACCGATTTGAGTTTAGAATTTGAGTTTTATTACAGTAAAAAAAATAGTCACATCTAACAATTTTATAATAGTAAAAAGTTCTCATATAAAGTCACATCTCAACTCTAATCAGCAAGCTAAACGGGTTTAAGATATCATTCTCCAACTTGTTTAACACTAAATTGCTATAATTAAGACCGATTAAGATGTTGGCTAATTATTTGACGCAATGAACTCACTAAACTTGTTCTTAATGTTACGATATAATAAGAATTTAATTTTATTATTATTATTATTATTATTTGAAAACGGAATAGTACATGGCCTATCATAACATAAGTAACTAGATCCATGTACATCCTTTTCCTACTGACAGTGCAACCATAATAATATAATAATATAATAATCGCTGTCATACTCATTAATTTCATAGTACTTTATAGTTCTTATACTAACAACTTCAACTAGTGATCCCTCCATATTCAATGCACAACTGCGTGAATAATTTATTCCAAGTATTTAGATTTATATATTCAGAATTAGTTATTTATTTTTTTATCAATACGATATAAATTAGGATTATTAGGGTTTATCTTCTCTTGTAAGGCTATTAAACATGCTCTTATCAATTTATGAATATGATAGAATACCAATCTAATTCCGATTTGTATACCAAATCATAAAGTGTCATAATTTTATTGGTAGAGTTCAACCTCTTATTATCAATTAATGTTATAATTTTTTAAACACTTATTAATAAAATTAAAGTACCTCATAAATTGATATACAAATTAGGATTAAAGTTAGTGCCCCTATCACTTTTCTCAGTTTGTTTATTGTAGTTTTTATTTATTTATTTATTTACAATTGTGATAATAAGAAATCTTAGTCTCCTATTTCTCATTTTCTCGATTTTTTCTTTTGAGTAATCTCATAGGATTAATACACACATACATACATACATAAATGTGAGTGTAAATATGTTGTCCCTAATTATTGTCTCCTAGAATACATGAACACGTGTTATAAACACTTATTCCTATAAGATAAATACATATCTTAATTTCCTAACTCTTCCTTTCTTGTTCCACGTCACTATCTCCGGCTTGGAGAACATTGACCCCAATGATAAAAAAAAAAAAACTTAGAATAATCATGAAGTAATTATAATATAAAAGACAAGAGCATCTTTATTCTCAACACTTAACGAAAGTAGCCATTTGAACTTGATATTTACGATTATATTATATAGTCATCATGCTGTAGATAAAACGCAGAAATACTCGAGCCTTTGAATTACAACGATAAGAAAACAATTGTACTCTTTGAAAATTAATTCCATAATCATATTACAAGGTATTTATCTCATTTCCTCTACACTATACAAGTTCTACCAACACGCTATTAAGGTGAAACTAAAAATATAAGTGGAAATGACATTCTTATCCTTAGTTATTTATACTCAATAGGTACTTACTCTCAGAAAATAGTATCCGAGATACTATATGAGAATAGGGGCAGGGGTGGTACTGGAGTTAAAATTATCTCTTTAACCGGTGGCAAGGTGGGGTGGAGAAGAATCCACACGTCCCGACCCAATTATATGAACTTTATTTATTTATTTATGATATATATATTTATAACTTTGAGTTATTAGTGATGCTGACCTATTAAAACAAGAGATTTTATTCGGTGTTCCTTTTTAGGAACATTAGTGTTCCATACTTTACAACTGTCAAATCTATATCAAAATCGGTCTATTTTGCTTATTTTTTTAATCTGGTATGATTTTAACAAAATTTAACGACGGAAGAAACATAGTAACACTGAGTGCTTAAAAAAAAAAAAAAAAGGGAAAAAGGGGAGAAACTGCTTTAAAACAAAACTAACTAGACAAAATATCTGATGGCATTATTTTCTTACAAAATTCATGTTATTTTCTCAAGGAAAACAAATCTTAAGGTACGTTACATATGTTCCCAACAAAAGTCCGGTTACTTTCAAACTAACTTGGAAAGACCCGGTTTAGAATGTCCTTCAAATACACAGCTTCATTGAGGCTCTGACCTGTTTTCCAAATCTGAAAATCTGAAGGAAAGTAGTCGGCGTCGCTCCAACACTTTAGCAATGTTATAGCAAAAGGACCTTGAATCTCTCCCTGGGGATCTAGATAATGCCATATCAGGCTTTCTAACTTGTCACCGGAAGTCTGCTCTTTCTGAGATGGTGCTTCACTTTCCTCATCGTCGCTCAAATCAATTACATGCGGCTCCATTACCCCCTGCAATGACTTACTTTCTCTTACATTCTCTTTTGGTGCTTCACTCTCCCCGCGGTTCTCGTTTAAGGATTTTGTCAGCTGCTGTTGTGATTCTAGAACTGCACCACCGCGCTCAGATTCTAAAACCAAAAAATTGAACAAATAAACAAATAAAACTGATGATCAAATTTTTATTTAAAGAAATTGCCAATAATTTGAAAAGCATGAACAGAATCAAACTACTCAGTCAAATTATGGAAAACACCAACACCACATTAGGAAACCCTGACAAAATAATAGATAAATTTGCAGCATCTAGTCCAAAACAAGTAGGCTTGAATAAAAATAAAAAATAAAAAAAAAAAAAATTGCTTAGTTTTCAAAAAGATACAAAATAGACCAAGTCTGCCGCACAATTTCTTTAGTCAGTCACACTTCAAAACTAGGAAAAGAACTCACAAAATATATGCACATACAAACAAGTGACAGAACGCAGCAGAGTGAAAAATCAGATCAAAAGACTTTTGACATTGATTTGACGGAAATAAAGATGAGTAATTACTGAACAGATACCTTCAATATCTAATGTCCAAGTTAATTCAAATTCATCATCGCTAGTATCGGAAACGGGAGCTTCCACAGGTTTCTCAATGATTGGTCCCGGGAAATCATCGTTTCTTTGTTTTATTTCCTCTTGGCAACACTCTGGTGTAGCTTCAACCTCTATTTCTTCTGCAATTATTTGTGGAACCTCGCGCAATAGCCTTGATTGTTGATCTGATTTCTCAAGTACTTCCTTTCTTTCCAGGTACTCGAACAGCGTTTTTGAAAGATAAACGTTAAGGCCCACAAAAAATAAAAAATTATTTTCCAAGAGAGAATTTATATGAAACATCACCTATATCAGTTAAAAAAATCATGTTGATGTCTTGTACGACTAAAATTGGACATCTTTTCCAAAGGGGGAGAAAAAAGAAGGGGGATAAAAATCAGAGGTAAGCACTCAAATAAAGCATACAATCTATAATAGCTGCATGGAAAGGATATTCTTTTCGCCATCCTTTTTCATTGGCTCGATCAATTAGTTTCTGAAGCAAAGCTAGTTCTCTTGCAAGCCACTGAAAGATATCCACTCCGCGATGGAGAAAGGTTCACAATTGACATTCAAATGACTTTAATGAGCATAACAGTTGGTGGATTGTCGAATGAATCAGAAGATAGGTTCACATGGAGGACACTAATTTCAGACATTTCATATGTCCGAAAATAACATCTGTTTTCATGTGAAGATGTAATAGACCACATTTTCTTTCATATTCAATAAAGAAAGACATACATGCTTTGTTATATCCTCGTGCAAGATACGGGCCTTATGTTGGAGCTCCTCCTATAAAGGTTAACAAGAACATTTAGAATTTGAAAGCACGGGTTTCAACAAAAACTCCTTTCTCTTAACAGTTTCATCTCTTAGTCAGAAGATTAAGGTTATTAGAAATTTATTTTCAATTTCTGATGCTTCTAATGTCCTTGTACACACGAATACATGATTTATATGAAAGAGAGAAAAAAAAAAAAAAAAAATTGGGTTAAAAAATAATTACCACTTTAGGTCTTTCGAGCATACCATCTTTTACTCTTTGACGCAAATCCTCACATTCTTCCTGAACCCATTGCCATGACATTAGATGATGTGCAGACAAAGAGATCTCAAAGTTAAATGGAAGCATGAAAAAAAAAAAAAAAAGAAAAAAGAAAAGAAAGCAGCGGAGTAGCAATATGTAACCACCATGACTTCACTGCTCTCCCTATGTAACTTTAACCATATCCAAAGAAACCAATCATATCTGTAAATCCCAAACACACCTTCTAAATTTTACCCCGGACCTAAAATTACCACGAGCAAAAAAATAAAACTTAACCTTAAAATGTTAATGAGGCCCAAGCCTCAAACGCATAGAGAGGTCAGAGGCTAAGCGTCAGCACTTAAACCTATATGCAAAAGGCAAATGAAGAATGCTACATAAAGAAAACATTAATGTATTGTTAGAAGAATCACAAACACACCACACCTTCATGATTTTCATTTATGTCTTTAGAAACTCAATTTAACACAGGACGTTTGGATCCAAAGACGAGTCTCAAAGTTTGGGAAAAAGAAAAAAGGGACAACAATTGAGGTGTCTCCCTCCAAGTGGCTTTACTCTTTCCACTCGACAACAGAAACAGCAAACAAATTACATCCACTAACTTGGGAAGAAGATCCTCCAATAAATCTTTTTTGTAACTTCTTACTGATTTCCATGTTAGCTTTGGAGTAAGTATCATCCTGGTTTTATATATAAAACCTTTCTAAGGTTTGTAAATTGTATAACAGTCGATTCCTACCTACTTCATAGTTTAAAAAAAAAAAAAAAAATCCAGGGTAAGACAAATATAAACTAAAAGGATATTATTCTGAAAGCAGAACTTTTACCGAAATCAACAAATTACTCACTATTAAAGACCATTTCAAAAAGACAAGAAACTAGGATTTGATAATTCACAAAGCATTCTCATGTATAGATTACCTTAGAGAAATCTTCATCAGAAAGCATGCAAATAGGGACGTCCTTTATCACACCGGAAACTTGAAGTAGAATCTCAGAATTATTACTACCACCAGTCCCAGAGGAGACCTTCAGACCTAGAGAATGCAGAAATATTATACACATTTGCTATGATATTCAATCCACAACAGAGTTAAATGTCAAGCATTTATTGGAAAGTATATTACCTGCAACTAGGAGGAGGTTGTGAGAGTGTTTCTGACGATAGTCATTAGGATCAGACTTGGTCCTCACAAAGCTTCCCACTATTTTGGTTTCAATGGTTTTAGGGTCAACTTCCTGCTTCAAAATATTCTGAATTATACTCCTCTTCAAATAAACGAGCTTTATGTTTTCAGGAATTACAGCAGCAAAGCAACTTTTAGGTGTAGGATTAGCGTTACACATTTCAACAACCAATCTCTTGTGTTTTTCCTGTTGTCCTTTAGCTTCTACTCCTTCTTCATTGCCCCATGAAAGGTAGCCGTCTTCAGAATCACCTTGTTCATTGTCTGCAGCCAAGTGGGGTTCTAGCAACTTGTAAATCATTACTCGACTAAATGATTTTTTGCCAAAAAGGGCTCGCAACCTCTCATCACATACGACCCTCTTTTTCTTCTTCATATTTTCCTTATTCTTAACCATGTTCAAAAGATTATAGTGATTATTATTTGTGGTTGTTGGCTGAAGAAGATTTCTATTTATATACTCATTCACAATAGCTGTAATGTCGAACTGAGAGATGGGCTGGCTGGTGTCTCTACCGATGGACTCCAAGAACTCAATTAGGGGTCTTGATCCCCACCCTACAAACTCCATTTTCTTTCTTTTTCTTGTTAATGAAGTTTGTTGTTGATATTGCTGCTCTTGATTCCATCCATATCCAATTTCAGTATAGTCCTCGACCCACATGAAAGGCTCCAACGTTTTCTCTATTCCATCCATTTTTTTTTTTTTTTTGAATGAAACAAACTTTTTTAAGTAGAGGAAAAGGAAGAGAGTCCAGTCGAAAAACAAAAACTACAACAAGAAATTCCAATCCCTCGATAGCTCTGAAAGCACCATACAATCTGAATTCTTTTCACGAACAAATCCACAAAGCTACCCAACTGCATCAATTAACAACACCATCCAAAATCACAAAAACTAGATGAGGAAACAGAGGCAAAAGCAGCACAACAACATAGAAAGTGAGTCCCCCAGCTGTTTATTGGGCTTCCCTGCAATTAATTCTTTTCAATTCAACTAGTTAAATTTTGAGAATCAAGATCCCCAATGTCTTTTTGAAACATAATTATGTTACTTTCGCATTGTCAAAAGGAAAAATTACACTGGAACCGGGTTGGGCAACGTTGTTCCTCCTACGGTCACCCCCCCCCCAAGTAGTCCCACCTCATCCTAAAATTCGGCTTCAAGGATAAAGATACATTTACAAACAATGTATGATCAATAACTACTCGGTGTACTTTGTAAAAATTAATTTGACTCAAATTTGTCAAGAAACTTACTCAACTTGGTGTATGATGATCGGTGTTCTATATACTTCTATCTAAATATCGTCGTCTAAGATTATGCAGGCACTTAAATAAAATAGGTCGTTAAGAAACAATTAATATGAATTTCAATTAAACAGAAACAAGACACCCATTTTTCCAATTTGGAATAATTGAAGAAAGAAAGTAAGAATTAGAAAATCACAAAAATAAGAGAAAGTAATCAGTGACGAGTCTTACCTACTCGTTTTGAAATTGGAATTTGGATTTGGATAATAGAAAGCGAAAGTCCAAAGTCTGAGAAGAGAAGAGAAAAGAAGAAACTTACATCACAGAGATTAGATAGTTCTTTAAGCTCAACCAACGACGTACGATAAACGACAACTTTCACTTCACCATCTTCTTCGTCATTGTTGTCGTCATTGTCGTTTTGGGTTTTGGGTTTTGTTTTGGTTCTTTCGCTTTGGAATTCACAGCATTTGCCACGTCCTAGAACTTGAAAAGATGCAATGTTCCTGCTTCAAATAAAAAAGTACACCATGTAACACCAGCATTTTAGGTTTTTATGTTTTGTACTTTAGTCTCTTAACTTCTTTTATTTGATAATTTAATCCCATAAACTACATCATGTATTAAGACTTCTTTTATTTGATAATTTAATCAAATAAACTGCATCATGTTTAATACACTGGATTGGAACTCAATATTGATTGGATTGGAACTCAATATTGATTAGGAGCTAATCTTTCGCATCCAATTGTGAAATCATGAGTGAGATGACTCCTTGATTTAACATTATGATGCTAAAGGTTTCTACTCTGTGCAAAGTGGGTACAGGTTGGCAATGGAGTTGAAGTCTGTGCACTTGTTCTAACATGTGGTCGTGGAATAAGCTGGGGAGGTTAAACTTACCAAGTAAAATTAAAAACTTTTTGAGCAGCGGGCCTTTCATTCTATTATCCCTAGTTATAGTTTCTCTAAGTCGGCATGGAATTGACATATCGACCACTTGCCTGAGATGTGGAGAAGGGGATGAGACCATTTGGCATGCACTTTGGGCGTGCCTGAAGTCTACAGCAGTTTGGGATACTAGTGTTGTGTTGTCATTATTTAAAAAACCGAGGGTAAGGGCTGTTACTTTTGGTGGTTTGTTTTTGGAAGTAGCTAGACCGGGTTCAGTCTGTTATGGACTTGGAAGTCTTTATAATGATAACTTGGTCATTATGGTGGGCGTGGAATGTAATGGACTGGTGTTTGACAAGCGCATACTAAGCTCTCTGGAATTTTTGAATATGGCGGGGAGATTCCTTAGGGACTTCTAGCTAGCAACGTAACGAATCAGAGACTGCTCAGAATCCCGCTAGTTCTTGCGCTTTTTACAGATGAACTAGTTTGCTTTGCAACAGATGCTATTCCCATTTGTTTTTTTTTTTTTTTGTTTTGAGAAGAAAGTATCAAAAGATACAATCCATGGTGGAAAGAAATCCAACCAAATAATGTCTTTTTCTATCCAAAGGGCAAGTAAGAATAAATCATGTGATGTTAGGAAAACAACACACAAGATTTATTTAACTGCCTGGAAGAAGAATAAAGACATAAACATCATAAGATCAAGAGGCTATTAAATATACCATTTCGAACCTGCAAAGTATGTAAATATATGAAAAAGTACAAAAAAAGAAAAAAAAAAGAACTAGATTATTGAAATTTTAAGAAAACAAGACGGATGAACTTATCTTATATTGAGATAGGATTGCAATGACATCAGATATGAGTTAAGCAAGATTTTAATAAGGATATCGGGATTTATATTAAACCAAAGTTGAATGCTAAACCACAGTTAAATAGCAGCATATGTAGAGAATTGCAGTATTCAACCAAGGTTGATATTGATTTTTTTATTTACTTTATATTAATATTTTCTTTCTTTATTATTATTATTTTTATTTATGTAAGAGGAAGTAAGGAAGGAAGGCCTTCCTTACAAGCCTCTGTTTAACGCATAGCAAAGTAAAAACATTTAGGGAATCAAATCCACTAAAAACCAGTAATAAAATTAAGACTAGTTGTGGTAAGATATAAGAGCCATTCATGACTTATGAAATATAAAAGTAACCAATGAAATGCAGTTATCCTAATGAGAGGAAAATTTTTGAAAATGATTAAGAATGAAACAGATGGAAATTTTTTAATAACTATTCAAAAGTAACTGTCTATATTAGCAAACATCTATAATCAGGATAATAATAATAAGATTTAACATTAAAAAGAAATTAAAATATATCTTTTAAAGAATTATGAAGATGAGAAAGAGTAACTTATGAGGATTTTTTTTTTTTTTTGAAGGATTTATGAGGAAAGTTATGTAATCTAGCATTTAAAAAATCATTAACTTTTCTGCTATTTAATGATAAGAACTACATATAATAATAATAATAATAAATTGTCATCATAATTAACTAGATAATATGAATAGAACTTTAAGAAAAGAACTATTGAAACACCCATAAGGGAGACTATTTAAACTTTTACATGAAGAGACTAGTGAAACTCAAGAGAAAGAACATGACAGATGAAAGAAAATTGCGATGTACGAGAATAATATCAGTTACAACAAAACAGAGAGAGAAAATCTAAGAGTAAAGTATAACTATGATACAAGACAATGGCATAGGTTATTACATACAGATAGACACCAACTTGTGTAGCAGAATGTGAGTCAATTGGCAAAATCAATTAAGTAAAGGAACAAGCAAAAAACCTTGGCATAATGCAACAAATACAGAAACTAACTGAAGCAAAACCGAGATAAACAAGGATAAACTCAAAGATATTTCAAGAAAAAATGCCATATAGTGGAAGATAATCCTAATCTATACAAATCATCAAAAACCATTCACACAGTGCTTAATACAAACACTTGATCTATAACATATTCAGGTCAGTATCGATACTACTATATTATTATAGTACAAACATAAATTAGTAAGGAAAACATAAAAGAAATTGTAGAACTTCACTACTTTCTAAAGTAACGGGAAGATAATCAATACGTCATACTAAAACAATCAAATTATGCAAACAATCAAATTTACATAAACAAATTTACTTCTGAATGTCAAAACATATTCTTAAAATAAAGCAAAATATGAACAAAGTGACGATAATATATATATATATATATATATATATATATATATATAGACACAGATGAGACTCAAACCGAGAGGATCCAATTAGTGATTAAAGGCAAATGCTGCGTTAGAACAGTACAGAATCAACTTCCAATCAAGCAGAGATCGGAGATATCAAACAAGAGTTGAACACAACTTTCAAGATGGGAGGCTCGTTGAACTCGTCGATTCAAATAAGAAAACGGTTACAAATGATTCGACAAACAGAAAAACCATCATGATGGTTATAAGAAAACGGTTATAAATGATTCGACAGACAGAAAAACCATCACAAAGGTTATAAGAAAATGGTTAAAATTGATTCTACAGACAAGAAAACCATCACAAAGATTATAAGAAAACGGTTACAAATGATTCAAATATGAAAGAATTAAGGTTACGTAATAAACTTAAAAAAGAGAGAATTTGTTAGATTTCCCAAACAAACATGTCGAAAGTTTCAATAAAATCAGAGAGAGAGAGAGAGAGAGAGAGAGAGAGAGAGAGAGAGAGACCTTTTCGGAATAGAGGCAATCGAAGGAACGCAGGGACCAGAATGAGAGCAATCGAAGGTGGCGTTACTCCCCTCGGGGGTTTCTTTGAAACTCAGCAGAACTCTATCCCCAATCTTCCGATTTGGGCGTGAACGGAAAGTATTATTCCTAGACCAAAGACGACAACTTTACCGGATTCTTAGACGAGAGAGAGAGCAGCGAAATCGAAGAAGAAGAAGATTTGCTGCTACTGTATAATGGAACCTTTGTTGTTGTGTTTCTGAGTTTGGCTGTAAATGTAATGGAAACCCTAGCCCCACATCGAAAAAGGAAAATGCCAAACGGGAGTTAAAGTTCAAAACTTCAAACAAAATCCCCCCAGCTCTGAACGCAATCTGGCTATTCTAAAACCAATAAAGCTGATTTGGCTGCTTAATGAATGCCTTGAATTTCCAATAAAATAAAATAAAAAAAAAAAAAAAAAAAAAAAAAAAAAAACACCCGTCACTTCACCCATTTTTTTTAACTAAAATCACTATCTATTTAGTTCACTAATTTAAATTTTTAATTTGAGTTAAGATGTGATATTATATGAGAGTTTTTTACTGTAACAAAAAGTTAAATATAATTATTTATGAGAATTTTTTACTGTAGCAAAACTCGAATTTTAAAATCAAATCGAAGAAATGAACATATTTGAACTCAAGTTATAATTTTATTTAAGTTTATGTTCTTTTGTAAAATTTGAATTTAAATTCGAGTTGAACTCGAATTTGGGGATAAACTCGAGTTTAAATTTTTCCTTCAACTCGAGTTCATAAACTCGAACGCAAATTAATGAACAGTAATTTTTCATTTTAATTCTAATTGAGATGATTTTTTGCTATGCATTCTCAAATAAAAGACGAATAAAACATCACCCATATACCCTATTAAAATTTTTCATCACCATTGAGTTTTTATTAAAATATCATATAAATACAAATTTAAGTTTTGACCCACTTAAACACAAACTCAAATAGATTTTCAATTCAAATCATAACTCATGTGCACATCTAAACACAAACTCAAGTTACAACTTTAACTCAAGTTATAACTCAAACTCAACTCAAAATCATCACTCAAATTACTCTAACTAAAAAATGCAAAACAACCCCCCCTAATTAATGATTTATCAAACACACTGAAAATCACTAGAATGGGAACATGTCCAAAGCACAAGAATCTTGGGAATAAAATGATCAAGAAATAGTTAAGGTCTTAGCCATACTCCTGAGCACAACAATGGCGATAATGGGCAAAGCGCAAGCGACTTAAGGATGGATACGGTGACGTGCACAATGAAAAGGCGGCACGACGAGTGGCCACAACATTGATCGGTAAGCACATTAAAAGGACGCTAGGTGAATTGTGTTTTAATTTTGTGTTTTGATCTATATAAACCAAAAGATGGATGAGTAAATATATGTTTAGCTATTTGGTGTGCTAGGCTGTATTTTATTAGTGATTGGGTACATTTTATTTTTGCCTCTAAATTTTGGTCATTTTCTCCCTTTGGTCCCCAAACTTTGAAAATTAGTTTGCACATCCCTTGAATTTTAAAACGTTATTCACTTTAAACATCATATTTATTTTACTAACGGATTTGATGATTTGACAATTATTAGAGAGATAGTTTAATGCATAAATACTCCTGAAATATGTATCATATTTTAAAATTCTCCATGATCTCTCAAAACACATCTATTAGATTTGTTTTAAGCCTTGTGCTACAGCTAATAGTTAATTAAGTTCTTTTAATGTAGATATGTAAATTAGCGTTAGGTTAAAAACCTACATCATGGAGTCACGCCTAGACATTGAATTGAACAATCCACTAAGTATCAATGATTGCAATCACCAATCAAACATATACACTCAGAAACTCTCTCTTTGACAATGTCGTCGGTTAGTAAAATCTCATTAATGACCTTGTTCAATGAGCATCACTCATATTAAAAATTGCACGGCGAACTCTCTTCAACTGACAGTGCGCTTCCTTTTGAAAGCTTCTAATTCTTCTTCTAAAAAATAATTTTTAATAAACCCTTCAAGATTCTTAAAAACTCACAGACTCTCTTCTGAAAATATTCTATAAAACCCCACACTCCAAGTGAGCTACCTTGAGCTCTATTTATTTAGAGCTTGTAAACCACCACTTATTCACGTTAATCTCAACCTAAGTCAAACTCGGATAACTTACTCCTCTTTATTCAAACTGCTCATAGGATAAAACCTTTGGAATTTCAAATATCAAACTAAATTTGGATTTGCACTTTAACCTCTAATCCACTTCACGTACAAGCATATGTTATATATATGTTATATATATATATATATATATATATATATATATAAAGTATATATATAATATATAAATATATATATATATATATATATATAGCAAAACAATCGTAATGCCTTTCAAAGTGCAATCCAAGTCAAACTTATAAATAATGATAAATCTTTGTTTTTCGCTCTATAAGATAATCTTTATAATTATCCTTATTTTAATATTGCTGTCCTTCTAAGAAAAAGCCTCGTTATTCTCAAATCTTATTCATTTAGAATCTGGATATCTGTTGCACTTCTATGTTGATATTCAATTTTGAAATCTACACATCTTCACTTCAAAGAAACTAAATCAAGTGTCTCCAACTAGACTTCATTTTCCTCTGTGGCTTGCTTTCATTGTGTCTTCTCTGCATCTTACTCCCCTTAATGTAATATTCTCAAATGAGTTCTACTTTTATCACATGTCAAATGCTTAGAATAATCATTCACCAGTAAGTTCCAACTTCTTTATCCAAAATTTTCTGCAAAATTTCATATCAATTTTCTTCTTAGGCACGCACCTTGATTTTGCAGAATATGGTGGATTAATTTTCATACCACTATTTAGAGCATCTAAGTACATGTAGCATCGAGATCTAATGTGGCCCAATAAATGGCAATAGTGACACGTAGAAATGATCCTTTTATGTTGAGGATGTGAGGTAGTAAATTTCTTATTAGGGGTAGTCCAAGGCTTAAAGATAGTAGCTCCTTGACAAATATTATTTTTGACATTGAACTTTCTCCAATGTAACCTAATCCATGATGATCACTACTTGCTTTTCCCATCGAAAGAATAGGATCAAATTTGGCGATGCCAAAATTCATCATCTTCAAAGTCTTTTGAGTGTTCTCCAATCATCCCTTATTTTTTGTAATTTCTTATCCTTCTCAGCAACAAGGGATTCATAATTAATAGCAGCTTTCTTCAACACAAAATTAAGGAGAGCGTGATTCACGTGCCTCAACATCATCCTTGCCAATTCGGTTTTTCAAGTTTGGTAGAAGGTTGAATTTGTGTTGTAACAAATTTAATACATTGTTCTTGCAATAAGTTGATATATATTGTTATTCTTTGTATTATCCATATTATAATACAAAGATGAAGCTGTAGAGAAATTTACTCTCTACAAGTAAGAAGTTAAAAACCAATTAATAAAAAGATTAAGATGAAAAAAAGTGACCGAGGTGGTGAATATGTCAATCCATTTAGTGCATTATGTGCACAACATGGAATTATTTACAAAGTCATGCCACCATATTCTCCCCAATCGAATGGCATTGCTAAACAAAAAAATCGTACATTAAAGGATATGATGAATGCAATGTTAATAAGTTCTGGGTTGCCATTGAACATGTGGGGGGATGCCATCCTATCTGCTAATTACCTTCTAAATAAGGTTCCACGTAAGAAAGTCGATAAGTCCCCTATGAATTGTGGAAAAGTAGGAAATCTTCCTACAAATACTTGAAAGTATGGGGTGTTTTGCAAAGGTAATGGCACCAACACTAAAAAAAGATAAAGATAGCTCCGAAAACGGTTAATTGCATCTTTATTGGGTATGCTCATAATAATATTGCATATTGGTTCCTTGTGCATGAGTCTAAAAACCCTGACATACACAAGAACACGATAAAAGAGTCTAGGAATGCATCGTTCTTTGAACATGTATTTCCATGTAAGACTAAGGAGGATGAGCCAAGTTCGTTAAAATGAATTATTGAGATTATTGTAGAAGATAATAATCAAAACTCTCAAAATGATGAACTTGTGAAAACGGAGGAAGAGCCTAGATGAAGCAAAAGGGCAAGGATAGAAAAGTCTTTTGGACCATATTTTCTAACCTACTTGCTAGAGGCTAAACCTCAAATGTATAAAGAAGCTGTGAGCTCAACTGAGGGTCCTTTATGGAAAGAAGCTATAAAGAGTGAGATAGATTCCATCTTGTAAAATCATACTTGGGAACTAGTATACCTTCCACCAAGAAATAAACTACTAGGTTCTAAATGGATTTTCAAATGAAAAATGAAGGCAAATGGAACAATTGACAAGTATAAGGCCAAAACTGTAATAAAAGGTTATAGACAATGAGAATGCCTTGATTACTTTGCCACATATTCCTTGTGACAAGAATAATATCTATAAGGATGATACTAGCGATTGTTGTGTTACGGAATCTTGAAGTTCATCAAATGGATGTGAAAAAACCTTTCTAAATGGAGATCTGGAAGAAGAAATCTACATGGAACAACCTCAACGTTGTGTAGCTCCATGACAAGAGAAGAAAGTCTGCAAATTGATGAAGTCTTTATATGGTCTTAAACAAGCACCAAAACAATGGCATAAGAAATTTGACAATTTCATGATGTCAAATGGAATCAAAATCAACAAGTGTGACAAATGTGTTTATGTCCAGAATACAGAAGATGGTTATGTCATTCTTTGACTCTATGTAGATGACATAATAATTGTGGGTAGCAATGATCAGCTGATGTAATTTTAGGAATCAAAATTAAAAGGTTGCCCGATGTTCTCATATTGACTCAGTCATATTACGTGGACAAGATACTTGACAAGTTTAACAAAGATGATTCTGATATAGCCAGAACTCCTATTGATGTAAGTCAACATCTGTCTAAAAACAGAGGAGAAAGCATATCCCAGGTGGAGTATGCTAGAGTGATTGGCAGTCTGATGTAATTAATAAGTTGTACAAGACCAGATATTGCATTCAGTGTTAGTATATTGAGCATATTCACAAGTAACCAAGGAGATGACCACTGGAAAGCAATTGTTAGAATATTGAGGTATTTAAGATATACTCATGATTATGGACTGCATTACACAAGAGAACCTAATGTATTAGAAGGATAATCTGATGCAAGTTGGATATCTGATACACAAGATTCTAAGGCTACTAGTGGATATGTATTCTCCTTGGGTGGTGCAGCTATTTCATGGAAATCCTCTAAGCAAACGGTAATAACCAGATCCATGATGGAAGCTGAGTTTGTCGCTTTAAAAAATGTGGCGAAGAAGTTGAATGACTTAGACGTTTCTTGGAGGACATTCTGGATTGGCCAAAGCCTGTACCTGTAATTTGCATACACAGTGATAGCCATTGGTAGAGCACATAATCTGATGTACAATGGTAAGTCTCAACATATACGTTGTCGACATAATACTATTAGACAACTAATCTCAACGGGAGTCATGGCCATTGACTATATAAGGTCAAGAGAAAAATATTGTGGATCCGTTGACCAAAGGACTGAATAGAGATCAAGTTGAGAAAACATCGAGAGGAATGGAACTGAAGCCATGGAAAAAACAGGTTGAAGTAGTGGAAACTTGACCTAGTTGACTAGAGATCCCAAGATCTAGGTTCAATGGAACAACTAAATTTTATAAACTAGTTGAGTTCACTGTGGGGGTTACCCCAGCTTATTCCTATGATGAAAACAGTGAAACTTGTATGAGATGAGGTTAAACATTTGTTTTTAATAATTCTTATGCGTCAGATGTGTTAGGATTCCAAGTGGAGTAATATAGGTTACTCTTTATTAAGAAATCACATATGTGAGAGAGAAGTGGAGCCGCTTCAAAGGAGAATTGTGAGGGCTCAATTGTTTAGAAACTCTTGCAGAACAAGGTAGATGTTCATTACCAAAACGAACATAACCATGAGAACTGAACTGTATGAGGAAGATGTCTGTGTGAGGTATATTAACGTTTACACAACGACATAACAGTTCAAGGACATTACGTCTACTGGTCAGCGAGTAAAGTAAATGTATTCTCATAAGGGAAGGTTCAAGGGTCAACGCATACCTATCATATACAGGTATAGACCGCAGAAGTTTATCACCGTGTTGAGTCTGTGTTTTTTCATTTTCGGTCAATTTTCATTCATGTGGGGGATTGTTGGAAAAATGGCTTAATAAGCCATGTTAAAGTCCCATTTTGGGGCCCATATTGGAATGAGACCTAATTGGATTTTGGGAGGGTCTTGATGGATTTGTGTTCTCCATCACGAGGATATCAAAATTAGATATTCAAACACTCAAAATGGATATTGGGTGAATGAGAAATTAATGCTCTAAGTATGCCACTCGGAATGGTTAAATTGGTTGTAAATTGTAAAATCCCACATTGGCTAAGAATGAAGTCTTGGTGGTGTATATAAGTGATTGCATTTTGAAGCCTAGGTAAGCATGTATACCTGAGAGGCTCTCTCACGTGTAGGGGGTGCAAATCATGGACTCGGCTAGTTGGGGGCAATGTGTGTGCCTGCGGACACGAATGCCGGACCGAAAAGTCCACTATGTGTGGGCCTTATTTTACAATTTTTATTTTTATTTTTGCCCAAGACCTTCGACATTCTACCAACCTCTTAGCCTGGTTAATGAGCTTAATGGTGTGTAATGGGGCTTAGTAGTGACTAATGAAGGAAAACCGAATTTGCCATGATTAATGAGCTTAATGGCTTTAGTTTTTCATTATCAAAATCCGAATCTAGTTAAGGAAATGTGGCCAGATTCATCTTGGAAAAATTAATAGTTTTTACTCCATTATGGTGTGTGTTTAAATTCCATAATTTAATGTCTTGTAACATCTTTTTGGAGAGCCTACGTAAAGCATTCTCTACATGAAGGAAAACACACGGATTTTACTTCTTTGTCGCTTTTCTACTACCTTGTCGTTTGTTCATTTGTTTATTTTATGTAATGTCCACTTGTTCTTCACTAGTTGTCTCTTAGTTTTTTGGTATGCTACTAAATGCAGACGGAATGGCAAATCGGTGTAATCCTCCCATTTTTGGTGGTTCTTTTCTCTAAGTCTTGAGGTTGGTTTTTCGTGATAGATGGAAGGTTCGCAAGTTAAATAGTTCACGCCGACGGCGATGAACGGTTCGATAGTTGGGCTTCATCACCAATCTCGGCGGAGGATGAACACTTTCGAATCGACGTTGTCATTGTATCATGGGAGGTCATGGCGGACGTCGAACGCTAACCTCAATGTACTCACCGGAGGATGAATCTCTTTTAAGGAGAGCATTTGTCCGATTCCGATGACGTGCCCATTACGAGAAGGACATCATCCTTGCCAATTCGGTTTTCCAAGTTTAGTAGAAGAATTGAATTTCCCAAGTGTTGTTGATATTCCATTTTTAATGCATTGCTCTTGCAAAATTTTTTGATATATATTGTTAAGTTATTTTTGTATTATCAATATCATTGCCTAAAGATAAATTACCTCCCCCGAATGAATGCTCCTAACTCATATATCAAATCATCTAATTTATTGAATGCCAAATAAACTAGAAGCATTTAAAATAGGACAACACAAATAAACTATGAAAAATCTCTTAAAATAAATCAACACTTCATAATTAGGTAAAATCAAAACTCTAGTGAAACAACTACCCCGGATGCTCCATATCTAATATTAAACAAGTTAAAATTAACCCAACCCGTATTCACCATTTTAGGTAGGTGTCTTCGTTGTAACCAACCTGGGCATAAGTCTAATGAATGCCCACAACGTCGTCGGTGAATTTGGTTGGTGATGGTGGGGAAGAGGAATATGACGCATGTGGGGTGGAAGAAGGAGAACAGGATGAAACTGAATTAGTTGAAGGGGATGAAGGTGAGCGAGTCTCTTGCGTCATTCAGAAGTTGCTATTAGCACCTCGGCAAGTCACCCCGACTCAACGCCATGCCATTTTCAAAACTAGGTGCACCGTGAATGGCAAGGTGTGCGACGTCATCATAGATAGTGGAAGTACAGAGAATTTAGTGTCCAAGGCACTTGTTAAAACGCTGAACTTGGCCACCCAAAAACACCCCCACCCTTATAAAATCGGCTGGATCAAAAAAGGGGCTGAATCTAGCATTTCGGAGATTTGTATGGTGAGTTTTTCTATAGGGAAACACTATAAAGATGAGGTGAGCTGCGATGTTGTCGATATGGACGCATGCCATGTTCTACTAGGCAGACCTTGGCAGTTTGATCGCTCCGTTCAACATAAAGGGCGTGAGAATGTGTACCAATTCTTGTGGCACGGCCGGAAAATTGGACTACTGCCCCTCACTACTCGTGGCAGTTCTTCATCCGAACTACCTTCCATGCCAGGTTTACTCTTAACGCTGCCCGGTAAACAATTCCAGCGCGAGATTGTTGATCAGTCTTTCCTTGTTGCTCTCATGATCAAGGAGCAAAACCTTGAAGTAAATCCACCTCCCCCAGTCGTGCAACAACTCCTTAGTCAATTCCCGGACCTGACTTCACCAGAACTTCCAGATCACCTACCCCCGTTGCGGCATGTTCAACACCGCATTGATTTCGTTCCAGGAGCTAGTCTGCCCAATCTTCCACATTACAAGATGTGTCCGCGTGAACATGACATTTTGCAACAACAGGTGGATGAGCTTCTCCAAAAAAAATTGATTCGTGTCAGTCTAAGTCCTTGTGCTGTGCCTGCCCTTCTAGTACCAAAGAAAGATGGCACTTGGCGTATGTGTGTCGATAGTCGAGCAATCAACAAGATAACAGTTAAATACCGTTTCCCCATCCCTCGCTTGGAAGATTTGTTGGATAAGTTGGAAGGTGCTTCGATTTTCTCCAAGCTAGACCTTCGAAGTGGTTACCACCAAATTCGGATTCAAGAGGGCGACGAGTGGAAGACAGCCTTCAAGACTCGTGAAGGTCTCTATGAATGGCTTGTTATGCCTTTTGGGCTTAGCAATGCCCCGAGTACCTTTATGCGCCTTATGAACGAGGTGCTCCGCCCTTTTATTGGACGGTTTGTTGTCGTGTACTTCGATGACATCTTGGTTTTTAGCCGGAGCTCCGAAGATCACCTTGACCACCTTCACCAAGTTCTAGCCACTTTGCAAGATCACAAACTATATTTAAATTTGAAGAAGTGTGTCTTCTTGCAAAACCAGCTAGTCTTCCTTGGGTTCCTTATCAGTAAGGACGGCATAAGCATGGATGAAGCTAAGTTAGCCGCAATTCGCGATTGGCCAGCGCCCAAAATGGTTCATGAGGTCCGAAGCTTTCATGGCCTCGCCACCTTCTACCGCCGTTTTATCAGGAATTTCAGTTCGATTATGGCCCCATTAACTGATTGTCTAAAGAAAGGAAACTTCCAATGGTCTACTGCTCAACAAGAAAGTTTCGCACTCATAAAGTCTAAGCTTACCTCCGCCCCTGTGCTGGCATTACCGAACTTCGATAAGGTCTTTGAGGTTGAAACTCGTCCATGACTGGTATTGGTGCTGTCCTCATCCAGGACGGTCGTCCTTGGAATTTTTCAAATAAAAGTTTATAATGTCCGCAACGCGGTGGTGGAACTTATGAGCAAGAACTCTATCGCGGTGGTGAGATCTCTCCAACATTGGGAGCACTTTTTACTACATAAAGAGTTTATTTTACATTGTGACCATCACGCTCTTAAGTTTGTGAACTTCAGAAAAATCTCGATCGCATGCATGCATGCACGCTGGTTCTCTCGTTCTGAAAGTTTTCCTTTGTGTTTCGCCATCGAGCCGGGATTCAAAACAAAGTTGCTTTGCCGCTCTCGATCGTCGGGTTTGCCTTCTTACGCCCTCAAGACCTAGATTATTGGGTTTTGACCATCTTAAAGAACTTTATGAAGCGGATGAAGATTTCCACTCTCACTTAAGTGCCAAAACCGAGACCCCAATGGAGATTTCCACATACAGGGGATTTTTATTCAAAGGCAATCGGTTATGTCTTCCTCGCTCATCTCTTCGCAAAAGTTGATCGGGAGCTTCACGCCAATGGCCTAGCTGCCCATACCGGTGAGACAAGACCATTCTTGAACTAGAACAGCGTTTTTATTGGCCCCACTGAGGCGTGATGTCACGAGTTCGTGGCAACGTTGTGGAATCATCAACGTGCCAAAAAGCCAAAAAACACCGGCCTTTATTCTCCACCGCGATTCCGAATCCATTTGGGAAGACCTCTCGATGGACTTTGTGTTAGGCCTCCCGCGCACTCAACGCCATGTCGATTCTGTTTTTGTGGTTGTTGATAGATTTAGCAAAATGGCTCATTTTATCCCTTGTCGAAAGAGACGCTAGTCATGTAGCCACTTTGTTTTTTCAAGGAGGTCGTCCGTCTTCATGGCATTCCCAAGTCCATTACTTCCGATAGGGATGTGAAGTTTGTGAGCCATTTTGGAAGGTTCTGTGGCGCCTCGGCACCACACTTGATTCGGAAGATTCTTACCACCCCAAACCGATGGCCAAACCGGTTTGTCAACCGCACTTGGCAACATGATTCATTGTGTATTCTTGGAGATACGCCAAAAGCAATGGGACTCTGCTCTTCCCAGTGCAGAATTTGCTTACAATAGTATGGTTAATCGCTCCACGGTCGCTCACCATTTTCATTGTCTACACCAAGGTCCCAAACCAAATCAGGACCTCGTTGCATTACCCAAACCCCCGAGCCGCCTTCTTTGCGGAATTGGCTAATTTAAATGGTCCACACGCATCAAGAGGTCAAGCACCGTTTGGAATCCGCCAATGCCGCATACAAGCAAGCCGCTGATCTCCATCGTCGCGAGCAAATTTTCAACATCGGTGATCTCGTCATGGCTCACTTGAGGAAGAACCGTTTACCCCCTAGTGCTTGTCCAAAGTTACATGATCGCCGCATTGGTCCTTTTCGTATCACCCACCGCATCAACGACAATGCGTACGTTCTTGACTTACGCGATCTGCACATTTCATCCACCTTCAATGTGAGTGATCTTTTCGCTTTTCATCCACGGATGCCTCGATTGAAGTTGAGAACTGGAGAGTTCTTCTGCGAGGGAACAAGCGATGCAGTGCATTTTAGCTTCTTTGTCGTTTTTCTACTACCTTGTCGTTTGTTCATTTGTTTATTTTATGTAATGTCCACTTGTTGTCGTTGGGCATATGTTATGTTTCCTTTCCTTTAAACGCCTGGTCGTTTTGGCTAAGGCTAGGTATTTTTGGTATGCTACTCGCACGGAACAGGCAGTCAGAATTGTAATCCTCCCATTTTTGGTGAAAGTTTCTTTCAGAGCTGAGCTCTTGCGATTGGGTTCTCTACTTCTAGAATTCCCATTCGATTCTTTTCTTAGATCTTCCTTCGTCAAAAACACACAGAACACAGAAAATTCACACATCTCCACTAGTTGTCTCTCGATTTTTCGTGGGTTCTTTTGAAGTCTTGAGGTTGGTTTTGGTGATAGAGGGAAGGTGCAAGTTATAGTTCACCGGACGGTTCTGATAGTACTTCATGCTACTGTCGTTGTCATTGTATCATGGGAGACAGACGTCTAACATAACCTCAAGTACTCATCGGAGGGGATGAATCTGCTTTTAAGGAGAGCGTTTACGTGCCTCGACATCATCCTTGCCAATTCGGTTTTCCAAGTTTAGTAGAATGTTGAATTTGTGTTGTAACAATTTTAATGCATTGCTCTTGCAAAAAGTTGATATATATTGTTATTTTTTGTATTATCAATATCATTGCCTAACATAAATTACCTCTTCCGAATGCCTAACTCATATATCAAATCATCTAATTTATTGCCAAATAAACTAGAAGCATTTAAAATAGGACAACACAAATAAACTATGAAAAATCTCTTAAAATAAATCAACACTTCATAATTAGGTAAAATCAAAACTCTAGTGAAACAACTACTCCATATCTAATATTAAACAAGTTAAAATTATGGGTTTCACCGTTTACAAATCATAAAAATAAAAAGATGAGAATAATAATGAAAAACTCATTTTAGAGTTGTCACATGTTCCAAATTCTTCTTTCTTTTTCTCTTTTTTTTTTTTTTTTTCGATCTCCAAATGCTTTCTCCCTTGATGATTTATTGAAAGTAAAACCTAAATCCAAACTAGAAATAAAATCCTAAATCAAAAGAAATAAAAACATATTATTTTTTTTTGTATTTTTTCTCACTCTCAAAATATGGCATAAAAGCCTTACGGGTTGTTCTTTTGCAACGAAACTCAAAAATATTTGAACTCAAGTTACAAATTTATTCAAGTTCATGTTCTTTTGTAAAATTTGAGTTTAAAATCGAGTTTGAGGCTAAACTCGAATTCAAGTTTCCCTTTAACTCGAGTTCATAAACTCGAACTCAAATTAATAAATAATATTTTTATATTTTTAAAAATGCCATAACTTTTTCAAATTGAGATGATTTTTTTTTATATATTCACAACGAAAAGATGAATAAAACCTCACTCATATACCCTATTCAAATTTTTCATTACCATTGAGTTTTTATTAAAATACTAGTATGCATGTTCTTTTACACATAAAACTCAAAAAAAGACAACTCAAGTTTCAACTTTATTCAAGTTCACGTTCTTTTAAGTTTTAACTTCACTCAATTTTACTCAGCTTTATTCAAGTTCTAACTTCAACTCAAGTTATAACTCAAATTCAACTCAAAAACTACACTCAAGTTACACTCCAAAAGAATAAAATTTAAATTTTGATCCATCCAAACACAAACTCAAATAGATTCTCAATTCAAATCATAACTCAAATGTGCACATCTAAACACAAACTTAAATTATAACTTTAACTCAAATTATAACTTAAATTCAACTTAAAATTATCACTTAAATTATCGTAACTAAAAAATACAAAAGAATAATCTCTTATTTATTTGCTCTCAAAATGCTTCCTTTTTTTGGTTTCAGTGCATGGAGCTAACGGAAATGGGGGAGTCTGGTTCGTGGAGCTCAAGGAATGAGCTGATGAAGAATGGGCACAAAAAGCCCAAAAAATCGCCCTTTAATTCACGCCTAAGGAGAAATACATAAGGAAAAGCAAGTTTTGAGTGAGTTACCACGTGGCGAATTCCAGTTGGGGATGGGAGAGACTTGGAGACGTGGCAGGTGCAATAGGAGAAAAGAAAGGGTGCACGAAAGTCAATGAGCGAACGCGAGCAAAGAGAGCTGGAGATAGTGCCACGCGACGTGGCGCGCGCTAATTGGTTGTTCCCTGCTTCTTTGTCTGTTGAACGCGTGCAGAGGCACAACCTGGTCCTCCGTTTGACAATCCTACGGCTTAGGTTGAGATTTGCTTGATTATTTCACTCGCGCACTTGGTGGTCTTTTTTATCCGGATCTGATCTTCAACTTTTTGTTGATAAATTTGACCCATTTATTTAACTTTGTAACGGTACGCCAGTAAATTTAATTTTTTTATTTGTTAAATTTATTTATTTTTTTATTTATTAGGGAACGTCTCAAGTCTCAGAAATTACTAAAACAAAACTAAAAAACTAAAAAAAATTCAACAAAATCAAGTAAAATAAAGCTAATAAAATGAAATAAAAACAAATTAAATTAAATGAAATTAAATAAAACTAAAATGAAAAGTAAATTAACTAAAATAAAAATAAAATAAAATGAAAATCTCAAAAATTAGTCAATTTAATTAAATGCATAAAATTAGTGAAAATTACTCTATTTCATAGAGTTATCATAACTTGCACCGCCAATCCTACATCTAAAAAGTTTTCGAGAATTACAACCACAAAGCAATTTTGCACCGTTAATTTTAATTTTATGTGAAAATTTTTTACTGTAATAAAAAAATTAAATATAATTATTTATAAAAAATTTTTATTATAATAAAATTTAAATTTTAAATTTAAATTAATAAAATAAATAAAACCTTAAAAGGCCTTTAATGCCGAGTAATGGGGTCAAATGAAATTTTGACTGATCAATCTGACCAATTAACATTTGACTGAGTCAAAAGGCACAAGAGGACAAAAACTTGCACTTAGTTAACGATTTGAGACCTAGACACTTTTCTTAAAAGAAAGAGAAAAAAATAATAATAATCACAACATTAAAGTCGATATAAATGACTCTTATTATAATATGGCCAACGTAGAAGGGATAGAAATAGTTCTCTGCAAGGTGATGAGTATTGAGGTAGCAAGTTTTTACTTATAGCCACGTTGAGCAAGTAATAGGTTTTTTTTTTTTTTTTTTTTCAATACGAATCACAACATAAATTTTTTATTATAGTATTTCTCTTACGTCAATTCAAATTCAACTATTTTCTTACAATATTTTTTTCTCATAAATTTACTTTTGAACTCAAATTTTTTTTAAAAAAAACAAACGCACTCTAACCTAATGTTATATTCATTTCATTCACACCCCTAAAGAAGGAAGAATGACTTCAATAATGGTCGTTTCAGTGGCATTTCTCATGCATGCCTCTCCATGTTCAGCGCTTGACCCAAAAATTGGTCAACTAGTCACTCTAAACTAATATAGGGTGCATTTAGTAGATGTATTCAAAATCATAATTTTAGATCTTAATTTATCATTCAGAATCAGTTTTTGTTTATATGATTCTAAATCATGATTCATAATCTGATGTGATGTTTTAAACTAGCTCAAATCATGATTCCATAACTATCCCCTCTTGATATTCAATGTGATTCAAACATCTGATTCTAAATCATGATTTCAAAATCATGATTTGAGCCTAAAATCACGAATCATGATTTTGGTTCCAGAATCATAATTAGAATCATCCTGATCTAAATTCTTGTATCAAACGAATCCATAATTATCCTTATTTTATGTATTATTTATGTTTTATATAAAATTACTCGCCCCTGTGGGTTTGACAATCGATAATTGTATGGATAAATATTAATTAGAATACACAACACATAAATATAAAGCTATAAACACGAAAATAGAATGTGGATGGTGTGACTCAAGCTAACAAAATCGATAGAGTCATTACAACCATTTGTCTTCTGAGTTCCCAGTATAAACTAGAAGCATATATATAATTGGCCTCAAAATTTATGTTACTTGTTATTTGTTTATATTAGAAAACTAACACTCCCCTGTATGTGTGTAATGGGACATGGACAATTACATGAGTAAATATTAATTAAAATATTCAATATATAAATATTGAACCAAATGAAACATATTAATTAATACCCCAACAATTTCTTTCATAAGATATTAGTTTACTAATTTTCTCAAAAACTTCATGTTCTTTTACACAAAAAACTCAAAAAAGACAACTCAAATTTCAACTTTATTCAAGTTCACGTTCTTTTAGGTTTTAACTTCACTCAATTTTACTCAGCTTTATTCAAATTCTAACTTCAACTCAAGTTATAACTCAAATTCAACTCAAAAACTACACTCAAGTTACACTCTAAAAGAACAACCCGTTTTGAAGCAAAATAGTTTTATATTCTAACATTAATTAAAAAAAAAAGAAAAAGAAAAATATGTTTACTTGATAAGGAATTAGTGACACATTTAAAATTTAACATCTAACTCATGACTGCTAAGGTCCTGTTCGTTTCATTTGTTTGAATTGAGAATTTGATTTGAAATGTGAATTTATACAAAAGAAAATAATGTAACAGAAAAAGTTGAGTTTAAATTTTTATGAGATTAAAAATAATGTCACAAAATATTTAAGTTGTAATTCGAATAGTGAAATAATCGAAGCCTAAATGTGTATGAATAACAACGATGCAAATATAGACAATATTCTTGGGGCAGTTGATGTGTATAGAGATATATAGATCATAATATCAATCATTCAATAATTCAACTCTTAGACCGCATAATGCATTAACGAGCGACAATTGTACAATTAATAATCCTCTCTATCAAAATTCAGTTAAAAGAGACACAAAAAGAGGGGGTTATTTAGAAGTAATTTTTAAATGTGGTGACATGATATTTTCATTTTATTTTAATAGAAATTCAGGAAAACCGCGTAACAATACTTAACTCGCTAGGGGAGCAAATTATGAGAGCTAGATACTTTATTGGAGATTAACGTAACAACGCCGACGGAAATTCTAACAATTTGTCTCATAATTTGGGGGGAGAAAAGTAGAAGTTTTTAAATTTCACGGGCAAAGTAGAAATGACTAATATTTGAAGGGTAGATGTGGAAATAATCCTTTATCGGTTTGTGCTCAATTCTATGTAGTCTTAAAATTATATATATGTATATGTATAAATATACATATATATATATATATATGCGTAGGGGAATAAGCATAGGTTTCAACGATGTGTAACTCCATGACGCAATGTTTTAGAACTTGTATGGCATCATGAAGCAGCACGCTAAGCTGACCAAGAAGATTTATTAGGATCGCATCAACATCATGTAGTAATATTATTACGTACCAAGTATTCTCTAGAATACTAAAATCCAATATCTTAAATCTATAAATAGGTAGAAAAAAAAAAACTAAACATTTCGACCACAGCGAAAACAAGCACAAAAACCAAGTAGCTATTCATTTCTCATCCACACAACACACATTCTCACAACCTTCAACAAACTTTTCACCAATGGCTTCCCTCCAAATCTCCAACATCAAAACCGAAATTCCCTCCGACCTCCTCGTAGCTCGCATCATGCAACTCCATGCAAGCATCTTGAAACTCGAGTCGCTTCGACCTTCGAAGCAAGTCAACACCCTCATCACCCAGCTCGTCAACTTGTGCACTCTTCCTTGTTCAATAGACGTCAAGGACTTGCCCCAAGAGCTCCAAGCCAAGCGTGAGAGTCTCATTATTCTATGCGGCCAAGCCGAGGGGCTTTTGGAGCTTGAATTCTCTTCTTTCATAGCCAAAACTCCAATAGCCATCAACAATCTTAACCTCTTTCCTTACTATAACAACTACGTCAAGCTAGCAAATTTGGAGCACAACATTTTGGTCAAGAACGGAGTGTTGAAGCCCAAGAATGTGTCCATTGTGGGCTCAGGCCCAATGCCACTAACTTCCCTTGTCTTGGCCATGAACTACATGAAATTCACTTACTTTGACAACTATGACTAGGGCTGTTCATAAACCCGAACAACCCGCAAACCCAATCCACCCCGCCCCAACCCAAGCCGAAAAAAGTAACCCGCAACATTATTTTTAAATTTGCGGCTCATTATACCTCTGGGCCGAAGTATTTGGGGCGGATTGTGGGTTGAGCCCATAACAACCCGCAATCCCCAACCCAACCCGCACAACATACCCCCAAGCTTTCGGCCCAAGTCGAACTGCCCAAGTTCTACCCTAGGCTTGCTAACATTAGGGTTCACAATCTCATTCTCGGTCTCCCCTCCCTTGAACACCCTCTTCTTGCCTCTTCCTTTTCAGTTTTCCCTCTTCATCCCCTCCCGTGAACCCCCTCATAACTCTCTCCTCATTGCTCAGTCCTCTCGGCCGCCGTCTTGCCCACTTTCTCCGATGCTCTCTCGCCGGACTGACAAAAATGGTTGCTATTTCTATTTAATGATGAAGTTTAAATATTATATTGAACTTTAAGTCTTTAATTTTTTAAATGTTGAAACCGACCACCCAACCCACCCCGCACCGCCCCAACCCAACCCGAACATCGTTGGGTTGTGAAATTTTTTTAACATCGTTGGGGCTAAATATGTGCAACCCGCACCCTTTGGGGCGGGGGAAAAAAAATCCTACCCCGCACCAACCCAACCCATGAACAGCCCTAACTATGACTTTGACGAGAAGGCCAGCTCTTTGCCTAGGAAGATTGTTGCCTCGGATGTTGAGCTAGAGAAGAGGATGAAATTTGTTACTATAAGATGTTATGGAAGTGAAAGAGAAGCTTGGGGAATATGATTGCATATTTTTGGCTGCTCTTGTGGGGATGAACAAAGAAAAGAAAGTGAAGGTTCTTGAGAATGTGAGGAAGTACATGAAGGAAGGAGGGATTTTGCTTGTTAGGAGTGTTAAAGGGCCTAGGACTTTTCTGTACCCAGTTGTTGAAGAGCATGAGTTGGTCGGGTTTGAGGTTCTTGACATCTTTCATCCCTCGGATGAAATGGTCAACTCCATTCTTTTGGTGCGAAAGCCTATCTTTTAAGTAATTTTTCGGGTACCGACCTAGTTGGCATGCAAATTTCAACCTCGATGCTATTTGTCCTTGCTCACCACTTTGTATCACTTTTTAATTAGCTTCATCCCTCTGTATGAGTGGGAATAATGTGAGCCTACAAAGGTTTTATATTTGTGTCAGTAACTTGGTAAAACTTACTCTAGTTGTGTCTGTCATGATTGGAAAATTTATCGAAAAAATTATTATATAAGATAAAATTTTCTAGAATTCACTGTATTATAAATATGAATACTTTTATGATAAGTATTTGTTGATATTGATATTGAATAGCAAAGTATAAGTTAAAAGTCAGAAATTTCTGAACTATGATACAATTATCGAATTTCAAACTGTAATCAAGAAAGAGGCAGGGAGCGTTGTGTTATTCTCACAAGGGGACAAGCACATGAATATTAAGTTTAAGTAATGAAAAGGAATTGAAAAACATCAATTCTAGGGTTTTAGAAACAATCAAAATGAAGAACGGACAAAAAAAGGGTTCGGAAGGCCGAACCGAGAAAATTAGAATTTTCGACTAATTAGGGTTGACCGAGTTGAAATTTGTCGGCGAAGAGTCGACTAATAGGTCACTCTTGAAAATTTAGTCAAGGTTGAGTAAATTTGACCAAGTTGACCAACTGTCTGAAAAACGCGGGTAAAATGCACACCTGATAGAAATTAAACTTAACCGAAATAAGGTTATTAAAAATGAATGGTTGAGATTTAAGGTGATTAAATGGATGGAGGGCTGAGATTAGGACACCAAGAAAGAAAGGATATGGCCAGCCAAGACTTAGGGGAGAAGCCAAATAGATATTTTGAGTTTTTTTTTTCTTTTCTTTTTTTTTTTTTTTTTGTAAAAAAGACTTCAAAAAGTGTCAAAATTGCACCTAGGTCTCTCCTCTCTTTTTGTGAACGGTTTTAGAAGGGAAAAATACAAGAAAAATGTCAATTTTCATGCAAGAAAACAGAGAGAACTCAGTCAAAGAAAGAGAGGAAAAAAAATTTCCTAAAGTGAGAAAACCGAGTTCAAATCAAAATCAGCGAAAAAACTATCATTGATTAGCGTTCACGGAATTTGTTTTTCATTTTTCTAAGGTAAAATTTTAATTTTTTCCTCATTTTTCACCATGGCTGCATGTTCATGAACAGTAGAAACTCTGAATTTTTTTTTTACTAAGGATGATGATTGCTTACGGTTATTAATGGTATCGAAAACCCAATGTTTAGAAGATAAATTTTTCAGTTATTGGGTTATGTTTTTAGCATTTTTGTTTAGGGAGAAATCTTGTGAGAATATTGAAGAAATCCTAGAGATTATGATGTTTATGATGATAAAAAGGAATGAGAATGATTGTGGTATGTGGTTTAAAGGTTGAAACAATGGATAAAACGAGCTATGGTTAGCTTAGGAAACACAAAAATTAGGAGAAACTCTATCAAAATTTAGTTTGAGAATTGACTAAATCCGGTAGTAATGAAGAATAGGAGGAATGTGATGTGTAAAATAAGTTGATTAGGTGACCGAAGATGTGTAGGAACCTAAAATGATGAAAATTCTCAGTTTTAGACCAAAATATAAAACTAGGATAATGACCCGAAACTTGTATCCGAATTTGCTTAATCTAGAGGACTAAGATAGAAGCTTAATTCCAAAAAGTGACTAACGTCAACCTGAAGGAAATTTCATTCCAAACAACTTTTGTGAAATTGCTATTTCCTCAAAAACGACCCTATATGTTAGTTTCGAGTTGATTTATGAAACATGTCAAAAATGATGATTTTAGGCAAAATATGCATGGGTTTGGTGCACATTGGTAATATAAAAGATGTTTTGGTCCAAATACCGAACGTGAAAATCATGAATTTTAGACACGACACGCGCACTCCGTGAAAATGACATTTACGGAACCACGAACTCGAGTCAATTTGTATTGCAATTTCTGACCTTAGATTGTGAATCTAACAATTAGAAATTTATATGATAGGATCAGTAGGCGATCAAGGAAATAAGCTTCTGGAGACTCAAAAGTCGTGACTTTAGCAGAACTTTTGTAAGTACATTAGTCTTCCTTTGTCTATATCACGAACAAGCATATTTCTCTGTGTTGCATAAAATTGTGCATATTGTAAATTCAATATATGTTATTATGTGAAAGATGTTTTCTGAATCTTATTTGTTGCATTGAATGTGCTTATGGCCTTAGAGTAGCAGTAGAATTTTAATTTGTAAAAAAGTCAAAGTCAAAGTCAACAAAAGTCAAACATTTGAATAAAGCCAAATTTCATAGAAAATTGGTAGAAATGCTTAAAGATGCAAAAATATGACTAAAATTATTGTCATAATAAGAAAGAAAATGACAATAAAAAGATAATATTAAAATTACTGTCATGATAAGAAATGAGGACAGTAAGACGATGTATAAAGTAAAGATGATAAATGATGAAAGTTAATAAAACTGTTTGTACTAGCCTTCGCAAGGGAGGTTATTGTGAAAAAAAACCATGGGTGAGTTGGTTTTGGGTAGCTCCCCCACTCCTCATTAGGTATGTGAGCAACGGTACAACATGTATGGGGCCCATAAGAAGTAAAAGTTAAAAATTAAGATTGAAATTATTGTCATGATAAAAAAGATGACACTAAGACGATGTATGAAGTAAAAATGATGAATGACAAAAAGTTAATAAAACTGTTTGTACCGGCTTTCACAAGGAGATTATTATGAATAAAACCATGGGTGAGTTAGTTTTTGGTAGCTCCCCCACTCCTCATTTGGTATGTGCGCAATAGTACAATAGGTACGGGGCCCATAAGAAGTAAAAATTATGAGAAAAGAATGACACAAGAATGAAAGTTGTAAAGAAGCATGAAATGAAAGAAAAGAAAGCATAGCACGATAAAATGAAAGAAAAGAAAGCATGACACGATCAAATGATAGAAAAGAAAGCAAAACACAATAAATGAAAAGAAAGAAAGCATAAAATGATAAATGCTTTAAATGTTTAGAAAATGTGCTAGGGTGTATGACATGAATACATATATGGGTATGCATTATTGATTGCATTTGTTGTGGTCTGATGTTACTTGCTGAGTGAAAGCTTAGGAAGCTCGAGTAAGGTACCGGTTCCCTGAAACCTATTTGCTGGGCCCGCAGAAAATGATGAAGCAGTGTGATGTGGGCAGGTGGGTGATGGATGCACCACGTGTTTTGAAAACGCTGCAATGTGTATAAAGTAAGAAGTATTTATGGATGTAAAAGTAAATAAATTATGTAATGAAAGTAAAGTATATGAGACAACAAGGCTATGCTTAGCAACCTCAAAACACAAAGGATGTTGATGTAACTAAAATCCTATCATGTTAATGGAATGTGAACGGCAATGGTTGCAAATAGTAAGTTGAATGTATGACCGCGCCTAGAAACAAATTTTGAAGTTTTAAAAGAATTTTATCTACAAATTATTCAATGTGAAGAAGTTGAAAATATTTTTGGAAAAAGTATTTTTAATATTCAAGTTTTACTATGAAATAATAATCGAAGTTTTATCCCGACAAAGTATATTAGTACTTATTTCACTATTGAAGGAAAAAAAAAGTAGCCCTAAATTTTAGGAGTCTATAATTTTAAAATAGTAGAAGTTAAGAATATAAGTTAAGTATGAACATAATAGTGATAACAAAAAATAAGGGTCGTCACAATCTCTTCTTCTTTCTCTATGTGTTTGAATTTCTAAGATGAATAACAAATATTGTACTATATATATGTGTGTGCGCGCGCGCGCAAAATTAATCATGGCCGTATCGTTGGAATTCTTGTGTGATGGTTTAAAGTATGCACTTTTATTATAAGAGCAAGATAGATATGCGAAGTGGATAAGTAGCTTTTGGTTTTGAGGTTGTACTTTTGTTATCATTAAAGCTGTTAGTTTAGCTTTGAATTAGCAATGGGATAATCTATGTTTGACCTAGATTGACTCATGTTAATAACCTATAATGTAAGTAATTCCACAAAAATTTTCATGACCACCAGATACAAATAAAGATTTTCCAATAAAAAGCCTATATGGAAGCAAGGCACGGATCAAATGTATCATCAATTCATGACTGTAAAGGGAAATCTTTAGTTTTATTCGTTTCGTTACAAAATAGACACTTGATCAAAAAAAAAAAAAAAATCTTGCGAATTAACGAAATAAATGAAGAATCGTCGACATTGGCAATGGACGGTGTTTGTTCCTTCTAATATTTGAGATCATCGTTCAGGTAGCATTCCTTGGGGAGGCCTTGAGGGAACCGCTTTGTGTCTTTGCAATAATCATAAACCATATAGTTCTTTTGCATCCATTTCATTTTCCCATGACCTCCATAATCAAGCTTTTTCCAGAGCCACGCATTGATGTTCTTGGAGGGTGAAAATATGGATTTTGATGTGCAAGAAGTAGCGCCGCCGCCATACCAAATGCAAGCATTTTCGGCGTTGAAGTTCTTGAAGTAGGCATTGAAAGGTGCCTTGGACCAATCCGTCTTGACCAAACCGCCTCTCGTAGCCCAGTCGTCCGCGTTCCAAAGACTCGCGTACAACTTCATTGGCTTGTATTTGGGGAACGGGACACCAAATTTCTCCAAGTTCTTGAATTCTCTAATAGCGATGCCATCAACCAAAAATCTACCAATTTGCAAGGAAGAGTTAACACAAATAAGTACTAACGCATCAAGCATTTAGTATTTCTAAAATGTCTCAAAAACAGTCTTGCAAACTTATAACTCCAATAAGTACGACATAAAGCTTTTGTCACATTATAGTAAGAGAACGGATGGCTAGACAAAAAGATTAAAGATGCCGTAAACTTTCTTTAAAAAAAAAAAAATTTCTCATGAATTTAAAAATTATATGAATTTAACTAGCTAGTATTATTAAATTAATAGCACATGATTAAATGATCATATATGATATAATTTTCTGCAATATCATGTTTATCGTTTGAAATAATTTGAATGGATTTTTTTTAGGAGCGACTGAGGAACTATGGTTGTATTTAGTATGAGGGTTTAAATCATGGTAGTTTTAGTTTTAGAACTAAAATTATGATTTATGGTTTGGACTTAGGGTCCAAACTATAGTTATGAAACTAGAATCAGAACCAGAGATTTGAACCATCCAAAGTCAAGGGGGATGCGGTTTTATTTTTTAGAGTGATTCTAATTTAAAACATCATATCATGGTTCAAACCTTTAACCAAAACTATCTAAATCAAATACTGATTTTCAAGAACCATTTTTTACTTTTTACAAGCAAATAATAGTTTAAACCAGAATCATAGTTTTAGTTCTAAAACACTTAAATCAAACGCAACCTATATACTTACAGAATGTGCTTAGGATTCCAGAGGATGGAGTAAGTATGGAAATCGGCAGTCGGGTCGAACCAAAGGCGGAATTGCTGCTCTCTGTTGCCCTTTCCTTGGCAGAAAACATTAGTATGAAGCGTGTATGGATGATTGGTTTCGTTCCCCAAGAATTCAAAGTCTATCTCATCATGGTATTCCCCTTTGGACGATAACTGATTATAAAAAAATATACAGGCTATTTTTGCATGAATATCTCTTTAACTTTACAAGTTTAGCAATTTAATTTCTTAACTTTTTTATTGGCAATTCAATTCTTAAACTTTGAAATTTATTGCAATGTTGGTCAAATTAAAAAGAAATTTAAAAATTTAGATGATATCTTTCATGTGAGTATTTAATAAGGATAATTAATATCTTTCTGTATCAAATTTATCCTCATATACTCATCACGAGCATAATTTTCTTTTGAAATTAGGAACTAACCGTTTTGGGAGAAAAATTAGAGGTGCCCCGATTTCAAAAAAAAAAAATTATTCATGATGTGTGTAAAGGGTTCAATTCGATGTAAAAAGATCAGAATTATTCTTAATAAACACTCACGTAGAAGATACTGTTCACCGAAATACCTAAGCATAAAATGACTCTACGCAAGTGCACGTATCGAACAAGTAATATAGTGATGAGTAAAATTATCGTCTCCACAGGGACTGAGTTAATGAGGAATCTTATTACTAAAACCAGTTTATCACTATGTTTGAAATTAATTTGACTACCCAAGTTGATAATAATTGCTTAAAAAGAATATGTAATACCACAGATTTATAGTTTAAATACGAAAGGAAATAAAAGTCCACGCGATCCGAGCTTAGAGTTGTGAGTTAATAATGGATACGGGCTAGGATTATTTTTCCCCTCGGTTGCAACTCGACTATGTTTTGCTATATGATTCTTTGTGGCAAAGTTCATTCAGTCAACCTAAAAATTCTACATAATCATCTTCCGACAGATTTATGTTTGTAGTTCCTTAAACCAAATCAACATATTCCTATGTGCTTTGGTCTACAAACTTCACGTTAAAATCAATTTCAATGGGTTGTACAAGATACTAGTATATTCCTATACTAACTCTTATATTATTCAAGCTAGATCCAACTCAACCAACCTTTCCAGAATTAGTTTTAGTTTGTATTTTCTTACTAAATGATGGCCTGTCACTTAATAGAAAGTAAACAATAAATACACTTGAATAAACCAAATGAAAATTACTTAATCAATCAATATAGAGAATAAATCTTCATTGCAACCGGTTCCATCAATAATCCCAAAAAATTTAGCTCATGATTAATTCAATAAAATCGACATTAATGACAAAGTTCCATAATGTTTGGAAGTAAATAATTAGAGAAAAAGGAAAACAAAGCTAAAAATATGAAGTCAAAAACCACCGTGAAGCCGTCTTTGTATTCTTCTTCTGTCGTAAAAAAAATCTCTTGTACTAAAGCCTCGCCTCTGGTCTCGAAGAACTTCCTGTAAAGATATTTCTTTCTTTTAATTCTCCTCAACCTCTACTTTATATACTAGGACAAATTGAGGTGCCCTAGTGACACGTGCATGCAAAGTGCAGGCTAATGGTCCCCTCAGTGATATTCTTCTGTTTGTCCATGCTAGAGTACGTCGATGCTTGTGCCACTACCATTTAGAAGACAAATTAAATGAACCACGGTTCTCGGCCGATCCGCTTTTGTCTGCGACCTTGCTGCGGCAATGCTATGACATTGAGAGCATTTTAGCATTTTTTTTGTCTTTCCACCACCGCGCTTTTCTCACTACTAATCCACGTCGGCACCTCCAAATGGACATTCCCGCACTAATTTATCGAGTCAAATAACGGAATGAGTAACCGGGATCAATTCCATTACAAGACTTCTCCGCAAATATCAACTCTTTTTTTTTTTCACTAAACGCAAAGAAGAAAAAATATTATCCAAAACATTAAAACTAAAGCATTTCACCCCGAGAAAATGAACAAATACTAAGCCTAAAAGTGTACTAAATAACTCTATTTTATTGAGTTATCACACCCCCAAACTTAAGTCATTGCTCGTCCTCGAGTAATGCCTAACAACACAAAACAAAATAAATTGACTCAGAACCTACAATGGGACTTTGCGTTGGCTGCCAACCAAGTTGATTCTCTATTCTCCAACAATGTCTCTGGATTTCCAGCTTGCTTTCAAACGGTATTTCATTAATTCTTGGTTCAATCTGCTATCCACCCACTCCACAAATGAATGTGCGTGTGTGAGACCCCCCCGACTAATCAACCTTGAACCGCCAAGATTACCCGATTCATGATCATGAGCCTAGTTTATGATCTAATAAGTTGATTTTTTGACTTCCTCTCCTCTAGCCTTAGTTAACCAAACTTTTCAGTAGCGCACTCAATCCATCAAGTATCTCTATCGGCATTAGATGGGTGCAAATTTTGCTTACTTTTCTCCACTTGTACACGAAATTATTTCTTCGTTTTTTTTTTTTTTTTTTTTTTTTTTTTTTTTCATCATGTCATCGCTACCTTTTTACGCCGAATGCCAACATTGGTGATGAAGACACCCGGTTACTCAAAGAACGTCACAAGTCGACGGCATAAGCTAACTCATATCCCGTCGCTTGTTTGACGCAAAAAGTACACATGGGGCACATGTTACTCCCCGGTTACTAGGCTAAGCAATGAGGAGTATGATTATTTTATTTTTTTTATTTTTTTTTTTTTTTTTTTAAGAAGATCAACCACACACACCCCGTGCATCAACTTTTTAGATATCACTTTACCCTACATCGTTTGGCTCTCTAAGGCTTCGCCTCAAGGGTATCGCAAAATCGGTTCTATGATCCTAGGCTCTCACATTCCTCGAAATTCCCTAGACTTTTCAAAAGCTGACTAGACTGGTAGTCTTAATGTGCATACTCGCATCTATGGGGCAAATCAAATCACCACGTTTTAATTCACACCAATTAAGTTCAAAGCTAAAATTCTAGACACATTGCATTTGTCATTGAATTTCCTAAAACCAACCTATCCGCAGTTTAATGCATTTATTTGACAAAACAAAGGAAACTAAAACTAAACATGAAAAATGAACGATTAACATAACACCCCCAAACTTAGAGGAAGCGGTGTCCTCACCGCTAGGGGGTAAAAAAAAACATGACACAACCTGAGATGATAGTAAGAGAAGAATGTCCAGGACTTTAATGTTGGAACGTCTATGTGAGTTTTGTTTTGTTTTTTGTTTTTTTTTGTTTTTTGTTTTTGTTTTGGTGATTGAATGTCCATGTCTAGTTGGAGAGCATAAAATGGAACCAAAAATTGACTTTTATTTTGTTACTTTTTTTAAAAAATAGTTTGGTCACCCAAAAATGCACAACCTTGGGATTCATTCGCTTAATATCCAGCTATGTAATTCCTTTGGAATCAAATTTGTGATTTAAGATATACCAACATTAGGCAACAAAGGACATGTCAAACAATTTCAAAATTAATAATATCCTATTTTGTCCGCAAGTTAAGTGTCAACTTGAGAGAAAAAAAATAAACAAATGTTTGACTTGATTTCACAGGCTGTCAGTTGCGCTCCCATCGTCAAAACTCGTTCATGAACGTTGATCGCTTTCGGGTCCACCTAAAGACTCGCGGCCTCAAACTCAAGAACTCAAATAATAAAATTTCCAATTTAACGTGATGGACACCATCATAACCCAAATTTGCGCGGAAAGACGAAACCCTTCCACCTTGCTAGACCGCATATCCACCAACGCAAATTCCTATTAACAGCTCATTTGTTTGGGCTATTTATACGGACCATTGCTATATTAGTGGGTTACTTGGTCTTTGTTTGGTTTAAAATGCTAACTAAAGTTTAGGTCGTTATAACCCCGCTTTATTCGTTTTTTTTTTTTTTTTTTTTTTTTTTAATAATATTGCCACAGCAAAATTGTTATGAAGAGAATTCTTTGCTGCAGCAAAGTTCTGAACTCATCCCTTCCTTTTCTTTGAGCTACAACTTTCCGCTTTCTGCCAATCATTACTTCTGCCCGATGCTTCCCTGTATCACAATCATGTTCTTCACACAGAAAACAAAAAGGCATTAAAAGAACAACTAAAGAAAATTCAAAAGACATAATTAGTAAATTGGAGGGTTGCCTCCCTCAAGCGCTTGTTTTAAAGTCTTCAGCCTGACTTGGCCGTGCTTCTATGCATCTTGGAGTGAGATGGAGGTTTTACGATTGATTGATCTCATCACCCCAGTGGTGCTTTAGACGCTTTTCACTTTGAAGGTTCTCCCGAATCCTCACCGCTATCTCTCTTTTTTTGCGGAAAACTTGATGTACCACAAATGGACCTACCATCTGGATTTTAGTTTCCACAGGAACGACTTGACTGGAGTTGAAAAGTAGAACCTGCTGCCCCAAACTTCAAACGCCGAGGAAGGATTCTTCTATCATGCCATTTCTTCGTTTTCTCCTTATACAATTTGGCACTTTCATATGCTAGCATCCGAATTCCTCCAACTCGCTTAATCCATTTTCCCCCTAGATTGAGGTCCATGTTCACCGTTTTCACCGCCCAATATGCTCTATGTTCCAACTCCACCGGTAAGTGGCATGCCTTCCCAAAGACTAGGCGGAATGGCGACATTCCTAATGGTGTCTTGAATGTCAATGCCCATAGAGCATCCTCCAATCTCTGACCAATCTTTTCGATTCGGGTTGACCACCTTCTCCAAAATGCTCTTTATTTCTCTGTTGGAAACTTGACTTGCCCACCGTTTTGTGGGTGGTAAGCCGGCAATCTTATGCTTTACGCCATATTTGCTTAAAAGGTGCTCAAATTGCTTGCTTGTCAAGTGAGTACCCTCCCACGATGATAGCTCTTGGTGTTCCAAACCGTGTGAGGATGTTTTATGAAGGAATTTCACAACTACCTTTGAATCGTTTGTTGGTAATGCTGTTGCCTCTACCCATTTGGAGACATAATCTACCGCTACCAAGATGTACAAGTTTCCAAAAGAGGGGGAAATGGACCCATGAAGTCTATGCCCCATACATCAAATAACTCCACCTCGAGAATGTTACTCAAATGGCATTTCATGCCGGGCGGAGATGTTGCCCACTGTTGGCACCTATCGCATCTTTTCACGAACTCATGTGCATCCTTAAAGATGGAAAGCCAATAAAATCCAGTTGGAGGACCTTTGTCTGCTTGTTCTTGTTCCTCCAAAGTGCCCTCCGTAAGGTGAGGAATGGCAATGTTGGAGGATGCTTTGCACCTCTTCTGCTGGGATACATCGTCGAATAACCTGGTCTGCACACTGCTTGTAGAGAAATGGTTCATCCCAGTAATAAAACTTAACATCATGCAAGAACCTCTTCTTCTGTTGATTGCTCATTTCAGTGGAAAACAGCCCACTTACAATAAAATTTACGAAGTCTGCATACCAGGAGCCTTAGCTTGATGCACGGCCAGGAGTTGTTCATCCGGGAAGGTCTCTCGGATAGGCTCCTTTGGTTCGATCTCGCTTCCTTCCTCTAGCCTTGAAAGATGGTCGCAAACCTTTGATTTTCGGACCCTTTTCCGTCCTTTATTTCCGTGTCAAATTCTGCAGCAGGTAGTATCCAACGATCGGCTTGGCTTGGCATCCTTCTTTGCAATCGTGGTATTTAATGGCGGAGTGGTCTGTGTACACGATCACCTTGGTGCCCACGAGATATGCTCGAACTTGTCGAAAGCAAAACCACGGCCAAAGAACTCTTTCTCCGTGGTAGTATAATTCATTTGTGCCTCGGTCATTGTTTTGCTTGCATAATAAATGGAATGGAACACCTTCTCATGTCGCTGCCCCAACACCGCTCCCAAAATAGTCACTAGCATCGCACATGAGTTCAAATGGTAATGAACCAATCTGGCGAGAGGACAATGGGAGCGACACCAGCCGCCTCTTTAGCTCTACAAATGCTTTATGGCAATCATCATCAAACTCAAATGACCGACTTTGCTCCAACAAACTACACAATGGCTTAGCTATCTTTGAGAAATCTTTGATGAATCGTCGATAAAAACCAAAAAGGAAACTCCTAATTCCCTTCACGATGTTGGTGGCGGTAGTTTGTCTATTACTTCTATCTTTGCCTTGTCCACCTCGATGCCTTTGTTGGAGATCTTGTGACCCAAGACGATGCCCTCCTGAACCATGAAGTGACATTTTTCCCAATTGAGAATTAAATTGGTTTCCTCACACCGCATTAAAACTCTTTCCAAGTTGGTGAGGCAATCCCCAAAGGAATCTCCAAGACCGAGAAATCGTCCATAAAAACCTCCAAATGACTTCTCCACCATATCTGTGAAAATGGACATCATACACCTCTGAAAAGTTGCTTTGAGCGTTGCACAGTCAAAAGGCATTCTTCTGAAGGCAAACGTCCCATAGGGACATGTGAACGTGGTCTTTTCCTGTCCTCCGGTGCTATGGCAATCTGGTTGTAACCCGAGTAGCCATCCAAGAAACAAAGAGTATTCCTTTCCCGCCAACCTATCAAGCATCCGGTCGATGAAAGGCAGAGGAAGTGATCCTTTCTGGTTGCCTTGTTCAGCTTCACTGTAGTCCATACACACCCTCCAACCAGTCCTTCGTTCTTGTGGGAATCAACTCATTGTTGTCATTGGGTACACATCCACCCTTTTGGGTACACATTGAACTGGATCGACCCAAGAGTCATATCTGAAATAGGGTAAATTATCCCCGCATCAAGCCATTTAATTACCTCTTTCTTCACTACCTCCTTCATAATCGGGTTCACCTTCTCTGCTTGCTCTTCACCGAATTGTCATGCAGAAAATATGTAGCAAAATTTTGTGCATGCAAATTGTTGGACTGATTCCTTGTATGTCGGCAATGGTCCACCCAATTGCACGCTTGAACCTTTTTAACACCTCTAGTAGTTGTACTTCCCGCATGTCATTTAATCCGGAAGCAATAATTACGGGAAGAGTACGGAATCACCCAAATAAGCATACCTCAAGTGTGCGGTAGAGGTCGCAGTTCCAACATGGGAGGCTCTTCCACGGAGGGCTTATGCTGCTTCAAGGGCCTTGTAGATAAGTCTAACGACTCGACCTGCCTTCTAGACTTTGTTGCTGCATGCCTACCCTCCAACCATGATACTTGTGTATCCTCGTTGTTCTCATTGATCTCCGAGTCAATTAGGTCCTCCTCTGTCATCAACTTCTCAGCACAAGCCTTTTCAAACTCTGCTGCTACTAATGAATCCAAAACGTTCATTGCTGAACATTCTTCCACCTCATCCGCGAAGCGCATCGCTTTGAACACATTGAAAGTGACTTTCTGATCATGGACCCTCATTGTCAACTCGCCTTTTTGAACATCTATCAATGTCCTGCCTGTAGCTAAAAAGGGTCTCCCCAAGATAATCGGTACCTCCTTATCTGCTTCATAGTCTAACACAATGAAGTCACCGGAAATATGAACTTGTCCACCCGTACTAGGATGTCTTCTATTTTTCCTCCGGATGAGCATAAGACACATCGGCTAGTCTGCAAGGTAACAGCCTTGGGTCTTGCTTCACCTATTCCCAATTTTTAAAATGGACAAAAATTAAATTAATGCTCGCCCCCAAGTCGCACAAAGCTTTTCCGATATATTGATTTCCAATGGAGCACGGTATGGTGAAACTACCGGGGTCCTTCAACTTGGGTGGCAACCGATTCTTCAAGATTGCACTGCATTCCTCCGTTAGTGCCACTGTCTCGAATTCACCTAGCCTTCGCTTCTTCGAAAGGATATCCTTCATGAACTTAACGTAGCTCGGCATTTGCTCCAATGCCTCCACAAGTGGAATGTTGATGTGGAGCTGTTTCAGTACGTCAAGGAATCTCCTGAATTGCTTATCTTGTTTTTGATTCTGAAACCTTTGTGGAAATGGGGGTGGAGGTCTCTCTGGTTTGTTTTGCTGCAGCTTTGTTTGTATCATTCTACTTGACAAAGATCCCGTTACGATTCAACTTAAGTTCTTTGGATTTCTTGATTTTGGATCAAGAGTGCTCTCTCTTTCTTTGCTATGCATTGCGTTGGTTGTTCAAGTACTCTACCATTCCGCAGTGTGATAGCTTTGCATTGCTCCTTACCATCTCTCCTTGGGTTTTCCGTATCGCTCGGAAGTGACCCTTGGGGTCTATTACTTAGAACGTTAGCCAATTGCCCCACTTGATTTTCCAAAGTCCTCAGTGATGCAGCTTGACTCTGGAGGAGGGCTGCTTGACTCTGAATGAGTGAATCATTCCTTGCCATGTATTCTTTAAGTAATGCCTCCATAGGATTCGATGATGCTTGCTGTGGCTGCCTCTGGTTTGTTTGCTCTTGAGGCGGCTGTCTTTGATGTTGATGCTGATGAAATCCTGGTGGATAGGTTGGTTTGCTAGGCCCTGGCATCGAACTAGCTTCTTGATTCGACCAAGAAAAATTCGGATGCTGCCTCCACCCCTGGTTATAAGTGTTGGAATAGGGGTTGTTATTCCGGTTAAAGTTGTTCACATAGCAAACTGACTCGGGGTTGGATGGGCGGTTTTCAAGGAATGCCCACTCCACAAAGAGACACAGTTAATGCCACTGGGGGTGGCATTAGCTGGTGCAGTCACGTTTAGAGACTTCAAAATGTTGGAGAGGGAAGAAACTTGAGCAGTCAGTGCAGTCACCGCATCTACTTCATGAATTCCTGCCACTCTTCTTCCTGCAGACACTCTTTCGGTGGGCCACTGGTAATTGTTGTTAGACATCCTTTCCAAAATTTCATAAGCCTCGTTGTAGGACTTCACAAGTAAAGCTCCATTTGCTGATGCATCCACCATGGCTCTAGTTGAAGCATTGAGCCCATTGTAGAAGGTTTCCATTTGAATCCAATAGGGGAGCCCGTGGTATGGACACTTCCTCAATAATTCCTTAAAGCGTTCCCATGATTCACATAGAGCCTCTCCCTCCATCTGTTGAAATGAAGTGATATCATTCCTGAGTTTTGCATTTTTGTTTGGAGGAAAATATTTCACCAAAAATTTCTCAGCCAAATCGTTCCAATTGGCTACGAATCGGTGGCGAGAATTCACCCACGCCTAGCTCGATCCCTCAAAGAGTAAGGGAATAGCTTGAGACGAAGAGCCTCTTCTGTCACACCGGGGCTTTGAATGCCTCGCATACTTGATGAACAACCCGAAGGTGCATATGTGGGTCATCGGTCACCATCCCACTAAATTGCCCCAATTGTTTGGAGCATTTGGAACATGACCGGCTTCGAACTTAGTTGCCTGTATTTCCGGCCTCACAATGCCTGGGTGCAACCCGTCGAGCATGGGAATGGCATGATCCCCGATGGCCCTCTCTCGTCCTCTGCTATGGCTAGCACTTGATTACCCAGATTGGCTTGGTTGTTTGCAAATTTTTCGACCATTTCTTCAACCCACCTGCAAATCCTTGTTGCTCCCGTTGCTCGAAAGGTCCTTTCAATCTCCGGATCCAACGGGATTAGATCTGTATCCCTAGGCCTATTCATGCACGAAGATTTTACCTTTAGAACAACGAACCTGGTCAAACCAACAAAAACCAAGTGTATTCCGATTAGATGAAAACGATTTCTATAATAATTTCCTATTAACGCCATTCCCGACAACGGCGCCCAAAAACTTGTTCACCGAAATACCTAAGCATAAAATGACTCTCACGCAAGTGCACGTGTCGAACAAGTAATATAGTGATGAGTAAAATTATCGTCTCCACAGGGACCCGAGTTAATGAGGAATCTTATTACTAAAACCAGTTTATCACTATGTTTGAAATTAATTTGACTACCCAAGTTGATAATAATTGCTTAAAAAGAATATGTAATACCACAGACGATAGTTTAAATACTGTAAAGGAAATAAAAGTCCACGCGATCCGAGCTTAGAGTTGTGAGTTAATAATGGATACGGGCTAGGATTACATCGATTTCCCCTCGGTTTGCAACTCGACTATGTTTTGCTATATGATTGTTTGTGGCAAAGTTCATTCAGTCAACCTAAAAATTCTACATAATCATCTTCCGACAGATTTATGTTTGTAGTTCCTTAAACCAAATCAACATATTCCTATGTGCTTTGGTCTACAAACTTCACGTTAAAATCAATTTCAATGGGTTGTACAAGATACTAGTATATTCCTATACTAACTCTTATATTATTCAAGCTAGATCCAACTCAACCAACCTTTCCAGAATTAGTTTTAGTTTGTATTTTCTTACTAAATGATGGCCTGTCACTTAATAGAAAGTAAACAATAAATACACTTGAATAAACCAAATGAAAATTACTTAATCAATCAATATAGAGAATAAATCTTCATTGCAACTTTGGTTCCATCAATAATCCCAAATAAGGAATTTAGCTCATGATTAATTCAATAAAATCAAAGATTAATGACAAAGCTCGGATCCATAATGTTTTAAATTTAAGCTAAAAAATATGAAGTCAAAAACCACCGTGAAGCCGTGTCCTTCTTCTTCTCAAAACAACTCAAAAAATCTTTTGTACTAGCCTCTGCCTCTGGTCTCAACATAAACTTCCTGTTTCCACGATATTTCTTTCTTTTTCCCCCCTATCTTCAACCTCTACTTTATATACTAGGACAAATTGAGGTTAGTGACACGTGCATGCATGAGAGTGCATAATGGTCCCCCTCAATTGATATTCTTCAAACAAAATCGTCGATTAAAAACTACCGGTAGCTAGAAGACAAATTGCGCCTCACCACGGTTCTCGTTGATCCCGCTTTTGCTGCGACCTTCTTCTGCGGCAATGCTATGACATTGAGAAAATTTTAGCATTTTTTTTTCTTTCCACCGCTTTTCTCACTACTAATCCACGTCAAGCCCTCCAAAGGACATTCCTGCACTAATTTATCGAGTCAAATAACAGAATGAGTAACCGGGATCAATTCCATTACAAGACTTCTCCGCAAATATCAACTCTTTTTTTTTTTTACTAAACGCACAGAAGAAAAATATTATCCAAAACATTAAAACTAAAGCATTTCACCCTGAGAAAATGAACAAATACTAAGCCTAAAAGTGTACTAAATAACTCTATTTTATTGAGTTATCAATACTGTCTAAATTTTTAACTTTGCTTTCAATTTGACCAGTAATGCAATAAATTTTAAAATTTAAGAGGTGAATTGCCAAGAAAAAAAATTAAGAGACAAATTTACTAAACTCCTAAAGTTGAAGTGATAACCATGCAAAAAAGACAAATATACAAGAGTGAGAATTAATTAGGATTGTAAAAGCTAATTACGTTTAAGACGACTAAAAATTTAAGGCAAAGTCACAAACTACAATCAATAACATCGTTTTAAACTCACATAAAATGCCGTGACAGTGCCAGCGGAGTTTCCAGCGACGAGCTTGATTTGCATTTCTATCTTTGCATACAGGTATGCTTTCTTTGACTCAAATCCTGAGCCTGAAACTTTGTCAAGTGTGACCTTCAGAAGCTCTCCTTTGTTGACTATCTTACATCGATTATCGCCCCATGCAAGGCGGATATCATCATAGAGGTTGTCGGCAGAGACGACGACAAAAATGCTAAGCATAAGAGAGAAAAGCAGCGAAGCGGTCGAAACATTGAAGGAAGGAAAAGTAGAAAAGCTGAGAGGTTGGTTCTTCATGGTTGGGAAATAAAACATACACAGAAATAAACACTTAATTTGCTGTTTTTTGTTTATATGTTTGAGTATCTTTTATGCATATTAGCCTGTAAAGTATAATATTTATAGGCGTAGATGATAGTAAGAGAAGAATGTCCAGGACTTTAATGTTGGAACGTCTATGTCTAGAGTTTTGTTTTGTTTTTTGTTTTTGTTGTTTTGTTTTTTGTTTTGGTGATTGAATGTCTATGTCTAGTTGGAGAGCATAAAATGGAACCAAAAATTGACTTTTATTTTGGTACTTTAAAAAAAAAAAAAAATAGTTTTGTCACCCAAAAATGCACAACCTTGGGATTCATTCCCTTAATATCCAGCTATGTAATTCCTTTGGAGTCAAATTTGTGATTTAAGATATACCAACATTAGGCAACAAAGGACATGGCAAACAATTTCAAAATTAATAATATCCTATTTTGTCCGCAAGTTAATTGTCAACTTGAGAGAAAAAAAAATAAACAAATGTTTGACTTGATTTCACAAGTTCATGAACTGGTTAACTCAAACTCAATACCAAATAATAAAACTCTCAACGTGATGGACACCCAACTCAAGAGTCGGGAGAGGAAACTTCCACCTTGCTAGGCACCCACCAACTTTTCTATTAACAGCTCATTTGATTGTATACAATTACAACTATATGGGTTACTTGATGTTTGTTTCCTTTACCACTTAGCTATTTTGGTCTTTAAAATTTTCTTATAGTATTAAAAGCAGTCCTTTTAAAGTGAGTTTTGAACTCAATTCAACTTCTTGGGATTTTAGCACAAATGGTTGCAAAAGGTGCAAAGACGATGACAAACGTTAAAAATTAGACAGAAAAGCGCATTGAGTCTTAATTTTTTTTAACCGAATTCAATAAGCCAACGCGGATACAAGGCATTTTGCATTTGGATGATAAGAACTTTAGGACGCTACTAGTCTTTTTCTATCTATTTTTTTTTTTTCCTGTTGATCCACTGAATCACTCTTAATCCATCTGCAATTAGCTGCCGCATGACCAATACATTTGCAAGAGTAACAAAATAATGGAAGTTGCTCATTCTATGAAGAGAAGAATGAGAAATCTTGACACGAGCTCGAATAGAATTGAATTAGGTAAATGAGACACCGAATCAATATCACTTAATACTCAAGCAAAGTGTCTCTAATATCCCTCACTAGTGACTTTTATGCCAGTGTTTTTGCGTGCCGGTACTATTTCATACCAAGGCCACAAAATTCAACACGTACTTGAGTGTTTGTTGTTTTTTGCTTGTACGAATTAAAATTTTGTTACTTGTTACCATGATCTAAGGGCGGTAGCCCCATTGACCTTTAATTTGAAATCTCATGACCTAAGGGCGAAATGAAAACGTAGAGGAGTATCTTGTAGCAGGAGATTCGATGGATGTGCAAGTAAGCCCACGAAACCGGAATGGCGATCTTGAGGTCGACAAACATAGTATCCTAGGTAGCCACGAGGGCTTGCGGTGAAGTTAGCGGCGACCACAAAGGGAAGCACACTCTGTGGGAGTAAAACCTTTGTAGAGTTTGTTACAGGCTTACAACGTATTGGGCTTAGAATTGAATAGGTACCTTAATTGTAAAAACCATGATTTGAATCATATTCATGGTTTATTATAGTGTTTTTTCTCACAAAAAATACACGTAAATAAAAAATGATTCTAATCACATGATTCTAATCCATGAACCAAACGTTAACGAAAATGACTGTAATTATCAAAATGAGTCACATTTTGTACTATATAATAATATAGTCATAACTGATATCAAATTTTGTTATTTGTGTAATATTCTAAAAGTTTTGCCACATTAAAACTTCACTTTTTATGAGTAAGAGGCCCTAATTCTAAAATATACCTTATGAACTTAAAAGAAGTTGGTAATCGGTAAGTTCACCATGAAAATAAAATCGCATTCACACTATGAAATCAAATTTAACAACCTTGGTTATTAATTACTCATAATTTAGCCTCAAACACAAAAGAGATATACAATTGAGAAGAAAATCAATCTTTAACGAGCTTACGTAAGTATGGAACTTCTCTCCGCACTCAGCTCAAATTCACCATTAGCAACACCATCAGCATTGGCACATTTAGCACTGCTTTCGTTTTTGCTATTAAATAGTAAAGAAAAGAAATAAAAGTTGTCACATTTTAGTTAATTGTTTGAACTACATTTTTCAAAAAGCTTACAACCCTTAATCCCAATTTAATTGGGGTAGGCTATATGGATTTCACTTTTCCACACGGCTCTGTTCGAAATTAAACTTTTCTGAAGACTTAGATCTAAAATGTTTTTCCTAACGACTTCGGTCCACGTAATTCTTGGTCTACCCCTCCCTCTCATAGTATTAGGTATAAGAATGTCCTCTCAAGCACAAACTGGTGCTTTTAGCGGTATATGTTGGACGTAAACATATTGAATTGTAAAATTATGACATAGCCTTTTCCATTGAGATGTGAGTATTTATATAAAAATTACAAGATGAGATTGGGTAGGTTTTCCAACCAAATTCAAATCAAAGAATCTTCCTAAACTAGATAATTGCACTTTTTACAATTTAAATAAAGATAAAATCTAATCTATGAAACTAATAATTTAGTTAATACAAAATTTAAACTTTCCTTGTACGCCCCCGCACGATGGAGCGTAGGAAGCGAGTCCAATCTTCTCCTGAAGAAGAAGAAATCGCGTGCTAGGAAGAGGCGATTTCTCAAAATACCTTGAAGCAAAATTTTGAGAAAATAGTAAGTGTTGTTTTAGAGATATATATATATATATATATATATATATATATATATATTAAGTGTTGTATTTAGACAAAACACTCAAGACACTCTCATGCTTTGTGTTTCGTATTTTATTTTTATTTTTATTTTTATGGTACGGGTGTAGCTGTTGTCCAACTTCAAAATACTATTGTGATCAATGGTAGTACTTAACAAGTTTCTTTTTGCGTTGGCACCGTAATAGACGAACATAACAAGTTGGGCGAATACGAACGCACAGAGTAAAATTATTTTGGTTACTTTACTTTAACTCTTGTAGATTTCCATACGAGAGACTCGCATGTTTTAGTACTTAGTAGAGTTTAGTCTTGTAGTTTGTCACTGTCGCTTAAGTTAGTGTAACACTTGAGTTTGACGATCTCGTTGCATGTTTTTCCTTACACTTTTTTAAACTTGCATTGAGTTCGTTCTCATCAATCCTTTGGTTTTGCTTTTTGTAAAATTGGAATAAATGTGAACAGGTAGCCATGGAACCCAAAAATTCGTTGAAAGTTGAAAATGAAGTGGAAGACGATTTGAGGAAGTGGAAGAAGGGAATGATCGATGAAGATGAATGAGATGATGAGCTCCACATCAATCCCAATGATGAAGATGATGAGCTCGACATCGATCCCATACGAGCAATCATTTTGTACATACTTCTAAAATTTTGTAGTTTTTTTACGCCTTCTTAGCTTGAAGTGTGTTTGTTTTTAAACTTAACTTTTTTTTTTTTTTTTTTTTTTTTTTTTTTTTAACAAGCATGTTTTTTTTTTTTTTTTATTTTTATTTTTTTTTTTGTCCTTTTAATCAACTATTTTTTAGCAACATGATTTTCTATAGTGTTTTTTCTTTTTCGTTTAAAAAATACACGTAAAAGGAACGAGAATGATTGATTCTGAATCATGATTCATGATTATGATTCTCAATACACGTAAAAGCGAGAATGAATCAAATCAAAAAAAAGTGCTATTAAATATGAACACGTCTAATTTTTGAATAGGCCCCTTCGAAGATTTTGCTTTTAAGGCCCGAATTTACTTGACCCGAATTTACAAAAAAAAAAAAAATGATTGGGTGGTCGTTCTCCATTTAAATGAATAAAGTATTTTTGTTAATTTCACTTTGTTCTATAATTACTCTAGTAAATTTATACTTTTAGAGAAGTTATGTATTTTTATACAGAATCAAACTTATAAAAAGGTATTTGTATGACATATTTAAACTTAAATCACTAATTTTATTATTGTGTAACATTTTCATATAAAATTTGAATACCAAAGGTTAGAATAAAAAATTATGGATTTAACGTGCTTAACAAGTAAATAAATAAAAATTAGTTTGAAACTGCCACTCTCTATTGTTTAAATTTATTTTTTTTTTTCATAAAAAAATTTAAACTTTAAAAGTTAATTAATACTGTTTCTCACAAATATTTAAAAAATTTAAACCCCCCCCCAAAAAAAAAAAAAGCCATGCAGGTCAGTAACGACCCAAAAATGACGTGGCGGTTGTTGTTGGATGAGAGTATAGCAAATGATGTCGCATGAAATTAAAGCTGACTGAGGGGTGTTTAGGTAATTTAATGTTAAATGCAAGAAAAGCACCGATTGTCTCCTCAATTTCAAATGCGAAGCCCTCACAATTTCTCCCCCCTCTCTCTCCTCCGTTTCTTCTCTATTCCTCTCTCTCTCTCTCTCTCTCTAGATTTCGTTGCCTAGAAACGTGTTCCTGAGGGAGACGACGATAGTCTCCGGCCTCGCCCAACCCTAGCGCAGCCAAGCCCCAGCCCTCGCGGAAGCAGAGGGTCTCCAAGGAGAACGCTCCGCCATCGGATTTATGAGAACATTTTGGTCTAAATTGGGGTGTTTTTGTAGTTTTTGTGATTTAGGTATGAACTCTTTGGGGATCGTAAGGTTCAGTTTCGCAGCCCTTTTTTTTTTTTTTTTCCTTTTGCTTTTCTTTTTTCTCTCTCATTTCTCTCATTTCTCTCTCCAAATTAAACTCTACCGTGCTCCGCCGAGGAGGAGGACAAGGACTGGAGGTGTGTGCCGGCGTAGAGTAGAGATGCGCCGTCATTGGAGAAAGAAGACGAGGAGTTGACAGAGAGAGCGAAGGGTAAGGTATCGGCTTCTCTTCTTGTCAGGCAAATTCTTCATGTTTTACCCTAATTTACAATTCTACACAAAGTTCCTTTTAAAAAAAAAAAAAAAAAATTTCTTGGCCTTCTGGCATCTGAATTCCATGGTCATTGTTATGATTATTTTATTTTATTTTCAAATTTTGAGGTTGATGTGGAAGCCGTTGCTCAGACTCAGTCCTTTTCTTTTAGTTGCGCGCAGCTCTCTGCTCTGCATGTGGCTGTTGCAATTGATCAGATAGAGCTGGGTTAGGCATTTCTTCTTTGATCTTTACTCTTGTCCTCAGACTAATTTTTCTTTTTTTTTTTTTTTTTCTTATTTGTTTGTTTCTCGGGAAAATATTTTCCACACTGATGATTTTGGATCAGTTTGGTAACACTGATGATTTTACATGTTTTTGAGTTTCTGATTGGATGTAACATCACAAACACTTTATTTTCATTTTCTGTCAATACTCAAATTTACAGAGTGGTCGGCTAAAATAAAAAGAAAAAACTTTATTGACATTATAAACGTACTTAAATTTTCTTTTGGCTTATGGGATTTATTTACTTTCTTCATTGGCCTGGTTTAGAAGAAATAAGTCTTTTTGTGGGTGATTTCATTATACTGATAGGTGATTCAGTGAATTTTTTGGTTATTAGATTGATGAGCTTCAAAGGTTTTTCTGATACACCTGCCCTGCCAATAACGAGGATTCTTTAGCAAGCCAAAATCCCAATGTAGGAAAAGAACATCTTGTTTCGAGTAAACTTAAAAGGATTCTTTCTTTCTTTTTGCCATGGATTGTGTCTATAATTTTAGAGAGTTTTAATCCTACACGGAATGGATTTTCTCTGTGTTTAGGATTAGTTTTAGACCTTATTTTCCACGAACAAATGTTTTTTTTTTTTTTTTTTTTTTTTTTTTTTTTTTTTTTGTTTTTAAGCTCATTGTCCTCTCATAAGAATAGGTAAAACACTATTGTTACGTGTTGGTGAGTTGAAGCCTAGCTTTCTTTTCTTTTTATGCATGGTTTGCAAAGCAAGTTGACAATGGCTGGTTCAAAGGTGTACAATGATAGCTTTAAAAAAAATATTCGTGCTCCCATTATCCCCAGGCAAGCTTGCGAATCTATTTCTTTTAGTTTTTTACTCTTTTAACTTTTCCCCCTCTAAAAGCAATTAAAAGATTGAGTGAAATGACAAATGATTGATGATGCTTGTAACATGAAGGTTAATAGCCCTGAAGTAATTGCAAGTGATAATCCAAAGATTAAAAAAATTGCTTTTTTAGTCATTGCTTAAGGTTGTTTTGATCGTTTTTTTATTTTTTTTATTTTTATTTTTTTGTGGATTTTTTTCTTTTCTTCACTATTAATAAAGCTTGTTTTTTTTCATAAAAAACACAAGTATAAGGTTTTTAGCATGGAGGATAACTCTTCCTCCATTTTTTTTTTTTTTTTTTTATAAAAGCTTGTTTTTTTTCATAAAAAAAAAACAAGTATTACAACCGGTTTTTTAATTTTTTTTTTTTTTGCAACTTAGCATTGAAATTTTACTGGTTTTATGGCTGCAGAAGTGATTCTTCTTTTTTGTTTTGGCTTTTACTTCATTGTTATGGCTGCAGAAGTTGATCCTTTTTTTTTTTTTTTTTTTTTTTTTTTTTTGCAACTTAGCATTGTTTACTAAGATTGATAATTTTGTTTGTTTGTTTGTTTGTTTGTTTGTTTTGTTTTGACCGTAACTCACCTTATTTTTTTTTGTTTTTTTATATGCTTCTTTTTTTTGTTCACATTGATTCACCTTACTTGGATTTGATTCCAAGATAGGTTCATTTTGCTAATGGATTACTACCTTTCCTACATCAGATATGACAAAATTTTTCTAATAAGTTTCTTCTTGATGCACAAGCAGCATTCTCCAAGTGAAATATAACTCAAGTTATAACTCAACCTTGTCATGTACACAAATGAAATATATTTGTGGTTTTTGGTTTGGTTTGATGATAATTCTGTATTTGATTAGAAGTTAATTCTATACATACTCATACCTTTGATCTGCTATGGTCCTACTAGCTAGCATTTGCTTTAAAGGAAAATAAGAAAGAATTTACCAAAAAGAGGGGTCAAAATAAGAAAGAACATTTAAAGATGCTAAGTCTTGAGGAGCTTATTTGGATAGCTTTCTTATTGCCTGCAGGTGCAAAGGAATGGTTTATTTGGTTCCTCATGTTGGCAAGCTGGGCATAAATCAAAGGTAAGCACGGCGATAGAAGATTTTAGTGCAAGTCTGGTGGAGATGAGTAAGCCTTGTGGAGATGAGTATTGTTTATTGATATATTCTTTAATACCTTTTTTTAGCTTGTTGATACATTTTTTTTTTTTAACATGCTAACTTCTCATTGTTTGATAAGTAAAGAAATGAGTTGGCAAACAAAAGCTAACTACTATAAAAGTCATGAAAACAAATCATATACAATATTAACCAGATATTAAAATCTTTTATAATGTATTTTTATTAATTCTTAACAGTACATTGATTAGAAAACTCATCATGTAAGTCAAACATTGTGAGTCCTTTCATTATTCCATAAATTGCAATAGTATATTGTCTTTTAAGAGTCAAGTTGATGCCCTTACCTCATTTCTATTTGTTCTTTTTAAACTTTGTCATCAACCTTACTGTCCAAATACTATATTCACGTATAATTACATGATGAATCAAGAGATTTAGCAGCAACAATTTTTGGAACTAATGCAGAAAAATTTATACTTTGCACTTGAATTGATCTGATGGAACATACAATTGAGGTACATTGTTATATTCTTTGTTACTACATTTATTATACTTATACTAAAACTGAGGTTCAATGATTTTAGCTATTCTCTGGGTTATTTGGTGGGAGAGGAATCGGAGAGGAATCAGAGGATTTTTGAGGGAAAAGAAATGATATTTTGAGGATTTATTTGAGAAGGCAAAATACGTAGCTTCTACATGGGCTTCAACAGATCCATCATTTATTCAATTCTCTGTATCCTTAATTCTGTTAAGCTAGGATGACGTGCTAAGATAGTTTTTTTAGACTTGTCTTGTATTTAGTTCAATAGCCTTTTGTTTGTTCTCCTCTTGTTAGTTCTTTTCTTTTGTGTTTCAGATGCCTTTCTCATCCATCTGAGAACTTCATTTGTAATTTATTATATTAATGAAGCTCTTTGTTTCTTATAAAAAAAAAATACAAATTTCCTACTATTAGCTTTTCCTCTATTAGGATGGAATATCAGTTATCTAGAATTTTGTTACTACACCGAGCGCTACAGAGCATTGTATACATATTAAAATATTAAAAGTTCTAACCAAGACTATGCATGTGCTGATTATAGACATACGGTTAGTCAATTGCTCGAGGCCTCTGAAGTTCGAATTTGAAATGTCAACAAAGTCCACAAGTTTGATGATGTAAATAGTGGAAAGAGGACCTTCAACATAAATCTTTTGCTATATAACATGTCAACTAAATCCACAGGTTTGGTATTAATGGTTGTGTTTGGGATTTTTTAGCCTCTTGACTGTTTTATGGTTGTTTATTTATTTATTTCTTTTTTTTGAGAAATTATTTTTTTTATTATGTACAAACTGATGTTGTATGTTCCCATTTGTTCTTTTGCAATTGGTGATCTCTACCTGGGTTTCCTTACCCTGAATCATAGAAAATCGCCTGATTTTGATTTTAATTGTAATTTTGATAAAGCTGAACTTCTTCCAAGTTGCATTTTAGTTTGGCAGCCGTAGAAAGCTGCCATTAAGTTCTCAGTCTTTTGTCTCAGCCCCAAGATCAAGTTCAGCATAGGAATTTTAGTTGTGGAAACTAAGGAGGCTGTTTAGCATAAAAGGAGTTCCTTCTCTTCTAAATATTGGTTTAAGTCATGCCAGATCATGATTTTACACTGATTTTTGCTCTTTTTACTTTTTGTTAATTCAAATATTTAAATGTATTTGGTCTTGACTATATGTATTCATTATTGAATAAAATGTTGATCGTAGGTTGATAGAAATCTCTTAGACTCTCTACCTTATATGCCCGTCTTTTTATTCTTCAACAATAAGTGCAATGAATTAGTGACCATCATCAATAGCAAAGTGTTTCACTCTTTTATATTAGTTATAGAAAGCAATTAAAGTTAAGAATGTTTCTTCCTAATTTGACACAAAACATTGTTATATTTTATTTGTTATTACATTTGTGTTTATTACATATACATTGTAATGACCTATCACATTGATTGAGCTGCTAAAGCAAGCATGTGGCTTGCACGTGCAGCCTTTGCTAGTATATATCACTAAATCTTTTAACAGTTGCCCCCCTTCTTGAAATTCTTATATGTCTTTGGTGTGTATTCTTATGAGGTTAACTAAAACAATTGTACCGCTTGATTATTTTTTGCTAAGTGAGTCACTGCTTGACTAAGTTTGGATTAGTTTTGCATTCCTTTTCTCTAACTTTGTCTTTCTTCTTCATGTCTCCTCTTCAACTCTCTATATGACAGAATAATCATAAAATTAGTTGAACCTACTCCTGGCGAAACGTATACCAAAGCACACTAGTCTCTCTCACAAAAGCTTGTAGAAAGCTGAAGTTAATGAAGAAACCAAGCTGAGGTCAGATTTTCCATTTAATTTTAGAGTTTTTATTTCATTTTTGATGTCTGCAGTTTTCATTATCATTCCTCATGATAATTACCTGGTTTAAGTTGCTGAAAATGTGTGGAAATACTACTTATTTCAAATTTTTATGTTTTTAAGTTGAGTGTTTTTGGTTAATCCATGAGATTGGCTAATGATTTTGAGAGTTTAATATATCTTATAAAGTTTAGAGGAAACAAATAAGAATTTAGAATTTAGAATTTAGAATTTCGCTCGGGACCTCTTGCCCAAGTACTTCAAGCACAACTTTTTGTATGTTTCTTCCATCTTCTATCTTATATTTAGCTTCTAGAGGTCCTTGATTTTCTGTTATTTGTGTTGGTCAATGATTTTTGAAGATAAAAATTCAAATTAGGAATGAAACCCATTTCTTAGGAGCCTTGACATTGAAGGGCTGAAGGCAAGAGAAGCAAGCATCGTTTGATTGCTATTTGATTAGTGCACTCTCCTTCTCCCTGTTTTTCCCTCCAAATCATGTCATCTCAGGTGCTTAATTTTCTTGAAAATATTATAATGAGGAAAGAGGCAATATTGCATTTCATAGGTCAGATACTTCAATTTCTGTTTGGCTTTGAATGAAAAATTATGACAAATTTAACATTTTCGGTGGCTTTTCTGTGTGGTATTTAGAGTTTGTAAATTATTGATTTTTTTTGTTCTTAGATGTTAACTCTTACAAGATAAGAACAATAATAAATAATTTAATGGATGATGCTGATTCAATGAAGTTTGCATTTTTAACAATAATTTTTTAAAATGTTTAATGAGTGTTGATTTGTGTTCAATGAAGGAAAAAAAAATTCACTGATTGTATTGATTTGTTTTAAATTCTTGCATTTTTTTGTATATACTAGTAAATGTTGCATTTTCAAGAATGTCCCATCTAGCAAGTAGGAAGTGTCATTTGTTTATTTGAAAAATTTTGGCGTCTTCTTTTGTATTCCTCACTTGTTAGGAATTCAGATGCTCATTTAATGAAGTTTCATTTAAATTTTTGTTAAAATGTTTCAATGAGTGTTGATTTGTTTTACTTTTTACTATGCTTTTGGTTAGGGAGATGGAGATTTATTTTTTACATTGTATTCACTATCAAAGGGTTTATCATTGGATTATGCTTTGAAGGAAATCTCTTTTGGATAATTAAATTCTAATCCAACTTTTGATCTTGTTACATCTAAAGTTAGCTTTATTTAATTTTTCTTTATGGAGTTTTGTATTATTTGTCTACGCTTTCTACACTATACATGCACATAAAGTAATATTGCAATGAGAAAAAGAATAGAAAAATATGTGGTATAGTGATAAACAGCACAATTAGAATCCTTTTTAACTTCTTTATTTTCATTATCATCATTACTATTTTTTTTTGTAAATTGCAGTGTTGTGTTTGTGTTCAATTAATCTATTTGAAGATTCAATAAGGAACATAGATACATTGTTGTAGGCTTTGATTCGGTGGGATACTAGTTGTAACTATTCAAATACAATTTTTGTCCAAGCTTCTTTTATCTTTTGTGTGCGACACTTCAGTATAGGTACCTTTTACTGATTAATATGTTTGACATTTAATTTTCCATTCTACTTAATTATCCTCCGTTACTGAAAATTACACATATACTCTTGTATTTGACATTTTAAATTCAATGTTACATTATTGACCGCATAATAAGTCATGTCTCCTTTCTTGAAAGTTATATGATGCATTACATTTTCTGGCATGTAAAAAACTAAAAGTACAAATACAAGTCCGGGTTTTGGGTATTAGATCAATTTGTGTAAGTTCTCCTTGCCTAAGTGTAAAAATAACTTTGATAGTCCTACCTCATTTATCTTTGCTAATGTATTTTTTATCCCAATTCATGAAAATTCCTGCTATTTTAATCAACAGGTTCGTTTTCTACCTTTGAAGATCCAATAAGCAACGCAGGTACATTGCTATTTGTTGTAGGATATTAACTACATTAGCTGCCACAGAAATGCAGCTCATGTAAATGGTTGTTTGATTGCATATATATTGTACATATTGCCAAACAAAAAAACGCCTATGTTCTATGAGCTTTGTTTGGCTCTAGTACTTTTAGTTTGTTCTATAACTTTAGTAATTTTGTTACGAAATAGAAAAGATTAATCGTTTCGTCTCTCATTATCAATGTGTGATGTGATTATTGAATGTCACTGCAAAACGAGAGTTTGAAATTATTTCAAATGATTTCATGCCCAATTTTTTTTTGTAGTTGCTCCTTAACTAATTTAAATATGGCTTGTAAATTCATTACCAAAAAAAAAAAAAAAAAAAAAAAAAAGAAAAGTTTGTCCTAATACATAAAAAAGCACATGCCTTGCACGTACCTCCCTTCCCTAGTAGTTATATATTACTAAGTGCCTAAACTAGCTTCGTGGGGAAGCTTTGTTAATCTTTTTGTTCCATTTTTGTCCTCCTCATTTTCCTCTGTTGTATATTTTGAGAAAAGGTAAATTTTGGATATGATATGAAATTGATTGCTCAAACAGATTGAAATTTAAAGCCACTATTTGACTCAAATCGATATCAAAACCTCATCCTCTTTTGTCTCTCTTCTTCAAACTGGTTTTTCTTAGCAAGTGTGGAGACATAGAAAAGAAAAAAAAAGAGATTGCATTCAAGAATTAACTGAGTGTGGAGGAACGAACAAGATGACGACAACATCGAATAGTTGCTGGCTGTGGATTTTGGCGGTGCTTCAAAAGGCCAATCGTCGTTCGCAGGTCCCCCCCTTTGGCCTTCTTCTTTAGTTTTTAGTCGGCTTCCTTTGATTTTATTTGTTGATCACTTAGCTTCTTTTTTTTTGGCCACCGCCTGACTACCAATTAACATGTTGTATACATAAAATGTTCAACCACTTTTCCCAGGAAATACGAAAGGAGGAAAAAAAAAAAGAGGATTCTACTTACTGCGTATATGTTATGGTCAAGAACTTCTCCGGAGTTGGATTTCTTCCTACCACAATTTGATTCTCAACTTTCCTCCTTGTAATCAAACAACAGCCTGATGAACTGTAAGCAAACAATGGCCTTAGATTGCACTGCAGATTTAAATTGTTTATTTACATGATCTGTTTAGATTGCTGTCGTAATCTCTTTGATTGTGTAGAAGCAAAAAGAAATGGAAAGAAAATAAAAAAAAGTAACAAGAGCGTGAATAATGAAGAATTCAATGGACGAATCCTTAATTTTATGGCTTAGTAAGTGATTTAGTATTGATAATAATTAATATTATCAAAGTGATGAATATTTTAGGATGTTTATCTGTATATATACTGAATGTTTCGTTTTCAAGAATGTATTGGGTACTTGAAGAATTTCTGGGTGTTTTTATATCTTTCTCACTTGTTGAATGTTGATTCAATGAGTTTTCTTGTTTGGTATTTGTTAAAAGTTTCAGGGAGCATTGTTTTGTTTTTCTTTAAAAGAAAAAAAGTGTTTAGACTACAAAGCTTTATGGATAGTTTTCCAACACATAGCAAACTTCTATTATATTTGAGCTGGGTTATCCAAATTCATTCACCGCCATCAACATCTTGTCTTCAGTGTTTGTTGACTCCACCTAGGTAATTTTGTGATCAAACTCTGTTACTTCATCTTTCTTTCTATTTGAATATCTTCCATGTTGAGGAGTTTCTTAGTTGTCTTTAATATATAGCTTGAATTATTAAAATATAAATGGAAAGCATTCATGGCAGTAAGTCATTTTTCTTCTTGGTTAATTTTGAGGTTGGAGAACATGGTGAGGAATTGGGAGCATAAGTGGAGAATTGAGGAAAGAAAGAGGAGAAGAGAGAGAGGAGAGAGAGAGGGTCTGAGAGACTAGAGAGCAACAAAAAGAAAAGCTGAAAAAAGAAAAGAGGGACTCAATTTCTGCCAAGTCCCCCACCGAGAAAAGAAGACTGAAAAAATGAAAGAGCAATTTGGAGTTTTGGACAAGCTTCTGTGTGATCCCCATTGGCCATTCTAAAAGAATAAAAAACAAAGCAAAAATTATAACTTTGAAAGGTTACCTAGCATGAATTCATGCTTTTATAAATTTAGAATTAGAATAATTAAAAGAACTTTTTGTAAATTTTCTAGAAAGAAACTTTTTTCTATTATTTTGAGAATAGTAAAAATTAATGCAGAATAAATAGGCTAAGGAAGAAACCTTATTTTCCTAAAAGAAACTATCCTAATTAAAGATAAACTCTAACCCTAGAAACCTTATCTTTAAGATAAACCCTTTAGCCTTTGTTTTATTTAAATTCAAATACAAAACCCTTATCTAACCAACACTCCCCCTCAAGTTGGTGCAAAGATATCTATCATGCCCAACTTGCTAACTAGAAACTCAAACTTCTGCCTTAGGAGTTCCTTTGTTAGAATAAGTCATTTTTCTTCTTGGTTAATTTTGAGGTTGGACAACATGGTGGGGTATTGGAAGCATAAGTGGAGAATTGAGGAAATAAAGAGGAAAAGAGAGCGATTTAGGGGAGAATAAGGATCTGAGAGACTAGAGAGCAACAAAATAAAAAGTTGAAAAAAGAAAAAAGGGACTCGACTTCTGCCAAGTCCCCCACTGAAAAGGAAGACTAAAAAATGAAAGGCAATTTGGAGTTTTGGACAAGCTTCTGTTTGATCCCATTGGCCATTCTAAAAGAATAAAAAAAAAAAAAAAAATAAAAATTATAACTTTGAAAGGTAACCTAGCATGAATATATGCTTTTATAAATTTAGAATTAGAATATTTAAAAGAACATTTTATAAATGTAGAATAATTAAATGAACTAGAATATCTATATTGAACCACTATTTTAGTTGTGAATATTTTCATCTTTTCAGCTCCAGTTGACATGCGTATTGGTTTGATTTTTCTGATAATTGCAGGATATTTGAAGAGGCTAAAGAAATGCAGTCGTTGTTGATTAAGCTGCGGAAACATTTTTCAGCCCCAGGGTTTCATGTCCCAACATTTGACGATTGGAGTCTATAGTGAATTGAACGAGTGGAACCAAAGTGGTGGTAACAAAAGAAGTAGTGTTCATGCTGTTGCAACGAATATATATGCTTTTTGTGTCATTACAATGCATTCATTATGGCATTTACATTTTCTTGTCAGTTTTAATTTTACCATTTGTATGGTTGAAAAACTACCTAAATTAAACTCATTTTATATAAAAAATATAAGGCAAGAAAGGTGAAATCAGAATGAAAATCCAAGAAAGGGAGAGGAAGATTGATCATTGGGACATGATAGATAATTGTAAGAAAAAAGCGTCTTTGCTTCAGCTTAGTGCGCATATTCCCCATTCCCATTAATTTGGATATCGATTTCACCACTCTTATAAGTAGTTTATATTTACTTATGTATATAATGATACTAATAATTGATATAAAGAAAAAGGAGAGAGAAAAATACATGAGTCGTGTAATATTTCCATCTAATTTATTTTCTATATTTGTCTCCTTCAAAGTAAACTACTAATTCTTCCATCACTTTATTTCTCATTAATGCACATATGTTAATGTTCAAGTTGAGATATGTTCATGAATATACATAATATCAGTGACGACTTTCCAAGATTTTGTACAGTATGGCAGTATTTTTTTTTACTCCGTTTGTTGTAGGATTTCCAGGTAGGACCTATGGTTAACGTTTGAGTTGTAATCTCATTTTGCAGCCTAGAGTAAGAAAATGTAATTATCCTTGACGAGATAGACCATTTTTGACATGATGGAGCACTTTGCAGGAGAAGGTTTTATGCTCTGTTCAGTTAATGGAATCTATCATGTTTTTGTATGTGTGAATTAAGAATCATGCATTGCAATAGCTCCACTTTAAAATTGATGTTCTTGTCTTTTTTTTTTTTTTTTGGGCGTTAATGTTAGTCATTCTTGGTTAATTGGTCATTGAATCTTCACAACCTTTTTGTAAGAAAAACCTGAACATGTATTACTAACCCTAATGCCTCTATTTGGGACTGAAAATTATAAAGAATTTAAGGATCATATTACTTGGTGATTTGTGCATATGTTTTAACCTTTGAATTCAATTTGTTTCACACCCATGATTTCTCCTTTTATATTGAAGCATGCATTATGTGATGCCTAACTTGTTATTTAGCTACCTGGTTATCAAAGTTGCAGTTATTGGAGCTATTGAAGTAAATTGGGACACATGAGTAGGTGGCTCTTCAGTTGGCTTTGCTTTGAAATTGTTTGATGTTTTCATAGGAACTATTGTCTAGAGTCTGAACTTTAAGCACCTTTTTTTTTTTTTTTTTTTTTTTTTTTTTGAAATTTGGTTAAGTCTTCGAACTACCCGTAGTGTAATATTTTTAGAGTCTATCTTAAACTTAAGAATTTCACTGGTTTATTGTGTATAACATCGTTACCTTTTTGGTTTAAATGTGATGCCACACCTTTGCATATGTTTTAACCTTTGAATTCAATTTGTTTCACACCCATGATTTCTCCTTTTATATTGAAGCATGCATTATGTGATGCCTAACTTGTTATTTAGCTACCTGGTTATCAAAGTTGCAGTTATTGGAGCTATTGAAAAATTGGGACACATGAGTAGGTGGCTCTTCAGTTTTTTGTTTGAAATTGTTTGATGTTTTCATAGGAACTATTGTCTAGAGTCTGAACTTTAAGCACCTTTTTTTTTTTTTTTTTTTTTTGAAATTTGGTTAAGTCTTCGAACTACCCGTAGTGTAATATTTTTAGAGTCTATCTTAAACTTAAGAATTTCACTGGTTTATTGTGTATAACATCATTACCTTTTTGGTTTAAATGTGATGCCACACCTTTGCCAATTCCCTATTTATTCTTTATTTTTGAGGTGATTGGAAAAAAATAACGCATTTGTATGATCTAGCAAATAACATGACTATGTTAATTTTTTAACTTTATTTTTTCCCGTATATGTCAAAATATGTTATATTCAACTGGAATGAGTTATTAAATAGCAAGAAAATTAAGTTTTGTTTTTATTTTTATTTTATTTTTGAAAAATACCACATGCATTTTAGTAAAATATAAAAGCATGAAATTTATGTCCATACATCCTTTAGTTTCTCAAATTATATTTTGTGAAGATGTGTATAGCCTTAAGAAACTGAATGAAGACTTCTATTATTAACTAAAAAAAAAACTAAACAATAATAAAAGGAGTAGAACTTATAATCTTTTCATAATGTTTTCCACATACGTATGTAGGTGGCATCCAACTAGTATACATTTATGATTATTGCGATTATTATGATTAGTACACATCTTTTTATTTACAGGTTTCTCAATGTGGAGATTGGAATATAAGAACATCAGCTCACCGTTTGGGATGTTGGGGTCAGGACAAGGTATGAAATTTTGAAGCTCGTCACCACACCTACTATATGCCAGAATATTATGTGCCTGTTTTTACCGCAGGGTTTGAAAACTGTGAACTTTTTTTTTTTTTATTTTTTTTATAAGAACAAAAACTTTCATTAATAATGAAAACATTACATTACAAATGAAGAGGCGTAGATGGACGAGTGATCCACCTACAACTGATTAAATAACGAAAATAAAATAAATATCACAAATTAAGCATAATGTACAGTTTATCTCAGTACATCATCCCAACTTAACAAAATTAGGGATAATGGATAATGCTTAAAAGCTGCATATGTTGAAGCCGAAATAGACGCTAAATTCTCTGCTTTCTCGAATAAATCCTTGAATGACATCTCTTTATCTACAAAATTTCTTTGATATCTCTCCCACCAAATGACCCAGAGGATAGCCAAACACATCGCATGCCAAATTGTTTGGGCCGTCTTGTTCTTTCCAAAGCTGAACCAATCTTCCACTAGAATCGTGCTACTATGTGTTGGAAAGACCCAACTTAAATATGCCGCCCCCAATAGCTTCGACCAGAGTCTCCGAGCCGAGTCACAATGCAAAAACAAATGATCCATAGATTCAGAATTTGATATGCACATTACACACTAATTTGGAGTAAAAAAACTAGAGGTCGTTTCTGACACTAAATCACATGTTCAATCTTTTATGAAAAAATATAGCCAGACAAAAACCTTAATTCTAATAGGAGCAAATAGACTTCTAAATGAATTTATAGGGTTCAGAGGTATATTCTGGTCTTTAGCTAAAGAAAGAAAAAAGGAATTGCAAGAGAAGCCATTGGAATCACACTTCCACACTCTTTTATCACTGTAAGAATGCCTAGAAGAAAAAGTCCCCAAAGTTGTCATGAGATTTTCAAATTGAACAGACTCTCTATCATTAAGATTTCTATGAAAACCAAAATTCCAATTAATGATTGAGTCGTCACCTCTAATAACTACGGGGTTGTTCTTTTCGAACAAAACTCAGAAAAAGTTTGAACTCGAGTTACAACTTTATTCAAGTTCATGTTCTTTTGTAAAATTTGAGTTTGAACTCGAATTTGAACTCGAGTTTAGGGCTAAACTCGAGTTCAAGTTTTCCCTTCAACTAGAGTTTAGAAACTCGAACTCAAAGTAATGAACAATATTTTTTTTTATTTTTAAAAATGTCATAATTTTTTCGTTTTAATTTTGATTGTGATGTTTTTTTTTCTATGCATTCACAATGAAAAAATGAATAAAATTCTACCCATATACCCTATTAAAATTTTTCATTATCATTGAGTTTTTATTAAAATACTATCTAAATACAAATTTAAGTTTTGACCCACTCAAACACATACTCAAAAAGATTCTCGATTCAAATCATAACTCAAATTTGCACATCCAAACACAAACTCAAGTTACAACTTCAACTTAAATTATTATTCAAATTCAACTCAAAATCATCACTCAAATCACCCTAACTCAAAAATGCAAAAGAACAACCCCTACATCTCTAATCTTTCACCTCCCTCTCTGAGATTAGGCTATAAAGCCTACGAAAGATGATTGCAAAAGGCAAATCACCACACCACTTATCTTCCCAAAATCTAATTTTACTACCATCCCCCACTTCCCAACTCACCCTTTGAAGAAACGAATTTAGAGCTTGAGAGATAAATTTCCATGGATTGCTATGAGATCTTGTAGAAAGGAGCCGATTAGGTTATATAAATAGGATAGTATTATTTTTGTAAATTAGGATTTCTGATTTAGTTTCCTAATAAATGGGATTAGTTATTTAATTGATTCATAATTTAGTTACTTTCCTAGTTTGTTGAGATTCCTAACTTTGTGGGATTCTCCGTTTACTTTCCTAGAATAAGTGGACTGGGATGCCGACCACTCAAATATAAATATTAGGGCTGTATTTCCTTTGATTAATAAGAAATTCTCTTCATTGAAATTCTCATAGTATCAGAGCTGAATTCAAAACCCTAATCGACTCTATCATCAATCTCTCATCATGACCAAATACAATACCCAAAAATTATCATAGAATACCCAAAAAACCCTTCCGACTCTATCATCAATCTCAATCAAGACCAAATACATGAATACCCAAACCGTTCCTCGGAAGTCCAACAAGACCCGAGCAAAATTCTCCACCATCAACGCGATAATCCCTCGGCCAATATCATAAAAACTCACCTCTTCTTGTTACCAACAAACTCAATGGCCACAATTTCCTTGATGGTCACAATCCGTCCTCATATATGTATCTAGCGGAGGAAAAAAGATGAGTATCTCACGGTGAGATCCCCTGTTCCAATGACAACAGATCCCAAGTATCGGACGTGGAAAACAAAAAATCACATAGTTATGTCATGGCTAATAAACTCCATGACCACCGAAGTTGGAGAGAATTTCCTTATCTACAAAAGAGCCAAGGAAATTTGGGATGCGGCACGTGAAACCTACTCCAGTTCTGAAAATATCTCAGAACTTTTTGAAATTGAAACTCGATTTCATGACATATGCGATAAGGGGAGATGACAATCACTCAATATTTCAACACAATAACTCAGTACTGGCAGCACCTTGATATGTTTGAAATATATCCCTGGAAATGTCCTGATGATGCAGCTTTATACAAAAAGATTGTTGATCAAAAGAGAACATTCAAATTTCTCCTTGGTCTCAACAAGGATCTGGACGAAGTAAGGGGGAGAATCATGGGAAGCAGGCCACTGCCTTCCATCCGAGAGGCATTTGCTGAAGTCAGAAGGGAAGAATGCAGGAATAAACTGATGATGACAGAAAATATGAGCACCCCGGTTACTGAAGGTTTGGCCTTATATACACACAACTCATCTCAGGATAATAGGCAAAGAAGAGGAAGACCATGGTGCGACCATTGCAAGAAGCCTGGTCACACCAGAGAAAATTGCTAGAAAATACATGGGAAGCCCGCTGATTGCTCGCCAGGACCGGGACAGCCGACGTAAATGTTGTCACCACTTCAGAAAACCCCAACACCACTCCGGAAACCAGTCCGTTCACTAGGGAGCAGATTGAGGTACTGCAACAGCTACTCGGACAGGTATCAGGTCCTTCTCAGTCCACATCACCCACTACTAAACAACATTCCAGCATGGTAGTACATCAAGGTACATTTTCCTTTGCTCATATTGCGAAAACCAGGAAATTAAGACCATGGATAATTGATTCTGGGGCTTCAGATCACATGACTAGAGATATTAATGCCTTCCACAAGTTAAGTGCCTATTCTAGTCCTAGCACAGTACGAATATCCGATGGATCACATTCAAATGTGGTAGGAATCGGATCCATCAAATTGACAAAGGATCTCCTCTCATCTGTCCTTTATGTTCCAAAATTAAACTCATGTTCCAAAATTAGATTGCAAATCTTTGTGATTTCTATTAGTAAACTCACCCTTGACTTGAACTCTACTTGCTCAAAGGAACCCTCCTCCATGTGTGTGACATTCAATTTCTTTCCGATCCAAATTTTTTTGTGAATTTTCGCTTGGTCATCCAAATTTTATATACCTTGGGAAGGTTCATTAAAAATTCCAAGTTTTTTCATTGTGAAATATGTTAACTTGTAGTCTCTATCTTGCTTCAATATAAGACCCTCCATCCCACATGGACATTTGGAAGTTCATTCAAAAATATTGTTTTTCATATCTTTCATGTTTCATACTAGAATTGCTTGGACATTTCAATGAGAAAAATCAAGTTATGTTTTTATTCCATGATTCCCTCAAAAGTTCATTCAAGTTGGGTTCCTATCTAGTGGAACAAGGAATTATCCATGTGAGTTCTTGTGTTGACACCCCTCAACAAAATGGGGTAGCCGAGAGGAAAAACAGACACTTACTTGAGGTAGCTAGATCACTCATGTTTACCAACCATGTACCTAAACACTTCTGGGGGGAAGCCATTCTTATTGCCACATATCTTATCAATAGGATGCCGAGTCGAGTGCTACAATTTCAGAGACCCCTCTAAGTCCTACTACAAGCCTTTCCTCATGCCAAATCTTTTTCTTCCGATCTCCCACTTAGAATCTTTGGTTGTTCCTCATTTGTTCATGTACACCAACAATATCAAACCAAACTTGATCCCAAATCATTAAAATGCATTTTCCTAGGATATTCCTCTCATCAAAAAGGGTACAAGTGCTACTCACCTATCACTAGAAAGACATACAATTCCATGGATGTCACATTCTTTGAACACCAATCTTATTTTCCCAAACTTGCAATTCAGGGGGAGAATTCGAGGGAATTTCAGCTTTGGGACATTCTTCGAGACACTCAATTCTGTATACATTTCACCCCAAAGTGTCAATCCAACCTCCTTACCCTCTTCCGAGTCCTCAAATTCAAGTCTCAGCTCCTCTTCCAAGTCCTCAAGTCCTTTCGAATCTCAGTTCCACATCATGTCCACTATCCGAGTCTCAATTCCATGAGCCATCCAACTTCCCGAATCACACTACTCAGAATGATCTAACCGAGTCCATCCAACCTCAACTTGGTACAAATTGTCAGGAACTCCGTGTCTATTCTAGGAGGAGATGACCTACTGAGCACTTAGAGAACACCACTCATGTCAAAGACTGTCAAGAACCTGAACCGGACCCTCCTGCTTTAGAATCTCATGAAGGTATGGATTCTTCAACCCGTGAGCCTCCTGTTACTTTTATTGATGATTCTGCCTTGCCTATTGCTGAAAGAAAGGGTGTCCGAGTATGTACAAACCACCTTATTGGGAGATGTGGCATATGGAAAATTGCTGCCATCATATAAAGCATTTATTTCAGCTCTTGATAGTGTACAAATTCCTAATTCCATTCAGGAAGCTTTGAAAGATCCAGCATGGAAGCGGGCTGTCGAGGAAGAAATTAGAGCCCTAAAAAGCAATGAAACCTGGACTCTTGCAGAGTTACCTCAAGGGAAGAAGCCTGTGGGTTGCAAGTGGATATTTACTGTTAAGTATAAAGCAGATGGAAGTATTGAGAGGTTCAAAGCCAGGCTAGTCGCAAAGGATCAGGAAACGTTCGCACCAGTTGCCAAGTTGAACACTATTCGTGTATTGTTGTCACTAGCAGTAAATAAAGACTGGCCTTTGCACCAGCTAGATGTCAAGAATGCTTTTCTGAACGGGGATCTTGCAGAGGATGTTTACATGGAAATACCACCAGGCCTAGAAAACCCTTCAAAACAGCCGTCAAGTATGCAAGTTGAAAAAGTCATTGTATGGCCTAAAGCAGTCACCTCGTGCCTGGTTTGATAGGTTTGCCAAAATTGTGGTCACAAATGGGTACAGTTAATGCTAGGCCGATCACACTCTATTTATGAAATTCTCACCAAGAGGCAGGATTGCTATTGTCATCGTTTACGTTGATGACATCATTTTAAGAGGAGAAGACTCCGAGGAAATTATCAAACTCAAAAGATTACTTGCTACTGAGTTTGAAATTAAAGACCTTGGTACTCTAAGATACTTTCTAGGCATGGAGGTTGCTTCGTCTAAGGCAGGGATTGTTATATCCCAACGAAAGTACATCTTAGATTTGCTAACAGAGACTGGTATGTTTGGGTGTAAACTTGCAGAGACGCCTATGGACCCTAACCTGAAGTTAAGGAAAGATGAGGAAAGTGTTCCAGTGGATAAGGGACAGTATCAAAGGCTAGTGGGCAAGTTGTTTATCTCTCACACACGGACCACACATTGCATTCTCAGTGGGCGTGGTTAGCCAACACATGAACAATCCGAATGAGGAACACTTAAGAGGTTGTGAATCGAATTCTTAGATACCTAAAGATGACACTAGGCCACAGTTTACTCTTCAAAAGGTGTGAAAGCCGTAAGATAGAGGTTTACACAGATGCTAGCTGGGCTGGAGAACTAACTGAAAGGAGATCCACAAGTGGTTATTGCTCCTTTGTTTGGGGCAATCTTGTTACATGGAGAAGCAAAAAGCAATCAGTGGTGTCAAGAAGCAGTACAGAGTCAGAATATCGTGCTCTTGCTTTGGGAACTGTGAAGGAATGTGGCTTCAAAGATTACTAAGGGAGTTGAGAATTGATTGTAAGGACCAGATTAAAATGCTTAGTGACAGCCAAACCGCCATCAGCATTGCTAAAAATCCAGTACACCACGACAAGACCAAGCATGTGGAGATTGATAGGCACTTCATCTCAGAGAAGATCAACAATGGAATAGTTCAACTCAGCTACATCCCTACACAATTGCAGCTAGCTGACGTTCTCACCAAAGCCCTTCCAAGAAGAAGTTTCGATGAATTCAACTCCAAGCTAAGATTGTATAACATATATAACCCAGCTTGAGGGGGAGTGTAGAAAGGAGCCGATTAGGTTATATAAATTAGGATAGTGTTATTTTTGTAAATTAGGATTTTTGATTTAGTTTCCTAATTAATAGGATCAATTATTTAATTGATTCATAATTTAGTTACTTTCCTAGTTTGTTGAGATTCCTAACTTTGTGGGATTCTCCATTTACTTTCCTAGAATAAGTGGACTGGGATGTCGGCCACTCAAGTATAAATATTAAGGCTGTATTTCCTTTGATTAATAAGAATTTCTCTTCACCGAAATTCTCAGATCCTCTTCTTACCAAGGTTGAGTCCCATCCGTTGGAATGCAGCCCATATTTGCTTCTAATTACCAAGGCCCATAATGAGTCTTGTTCTAAAGGGAACCTCCATAACCATTTTTCCAACAAGGCTTGATTGTTTTTCATTAAGTTTCCTATTGCTAAACCTCCTTTATGGCCGAGACACTATTTTCTAGGCTACAAGATTATCTACTCTCCCATCCTCTACTCCATTCCACAAAAATCTTCTCATTTTATCTTCAATGTCTTGGGCCACCGCCACTAGTAAGTTGAAGAAAGATAGAAAATAGATGGGGATGATTGCCAAAACTGATTGGATGGGAGTTAATCTCCCTCCTCTATACAAGAAACTTTTTTTTTTCCATGAATCCAATCTCTTGGATACATTCTCCACAACCGGGTTCCATTATTCCCGAGATAAAGGATTTCCACCCAAAGGGAGACCTAAATATTTCATAGGCCATGATCCTGCTTCACATCCCATTTCAAGAGCCAAGACCCGAATTCTCTCCTCCTCCTCATTATCCCATTTAAGATGCTTTTTCCCATGTCTATCCGAAGGTCTAAACAATGTGAAAAAAATTCCAGAATGGCAGTCATGTTTTGAACATTTTCTCCATATGGTTCAAGGAAGTAAAGGGTGTCATCCGTGTATTGAAGGTGTGAGATGTGAACTTGTTCACTGTCAATCTTGAAACCTCTAACCATTTCCAAACGACTAGCCTTCTGCATCAATCTACTCAGTTCATTGACCACCAAAGTGAATAGAAACGGGGAAATAACATTTCCTTGTCTTAGCCCCCTCGAAGCTCCAAAACGATCGTCTGGTTTTCCATTGATTAAAATTGAAAAATTGGTAGGCAGCCCCCAATCCATTTTATCCCTCTTCTACCAAAACCTTTTTTCTCCACCACAAACTTGATAAAGTTCCACTTAACGTGATCATATGCCTTTTCAAAGTCAACTTTGAATACAAGCCCCTCCTTTCCCTCCACTCTATATTCGTCCACTATCTCATTGGCAATTAGTACACCATCCAGAATCTGTCTACCCTGGATAAAAGCACTTTGACTTGTCAAAATTGTCTTCCAAAACTGACCTTAGCCGATTTGCCAAAACCTTTGCAATTATCTTATAGAGACTAGAAACCAAGGTAATTGGTCTGAAGTCTTTGACATTTTGGTACAACCCGGAACGATTTGTGAACGAGAAAAATGGAAAATGGCTGAGCCGTTGAGCTCAGTTCGTTATTTACTCAAGAAAGGAATTACAACGAAGATAAATTTGCAGACTAATAGAGAGGTCTGCTAGCTCTCCCACCCAATTCTCTCTCTACTTACTAATTGCCTACCTTCACCTCTCGACCTTGCTACCCTTTTATTCCCTAGAGAATAACAGAATTCTCTTAACAGCGTAGCTACCTCTAACCGTCTTCGCAATCCCGAGGCGATTCTATTCCACCTATCTCCTTCTCGGAACTTCCTTCCGCAATCTGTGCCAAATCCCCTTTCTGCCCTTGGGCCTTCGTCTGGGCCTTCGGCCTTCTAGCGTACGTGAATCTTATTGGGGCCTTATCATTACACGCCCACGCTTCACCTTGTCCTCAGGGAAAAAGGGCTAGCTGGGAAGCTTTTGAATGATGGAGGAGCGACCCTCATGATGCCTCAAAGCGGGTAGCCCCGCCCTGGAGCGATACCTCGAGCGCGGCGACCCCTCCGTGCTCGGGCGAATGCCCAACACCGCTCGAGCTCCACTAAGAGCTCGTGGTTGGGTCGACAAGTGAGTGGGCGGATGATGAGGGTGTGGCGTGCCGGCTCCCGGCGGTGAGAGACATGGAACACGGGTGAATGCGAGCACCCCGTGAGGCGGGAATTTATAAGCCCTGGACCCACACTGACCCAACACTTCATGACCGAAAGCGGGTGCCTTGACGAGTAGCCGCGCCGGAATAGGCGGAGCTTGAGATAGACCATGTCGCCTACCACAAATTGCACGTCCCGGCGATGCTTGTCTGCCTCCAGCTTCATGCGCTCCTGAGCACGGGTCAGATGCTGTTTTAGTTCATCCAAAATACTGTCCCTTGACGCCAGTTGCTGCTCGACCGAAGAGACTGTGGTGGTTCCCATGCTATGACGGATCAGAGGAGGCGGGTCACGCCCATAGAGAATACAAAAAGGAGTAGATTGTGCCGCCGAGTGGAACGACGTGTTGTACCAATATTCCGCCCAGGCTAGCCATTTCATCCATTGCCGAGGCTTATCCGAGGCGAAACAACGGAGGTAAGCTTCGATGCAACGGTTCGCGACCTCGGTCTGTCTGTCTGTTTGCGGGTGGTATGCCGTGCTGCGGTTGAGGGAGGTGCCCTGCAAACGAAAGAGTTTGGACCAAAAAGTGCTCAAGAATACCTTATCGCGGTCGGAGACGATGGAGCGGGGTATGCCGTGTAGCCGAACGACTTCCTTCATGAAGGCCTGAGCAACGAAAAAGGCTGTGTAGGGGTGACGTAGGGCAATGAAATGGCCATACTTATTGAGCCGGTCCACTACGACCAGAATGGAGTTGTAACCTTCCGACTTCGGCAACCCTTCGATGAAATCCATCGACACATCTTCCCACACCCTGTCCGGCAGAGGCAATGGCTGTAAGAGGCCCCCTGGGGATAGTGACTGGGTCTTATTTTGTTGGCACGTAGGACATTGAGCCACATACTCCTCTACATCCCGCTTCATACCGATCTAGTACCATTCGGCTGCCAGGCGCTTGTATGTCTTGAATGTGCCAGAGTGACCCCTAACGGGACAGTCATGATACTCTCGGAGTAGAGTGCGGATGAACGGAGAAGCCCTGGGAACCACTATGTGCCCCTTGAAAAACAACCGTCCCTGTTTAACGGAAAATTCCGGGTAAGTCGAGGGGTCTTGTTGAACAGCTTGTTGGATTTGACATAAACGTGCGTCCTGGCCAATTTGCTGCTGTAACTCCATGACATTCACCGGTTCCACAACCGAGAGAAGGGAGAAAGAGGATGTGGATGCTGGGATTATTCGTGAGAGCGCATCAACTGCCTTATTGCCGACCCCCGGACGATATTGTATCTCAAAGTCGTATCCGAGAAGCTTGGAGAGCCACTGCTGATGCTCTGAGCTAACAAGTCGCTGCTCAAGGAGATACTTCAGGCTACTCTGATCAGTCCGAACAATGAACCGCCTCCCTACGAGATACGACCGTCACTTTTGGATGGCCAAAACAATAGCCATCAGCTCCCCTTCATAGATTGACTTCAGTCGGTCCTGAGGAGATAACACTTGGCTAAAATAAGCAATAAGCGTCTGGTTTTGAGACAAAACTGCCCCCAATCCATATCCAGAAGCATCTGTTTCAACAACGAATGCCTAGGAGAAATCAGGCAATGCCAACACGGGCATCGATGACATGGCCTGCTTAAGCTGCTAGAATGCGCGGTCAGCCTCAGCCGTCCAGCCAAAATTGTCTTTCTTTAGCTGGTCTGTGAGAGGCCATGCGATGCTCCCATATCCTTGGACAAACTTTCTATAATACCCGGTGAGGCCTAGGAAGCCCCTGAGTTCCCGTAATGACAATGGGGTAGGCCAATTCAGCATGGCGGCCACCTTCTTCATGTCGGTTGCCACCCCTTCCGCAGAGATGATATGGCCAAGGTACTCCAATTGTGCTTGGCCAAAACTACACTTTTTCCGGTTGGCGTATAATTGGTGACGCCGCAGCACGTCCAATACCTGAGCCAAATACTTTACATGGTCCTCCGGGCTCGAGCTATACACCAGAATGTCATAAAAAAAACAAGGACAAATTTCCGGAGGAAAGCCTTGAAAATATCGTTCATTAGCGATTGGAAAGTAGCCGGTGCATTCGTGAGGCCGAAAGGCATCACTAAAAACTTGTAGTGGCCTTCGTGAGTTCAGAATGCGGTCTTCGGGACATCGTCTACCTGTACCCTGATATGGTGGTGACCGAATTTGAGGTCCAGTTTCGAAAAAATGCAGGCTCCGTGCAGCTCATCGAGGAGTCATCGATGACTGGTATCGGAAACTTGTTCGGCACCGTCGCCTGATTAAGGGTGCGATAATCAGCGCAAAACCTCTAGCTTCCGTCTTTCTTTTTGACAAGTAACACTGGGCTGGAGAAAGGGCTGGAACTGTCCTGAATAACCCCCGGTTTGCAGCATCTCTTTAACCAGCCGTTCTATTTCATCCTTCTGGGCCTGCGGGTACCGGTATGGTCGTACGCTAATGGGAGATGTACCCTCTCGGAAAACAATTGCATGGTCTCGGCTCCGCTGAGGAGGCAGCCCTTTTGGCATCTCGAAGACCATGGCGTATTGTTGCAGCAGGGCATGTATAGGCTCCGGAACTTGCTCGGGCAACCCCCCGTCACCCTCCCCGCCCTTTGACTCTTGTCCCAATTCCAATAACAGCTCTTTTTTCTCCATCTGCAGGACTCTCATCATAGACTTCAGGGACACAAGAGACTTGCTTAGCCCCGATTCCCCTTGCAGGGTGACCTGTACGTCACCTACCCGGCATTTCATGGTGAGTGTCTGCCAGTTGACATGCATTCCCCCAAGTGTGCCCAACCATTGCATGCCCAGAATGACATCCGAGCTGCCCAACTCCAGGGGTAGGAAGTCTTCCACGATCTCTAACCCCGCCAGAGATAGCCCTACGCCCTTGCACACCCCCTTTCCTTGTACTGAAATTCCCGTGCCCATCACTACTCCATACCCCCTTCTCTTCCACTTGGGCCAATATGAGTTCACCTGGTACTAGCAGCTTTATCGGGGAATTTTCCATCTCAGTAGGAGCTTGTACCAACCACCGGAATCCCTAGCTTTTGCACCAAAACGGAGGAGATAAAATTGTGGGTAGCCCCACAATCCACCAGGACTACCACCTCCGGAGGTCCCACTCGTCCCCTCATCTTCATAGTCTTCAGGGTAGTCAACCCCACCACCGAGTTTAGAGAAATCTCGACCAATTCCCCCATCTCTGGAGCCGCCGCTTCCTCCTATGCATCCTGCATCTCCCCCTCATCCTCCACGAGCAAAACCTGCAACTCCTTCTTGCAGACATGGCCAGGGGTGAACTTTTCATCACATCTAAAACCCAAGCCTTTTGCCCGTTTGGCTTGATACTCCGTTTCAGACAAACAACGGAGAGTCATAGAATTATTGGGTTTAGTCTTGTTACCTGTCGGCCTCTCATGAAGCGGTGGAGTCTTGTTCCACGTGGACGGCTGTGTTTTGAAGTTTGTGTGTACGCCAGGAACTGGAGCACGGCTATGGGCTGGAAATGGGCTTCTGGGCCTGCGTAGCATGTCATTTCGCTCCTCCACTCTTTTGGCCAGATCCATAATCCGGCCCAATCCCTTGGGCTGGGCCATGCGCACCTTGGCCCTAATTTCCGATTTTAACCCATTAATGAAGTTTCCCTCCTGGATGGGGTCAGGTATATCCACCAGCGATGCGGCCAACAGCTCGAACTGCCTGCGGTACTCGTCCACTGACCCTTCTTGTTGTAGGGCTAGGAATTGCTCGTACGCCGAACCTTCTTGTGTCGGTCGGAACCGGTCCTGGATCATCGTCTTTAAATCCTGCCAGTCTTGGATAGCTCGCCTCCCATCCGCCCACTGGAACCAGGCTAGCGCATCCTCGTCGAGATTGATGACAGCTGCGTCCAACTTCTCCGCCTCAGACAAACGGTTCATGTTGAAATACCGTTCAGCCCAGAAAACCCAGCCATCGGGGTTGTTTCCGTCGAAAATCGGCATTTCCAGACGCCGTCCTTTCCCCTCGTACCTCGAATCTGACGCACGGTAGCCTCCACTCCGCTCTGAGTCCCCTGCCGCAAACGGCGTGCCATGGTGGTGAGGATCCTCTGGTGGCTCCCGACGGTTCCCTCTTGCCGCTATCTGCGATTTTAGCCACATCTCCAGTTTCACGTTGAGCGCAGCCATTCCCTTCTCCAACTCCGGCAATTTCTGCAGGTCCTCTTTGAAGGATTCTATCTCGCGCTGGATTTTGCCTCGCACCGAGCCAAGCTGTTCTTCCATGGCACCCAGCCACTCCTCTACCTTCTTTGCCGCCATATCTCCCCGATCGACTCGCTCTGATACCAATTTGGTATAACTCGGAACGATTTGTGAACGAGAAAAATGGAAAATGGCTGAGCCGTTGAGCTCAGTTCGTTATTTACTCAAGGAAGGAATTACAATGAAGATAAATTTGCAGATTAATAGAGAGGTCTGCTAGCTCTCCCACCCAATTCCCTCTACTTACTAATTGCCTACCTTCACCTCTCGACCTTGCTACCCTTTTATTCCCCAGAGAATAACAGAATTCTCTTAACAGCCTAGCTACCTCTAACCGTCTTCGCAATCCCGAGGCGATTCTATTCCACCTATCTCCTTCTCGGAACTTCCTTCCACAATCTGTGCCAAATCCCTTTTCTGCCCTTGGGCCTTCGTCTGGGCCTTCGGCCTTCTAGCGTACGTGAATCTTATTGGGGCCTTATCACATTTCTTGAGACATAGGAAAGCGTGATTTATATCTTTATTAACCACCGCATTACTATGAAATTCGCCCATTAGTCTTTTCAAATTACCCTTCAAAATGTCCAACATTTTTTAAAAAACCCCATCAAAAAACCGTCCGGACCCGGCGATTTATCCTTATCACAAGAGAACAGTGCCACCTTGATTTTTTTCCTCCTCAAAAGATTCTCTATTTAAATTGCCTTCTCTCTTGGAATCCGCTCCAATCAATCCCCTCGAAAGACCATTACAATTCCGACTACTCTTTATACAATTGCTCATAAAAAGCAGTAATTCCCTCACCACTTCTTCAGTGTCGTTCACAACCTCCCCATCCTCCCTTTCAAACCTTGCTATTACACTTTTATTCCTCCTTTTGTTAACCAAGCTATGAAAAACCTTAGTATTTGTGTCACCCTCTTTTACCCATCGAGTTTTCATCTTTTGTCCGCAAGAGATTGCCTCCTTGAACACAACTTCTTCAAGTTCATTCAGCATTGATTTCCTTTCTAATATTTCTCTTTCGTCAAGACCCCGAGTTTCTTCCTTTCTATCCAAATGATCTATTTTTTCCATCAAGTCACTCCTGAATATCCTTATATCGCCAAAGACATTTTTATTTCATTACTTCAAAGCAACCTTCAACTTTCTCAATTTCTTTCCAAACCGAAAACCCTCCCAACCCTCTACCTCCTCTCCAGCCCAAAACCTCCTCAGAACTCTAAAAATTGTGGATGATCAAGCCACATATTTTCAAACCGAAAGGGCCCTAGTCCCATTTTCACCGGATTTGTATCCAATATCAAGGGCACTGATCCAATGAGGATCTACAGCCCACCATCTGTTTGACGTGAGGAAAATCTACATACCAATCTGGGAATAAAAGGAATCTGTCTAATCTATTCTTTACCTTAGCCTCCCTGAAATTGCTCCACGTGAATTTGGCATTAGCGAGTGCAATATCTTTGAAGTCTCCTTTTTGAATGAAAGCATCAAAATTCCTCATACTCCTTGTCGTTGTTGAAGGCCGATGATGCTCATGCGAGAATCTAATAACATTGAAATCTCCCCTAGCACCCACTCTGAACTACAAATAACTTGTAATCTGCCAACTCTTCCCAAAATTCATCTCTCCCTTTAAGAAACTGGCCCATATACTCTAGTTAGCCACCAAAAATTCTCACACCTTTGAATTTTTATTGAAACCGAAAAAGACCCTGCCAACGAATCCACAACCTTCACCGACCTTATATCCCACATCAATAAAATTCCACCTGATCTTCCTACCAAGGGTATGAAACAAAAAAAACAGAGAGAAGAATAATTCTTGCTTGATTATTCTCATTAACCTTGTCAGAATATATACACTTACTAAGCCATAGGTCACGGCAATTAAGAGAGAAAGTTAAGGAAAGAATCCCTAAATTATCCTAGACAATCCTACAATATCTTTCTAATTTATACTTTCCTATTTTGACTAAATCATACAATAATCAGAAAGAATAAATATTTACACATAATTGACCAAATCTCCAACACTCCCCCTCAAGCTTAGGAATAGATATTTCTCATTCCAAGCTTGCAAAGAAAACTTTCCTGACTAGGCTTCGGTAGACTCTTGGTTAGGATATCTGCTTCTTGTGCATGGGTTGAGATGTAGGACAACTCAATACCTCCTTCGATTTCATTCTTGATGAAGCTTTGATCAATCCTGACATGTTTCATCCGATCATGTTGAATCGGATTGTTGACAATGCTAATTGCAGATTTGCTATCACTATATACCTTGGTAGGAGAGCTAACTGTGATTTGCAAGTCTTGCATTAATCTTTCCAGACATATAACCTCACAAATTCCCTGTGCGATTGCCCGAAATTCTGCCTCAGCACTACTCCTTGCCACAACCGTCTGTTTCTTACTTCTCCATGTAACCAAATTACCCCATAGCTTGGTGCAATATCCCGAAGTTGACTTACAATCTTCACTTCCAGCCCAGTCCGCATCAACATACCCTTCGATATTTCTGTTCTCACTTTTCAGAAACATGAATCCTCTTCCTGGAGTACCCTTGAGATATCTCAAGATATGGTTCACAGCCTCTAGGTGTCTCTGAGTAGGTGAATGCATGTACTGGCTTACTACACTTACAGTGTGAGCAATGTCAGGCCGTGTGAGAGACACATAGATCAACCTACCAACCAGCCGTTGATATCTTCCTATATCCACAGAAGGCACATCGTCTTTAATCTTGCTCTTCCAATTTTTTTCAAGTGGAGTTCCCACCGGTTTGCACCCCAGTTTCCCGGTTTCTTCTAGTAAGTCAAGAGTGTATTTCATTTGAGAAATGAAAATACCCTCTTTACTTCTAGTAACTTCCATACCGAGAAAGTACTTCAGGGGTCCCAAGTCTTTAACTTCAAACTCTTCCTTCAATTGGTTCTTGAGGTTGTGAATCTCAACAGTATCATCACCTGTGAGTATGATATCATCAACATACAAAATAAGAATGGCCCTTTTTTCACCTTCTCCTCTTTTAATGAAGATAGTGTGATCAGCCTTCCCTTGAGTATATCCCAGTCGAGTGAGAGAAGAACTGAACCTGGTAAACCATGCACGTGGAGATTGTTTCAAACCATACAATGACTTCTTCAGTTTGCAAACTTTCCTTTGTTCCTCTTCTGAGTCAAATCCAGGTGGGATCTTCATATACACTTCATCAAGATTGCCATTCAAGAAAGTGTTCTTCACATCAAGTCGGTGTAGTTCCCAGTCCAGATTGGTTGCAAGAGACAAAAGAGCCCGGATAGAGTTGAGTTTGGCCACAGGAGCAAACGTTTCTTCATAATCAATCCCATACGTTTGTGTGAAGCCTTGAGCTACTAATCGAGCCTTATACCTCTCTACTTCTCCATTTGCTTTATATTTCACTGTGAAGACCCATTTGCTTCCAACTACTTTCTTATCCTTTGGTAAGTCAACTACTTCCCAAGTCCCATTATCGTGCAATGCTCTCATTTCCTCCTGCACGGCTTTCTCCCACTTTGGATCTCAAATGGCTTCATGGATATTTTTGGGAATTCTCTCATTATCGATCTTCGCTTTAAAAGCCTTAAATCCAGAAGACAACTTTGTGCAGGTTAGAAAATTGTAGATAAGGTGCTTTGTGCATGTTCTTACCCCTTTCCGAATTGCAATTGGCACGTTCAAGTCACTGCTTTCACCAAGATCTGATTCTTGGTTCAATGATTGGACTTGTTGAGAAGCTTTTGGCCTTCTAGAATAAACCTGAAATGGTCTCTCAGAGATGGGTTGCTGCACCATCTCTTGATCATGACTCGAACTAGGATTAGGGACAGGAATTGGACTCGAGTTTTCTGGTGGTGAATTAGAGGCTGAACTGGAGGCCTCTTGTGATACATCTTGCAACATTGGAAGAGATATAGTGGGATCCCAATGCTCGTTTTCATTGGTATTCTCCCCCTGGAAATGAGTGGTGGGATAGAATGGTTGATCCTCAAAGAAAGTCACATCACACGAGAAAGGGGGAATAACATTTGTAGCCTTTTTGGGTTGGAGAATATCCGACAAAGACACATTTAAAAGCCCTGGGATCAAGCTTACTCCTATTTGGTTGTTTGTTATGGACAAATACAGTGCATCCGAACACTCTTGGGGACAAAGAATTGAAAAGATTCACATTTGGAAAATGATCAAGAAGGACACTTAGAGGAGTTTGGAATTGAAGTGTTTTTGAAGGTAGTCGATTAATCAAATATGTGGAAGTGAGGATTGCCTCCCCCCAGTAGGAATTCGGGACTAGAGTAGTAAACATGATCGATCGAGCAACCTCCAACAAGTGACGATTCTTTCTTTCCGCAACCCCATTTTGTTTAGGTGTATCAGTACATGAACTCTGATGATATATCCCATTATCCCCCAAATATTGGCCAAACTCATTTGAAAAATACTCCCCCCCATTATCTGTTCGAAGAACTTGGATATTGGATTAGAAAACATTTTGGACAAACTTTTGGAACTGTTTAAACCAGTAAAATGCCTCAGATTTATCTTTCATCAAGTATATCCAACAAACCCTAGTATGATCATCTATGAAAGTGATAAACCACTGGGTTTTAGTTAAATTAACTGTCCTAGACGGACCCCAGATATCACTATGAATCAACTGAAATGGTCTAGAGGGTTTGTATGTATGAGGTGAATATTTTACTCTGGTTTGTTTGGCAAGGACACACTGTTCACAATGAAACAAAACTTTCTCTTTATTGATAAAAAGATTTGGATACAAGACTTTCATATAAGAAAAACTTGGATGTCCTAAGCGTTGATGCCATAACATAATATCAGAATTAGACATAACTGACATGGACATTTTATTTTGTGACTCGGCTCTACTGGAATTCCTGGCTCCTAAGAGGTAGTACAGGCCATCTTTCTTCTCAGCAATGCCAATCATCTTCCCCGAAGAACGGTCCTGAAATTCACAGTGAGAGGAGAAAAAAGTCACAACACAATTAAGATCTTTTGTTAATTTACTAACTGACAAAAGATTATATGTCAATTTGGGCACATGTAAAACCGATTTCAATGTCATATTTGGTAAACAAACCAAGCCCCTTCCAACCACAGGTGACATTTTTCCATCAGCAACCCATACATTAATTAGGTTATTGCACCTGTCATATTGCTGAAACAACTCCATTGACCCGGTCATATGGTCAGAAGCCCCTGTATCCACAATTTTAACAATCTGCTTGCAGGGATTTTGACAGGAATGCTTGACTTATTATACCTGCTTGTGCCATAGCTGCAGTGGGGGGTTTTGAAGTCTGATTTGCGGATCCTGTTGAAACCTGAGTTTGGTTGAGAAGCTGCCGTAGCATCTCTACTTGCTCTGTTGAGAAATTAAAACCAGCAGCCCTGTTCGATTCTGTCTCCTCCCTGCGGGTTGATTTCGACTCCACTATGTGGGCTGAACTTGATTGCCCACGTTGCTTCCTTGGTTTCCAATCTGGTGGCTTGCCATGTAAATCCCAGCAAGTTTCACGAGTGTGATAGGGCTTGTTACAATAATCACACTAGACCTTGTCCTTTGATTGAGAGCCACGGCTGCCATCTTGTTTGTATTGAAACCCACGACTGCCATCTTGTCTGTTTGCCACAAGTGTAGACCCTCGTGTTTCCAAGGAAGGCATGTCACGGCTAGAGGGATTCATCATCACTCGTTTCCTGCTTTCTTCTCTCCTGACTTCAGCAAATGATTCTCGGAGAGTTGGAAATGGTTTCATCCCAAGCAGCCGTCCACGTACTTCATCTAAATCTGGATTCAAGCCCTGCAAAAAATCAAAGGTACGCTATTTCTCAAGCATTTTTCTGTATTTTTCTGCGTCAGCAGTACACAGCCATCCAATCTCATAAAAAAGATCCATTTCTTGCCATAATTCTAAGAGAGAATTACAATACTCAGTGACAGTAAGACTCCCTTGTATGGTGTTGCGGATTTTTGACCTAATCTCGAAACATTGAGACGTGTTTTCAAGATCGGAATAGATTTCTTGGACTGCCTCCCAAATCTCCTTCGCTGTCTTGTAAAACAGATAAGTTCTTCCAATCTTTGGCTCCATAGAATTAATAAGCCATGCCATGACGATCGAATTTTCTGCCTCCCAAGTGCGGTAGTTTGGTGCTGTGTCCGGTGGTGCTGTGATTGCTCCTGTCAAGTATCCAACCTTCCCTCTTCCTCTGACAACAAGAATGACGGACTGAAACCATTCTCGGAAATTCAGCCCATTAAGCTTGTGTTGTGTGATTTGCAGTAGTGGCTGTCCAGCGAGTGTGTAGATGAGGCTCCGGATATAGATCCTAGAGATGCTTGATCAATTGCTGTTGAAGACTCCTCTGAAGGCGTATTCGGCTGTTCTTCAGACATTTTTTTTTCTGTTTTCTTGACTAGTCACCAGTTTCGGTGGCTCTGATACCATGAAACAAGAAAAACAGAGAGAAGAATAATTCTTGCTTGATTATTCTCATTAACCTTGTCAGAATATATACACTTACTAAGCCATAGGTCACGACAATTAAGAGAGAAAGTTAAGGAAAGAATCCCTAAATTATGCTAGACAATCCTACAATATCTTCCTAATTTATACTTTCCTATTTTGACTAAATCATACAATAATCAGAAAGAATAAATATTTACACATAATTGACCAAATCTCCAACAGGGTAAACACACCCAACTTTTGAATCTCCTCTTCCATAGACTTCCCACTACTCTTTCTTCTATTAATTCTCTGTCTCTTGTAAAATCACAATATCTGGGTTCAGTCTTTTTAAATTGTCCTTAATAACAGCTCTCTTCCTACCCGACCCAATTCCTCTTACATTCCACGATACCACTATCATTTCACTTTCACTCCCCCATGACCCTCCTTTTCCCTTTTCCCAGATTTGGAATTCAATCCCCCCTTTAATTCCTCGTGTCCTCTTCTAATTCCTTTTTTCTTGTAAACTTTGAAAGTTTTCCTCCCTCTTCCTTGACTACTGTCACTCAAACCCTGAATTTTTTCACCACTCTCTCTATAAGCCTCCTTTCCTCTTCTGAGAATTCTAAAAAAAAAAATATGTGCCTAGTCAATTGGGTATCCTGGTGGTTAACATTTGCATTTTGGACACTCGGCTGCCACCTGTATGTTACTTCAATAGGACCAAATTTAGAGAGCTTCTCCACTACTTTTGGGTCTTTAAATTCGAGACTTCCTGTCACTCTTTTGGTTCCCATGGAAATAACCTCACCAATATCTAAAATTCTCTGATTTTACAATTGAAATCCCCTCGTCGAAGAGAAGAGAGAGAGAGAGAGATTGCTCCTAGAAGAATTATGATTTAATACCTGATTTTGATTTTGAAGATTGTTCATATGCTCCTTAGTTTGTGAGTCGGCACCGTTTGTTCCATCTCCAAAAGTCTAGCTACATCTTGCAGTAGAAAAACCGAAACATGAGTTTTGGAAAGAATCCATGTATAGTTGTAATTGTATCATTAGCTAGGTGTCAAATCTGTATATGTAGTTATTTTTAGCAGTTATTTGCTTCCTAGAATTAGTGATATTGTTTCCTTTTTTAGTTAGGCTGTAATTGTATAAAAGTCTACTCAATGAATGAAATTGTTATTCCCCAATATTCTTTTTCGAGTCTTGCAAAACTTCTAATTCCTTCTTGATCCTTAGAGTCCATCTCTGCCACCTGCCTCTTCTCCTCATCCGGAGATTCACTTTGGGTTGCCGAAGAAAAGTTCATGAATTGTGCGTCTAGGTTTTCTTCTCCAAACTTTTTAGTCTTCTACATCGCCCAATTCTCTTTCATAACCTCCTGAGTCTATTTTTGCTTACCACTCTTCTTTATTCTTCGTTCATAATATACTTGAATCCTGTTTGTTCATCGAAGTTTGTGCTGATATCTTTTTAAATTTGGGCCTGTTTTTGCCTTCTGTTTTGAGGAGCAAGTCAAACCTGACATAATGTTGCCTTTGAAAAATTCCTCACTTAGTTTGGGCTTGAAACTACAATTCCCTGATTGTTCTGTTTTTGGTCCTGTGAGATTTAATTTGTTATGAATTAGCCCTAATGTTTTTGTGGCCCTACTTACATCCTTATTAGCTGCCCTACTATTATCCTCTGACTCCACTACCGATTCCTCACTCTCCTCTTCCAACCAATTTAGCACGTTGTATCTACCACCCACCGCCTTAATATTTTCTCCATCCTCGTCAAAAATTTTCTTCGAATATTGCGCCCCAGAATCTTTAGCAAGCAAACTGTTATTCATCTCTTCTTCCAATGCACAACCCTTCTCATTCTCCCCTCTCTGAATGTTCTCTGCTGCCAAGGATGGACCTTTCCCGTTCTCGATGACTTTTCCTTTCTCTCTCTTCTCCTTGTCAACACTTCCACCACGTGTTTCTCTATGGTTCGACCCATCTTCTTCTACAGCCACCTCAAACTCTTCTTCTCCTGCCACATCAGCGTCTTCTTCGTCAGAAGAATCAAGTCCCCTTGAACCGACACCTCTGTAGCTTTATGAAATTCTCAGATTGCAACTATGATAAATTATTCAGGCATCGTAAGATGGCTCTATACGCTGCTAATTGCGAAACCTGCAACTCTCTTCAACTTTACGCTGAAATCTCGATTCACGTCACTCCAAGGTTGAGCCGAATTGTCTCTGTATATCACCACTGTTAACTCAGTCTTCCTTTCAGACTCCTTGGAGACCGCTTGATACTGAGTTGTTTCTCCTACAGCTTTCCTTTGTCTTGGCCTAGTATTAACTTTTAGAGCCCAAGACTGACGATTCCAACTCTTCTGATTGTTAATAAACTGCCTTGTTTGTTGTTGATGAGTGTTTGCATTGTTGGAGAGATATCTTGTATTCTCAAACTTTTCGTGAGCACCAGTATTCAATCGCTGATTTGTCTTCTTGTTGAACTTCCAGTTCGCTCATTGCTTGCCTCTTCACCCAGCTTTGTTCTACCTAACATGATATCCAAACGACTCTTTAGCAGCCTCCATCCTTCTTTTCCCTCGTCGTCTGGAATTATCACACTCCTAAGGCCACCTCCCTGGATTTTTGTAATCTGCAAGAATTCTCCACGCAAGTTCTTCCTTATTTCTACTACTAAAGTATAAGAAGAATTTGTAAACTTGCGGACATATCCCTGACCTACCTCCGAATTGCAAATTAAGTCCACTGTGTCATTAAAGCAACTATGATAAATTAAGAAAGAACCTTTGATTGTATTTGGATTCCTCTAATCTAATAAAACCACCATCTCTCCCCAACGCTAATCTAAAGGATTTTGAACCGATTCTAAACTCATGATAGAATTGATTACGTACTGAATTTGCCATTTCCATCCGGCAAAGATTAAACAACAACCGATAACTCTTAGAATTCTAGAGAGAAGATAGAGCTTCTCACTCTAGACATTCAACCCTTTCAACTTCGCATTGTCTTGATAGTTAAACATTTACAATTGCTCATCCTTTTAATTTTCTATCCCTTATAGTTTCCCTTTCCCTCCCATTTTCTTTCCTTCTTACCAAACAGAATGTAAAATCATTATTCATCACAAGATACGAGTAAATTGAAAACGGATAATATGACCCCAACCAAAAATCTAACAACACAATAATAAATTTGATAAAGATTAGTTATGTCATTATGGTCTAACTGTAATGCATCTTAAATTCAGGGAAAAACGTTTTTCTATGAAGTCATGGCTCTTTTGAGTTTTTTTCATCTCCAATTTATATCTATGTTGATGTTTTGTGTTTGTTTTACGTCAATTGTTGTCTTTATGTTAAAATTTTTCATTAAAAAATGAATTTCGATTATTTTCTTTGTGTCGTATCCTTTTTATTTTTGATTTGTGTTTGTGTTAAAATTTCTTCTTATATGTGCTGCTTGAGAAGAACTTGAATTTTGATTCTTTTACTGACATTCCTCTCTTTATCTTATTATTTGCCCATTTTCTAATTGGACATTAAAACTATCCATAGAAGTCTTAAAAGAGCTTCTTGTGATGGTTTAAACTGTATTTCAATTTGTGGCCGGTTCATAAGTTTCCTTTGTTTATCTCTCATATTTTTAAAACTCTTAAAGATGTTTCTTTGTTATTCTCGTCGGCGAAGAATTCAGCGTTTGAAAATAATGATGTGGCTAAGGTACTTCCTTGTCTTTTTGAGATATGTTTCTTCTTTCCATCTTTTGTTTATGTTTATGACATAGTATTCTCGTCGGCGAAGAATCCAGCGTTTGAAAATTATGATGTGGCTAAGGTACTTCCTTGTCTTTCTAAGATCTGTTTCTTCTTTTCATCTTTTGTTTTGGTTTATAAGATAGTATTCTTACTATAATTGTGCACTATTTATTAGTTTAAACACTTGTGATTCTTTTTTTAATTTTGTACTCCATCTGAATTCACGTTATAGATTTTTATGAAATCTATTATATGTAACTTTATTTGCTTGCTATTTGTTCCTTGGTCTTGTCATAGTCTTTTGGCGACGATGTTGATTCTAGTGATTCTGATGCCTCCAATTCAAGTCTAAGCTCTCAAGATAGGGAATAGTCGCAGTCGTTGCCAATAACAAAGCTTCGTACCAATCGGCTTCTATGAATGTTCTGGAAACTTATACCACAAGAACCAATTTTCCTCACAAACGCTTGTGGAAAGACTCTAGAAACCAAGCTCAACATTATATTTGAGGTCAGACTTTTCACTGTAATTTTAGGGTTTTTATTTAATTTTTGATGTTTTGATTTTTCGTCATGTTTCCTCATGATAATCCCGGGATTTAAGGTGGGAAAATATTTTAAAAAATTACTAATTCTGATTGTTATGTTTTAAGTTGAGAATTTTTGGTTTAACCATTTGATTTTAATGGATTTTGAATGGGATTTTGATTCTAAGTTGGTTAGTGATTTTTAGAGTTTGATATATCTTATAAATTTTAAAGGCAGCCAGTTCTTTCTCAATTAACTACATGGTATTAGAGCGGGAGGTCTTGAGTTCAAACCCCCGTAATTGCACTCTTTATTACTATTTAAATTGTCATCATGTATTGGGTCTTTAATATATTTCGGGCTTAAATATTCACGGGTTGGACTTTTCAATTAATTTACCCACACGATTGCCCATTGTCCAGCCCACACGTGAGGGGGAGTGTTAAAGTATTAAACTATTGTTGGCTCACCTCTTAATAGCTTAAGCTTTTGAGATGGATTGGTAAACTCACATGGTTTCAGAGCCTTCCAAAAATTCTCTCTGATGACCAAATACGAAATGGCCACGAGAAGCAAAAGGGGTCGTCATCCGAAGTCACTTTAGGCACTGAAGTCTCGAACACCAGCACCTATGGTGTTGTAGAAGGCGTTCATTACAGGGCACAAACTAAATGGGAACAATTATCTTCAATGGTCGCCGTCCGTTATGATGTACGTATGCAGAAAAGGGGAGGACGAATATCTCACAAGCGAGATCATCCTTCCAAGGGAAGGAGATCCCAAATTCAAGACTCTGGAAAACAGAGAACAATATGCTCATGTCATGGATGGTAAATTCAATGACCAACGAAATAGGTGAGAATTTTTTGCTCTATAGCACTGCGCGTGAAATATGGGATGCTGCTAAAGAATTTTACTCGAGCAAGGAGAATACCTTAATAATTTTTGAGATCAAGACCACAATCCATGATCTTCGACAAGGAGATCTTTCTGTCACCCAATTCTACAATATCCTCACTCATCATTGGCAACTAGACGTGTTTAAGGATTATAAGTGGGGCTCTCCGGATGATGCAAAGAGAGATTGTGGAAAAGAAGAAAATATTTAAGTTTTTGATGGGACTCAACAAGAACTTGGATGAAGTTCGAGGAAGAATATTAGGGACAAAACCCTACCAAGCATTCGAGAAGTTTTTTCTGAAGTGCGCAGAGAAAAAAACAGGAAAAAGGTGATGCTCGGAGAATCATCCACTGTTGCCCCAATCACTGATAACTTATCTGCCCTAGCCGTTCGAGGAGCACAGAACGCCAACTACAACAATCGGCAGAAGAAGGGGAGACCATGGTGCGATCATTGCCAGAAAACAGGACACATACGTGAGACATGTTGGAAGCTACACGGCAAACCTGCAGATTGGAAGCCTTCGAGACTTGCTGTGGACATAGATAGCCGTGGAAATCATGTCGCAGTCGAAGAAGGAAATTCTACTTCCACAAAATCCAATCCTTTCAACAAGGAACAGCTTGAAACACTACAAAAGATGTTCTCACAAGCAGCGACTACCCAGGGTAACATTGGAACCAGATCTTTGGCACACAAAAGGTAACTACTTGAGTGCTCTTTCTGTTAATTCTGAAAATAAGGGAGCATGGATAGTAGACTCTGGTGCGTCTGATCACATGACAAGAGAACCATTTTTCACCATTACTGCCCATGTCAAGATGATCTTATAATAAAAATTACTGATGGGTCACTCTCTAAAGTGGTTGAAACAGGTTCTATTATTCTCATAGAGAACCTAGAGTTGAAAACAATACTTCATGTTCCTAATTTGGACTGCAATCTTTTGTCAGTGAGTAAACTCTCTCAAGAACTTTATTGTGTTGCTAAATTCTCCTCGGATTTGTGTGAATTTCAGGTTTGAGATTCGGGGAAGATGACTGGCAGTGCTAGGGTGAGCTCGGGACTTTGTCTTCTCAAAGTTGATAGACCTCCTAGAAGACAAACTCATACCGTAGGCTTAGTTTCTGTGGAAAAATTCAATAAAGATGGTGCAATCTTGTTGTGGCACTATCGTTTAGGTCATCCAAACTTTTTGTATCTCGAGAAATTGTTTCCTTCCTTATTCATAAATAAAAATCCAAAGTTGTTTCAATGTGAAGTGTGCCAATTCTCAAAACATGTTTGTAATTCTTATCATATTCAGCCATTCAAAGTAGCTCATCCTTTTTCTATGATTCATAGTGATGTATGGGGGCCATCTAGAATACAAAATATCACTTGTACAAGGTGGTTTGTGTCTTTTGTTGATGATCATACCCGAATCACCTGGTTGTTTCTCATGAAAGAAAAATCTGAAGTTGGGGCAAATTTTTTGAAATTTCAACACTATGATTCAAACACAATTTGCGACAAAGATGCAAGTGTTGAAAACTGACAATGCAAAAGAATATTTTGAGACAACTCTAGGAGTATCTTAGGAGCTAGGGCATTATTCACTAAAGTTCTTGTGTTGACACACCCCAACAAAATGGGATGACAGAAAGGAAAAACAGACACATTCTAGAGGTTGTCCGTTCAGTCATGTTCACTACACATGTTCCAAAATATTTTTGGGGAGTGGCTGTTTTATCAGCTACTTACCTAATAAATAGAATGCTTCTCGAGTCTTGAAGTTTCAAACACCACAGCATGTCCTTCTTCACTCTTTTCCAAATACTTATGTCCTAATCACTCTTCGTCCTAAAGTATTCGGTTGTTCAGTGTTTGTCCATATTCATGCCCAACACCGAAGCAAACTTGATCGTAAGGCTCTCAAATGCATATTTGTAAGATATTCCTCAAACCAAAAAGGGTATAAGTGTTATTCTCCGATTACTAAAAAATTCTACAACTCCATGGATGTCCCCATCATTGAAAATCAACTCTTCTTTTCCAAAACTGATATTTAGAGGGAGAATTTTACTCAAGAATACCAGCTTTGGGATATTGATGCATTGGAGTCATCTGATGGCCATAACACAATTCCATTCAAGTCATCCCAATCATCCCAAACACGAACCGAGTTTGCCACTCGAACTCCAAATCTTGTCCAACCTGAGTCTAACAATCTTGTCCAGCTCGAGTCTGACACTCAAACCCCTCATAGTTCCATTCCAACTCAGCCTGTAGACACTAAAGAGTTACGTGTCTATACTAGGAGGAACAAGAATCAAGAAGATAAAGCACTGCAGCCAACTGATCACGATCATGAATCCAACTCGGTTCTGGAATCACAAAATTCACCAGGTAACACTTATCTTGAACATGCTCCTAGTAATCAGCCTGATGAAGATATTGATGATAGACCCATAGCCTTGAGGAAAGGTACACAGTTATGTACTAATCACCCCATTTATAATTTTATTTCGTATGGGAAATTGTCTTCCAATTACCGTGCCTTTGTTAGCAATCTTGACAGAATATAGGTTCCTAGTTATATACATGAGGCTCTTCTCTTGCTAGAATGGAAGGAGGCCATTTTGGAAGAAATCCGAGCCCTGGAGAAGAATGGAACGTGGGTAATGTCTGAATTACCATCAGGAAAACATCTTGTAGGGTGTAAGTGGATATTCACTGTCAAGCATAATTTAGATGGGAGTGTCAACAGAGATAAAGCTTGCCTGGTTGCTAAGGGTTTCACACAATCTTATGGGATTGATTAGCAGGAGACGTTTGCACCAGTAGCTAAACTCAACACTGTTTGAGTATTACTCGAAAAGAATATTGGGGATAATAATTTTATTCATTAAGTAGACCTTTATACAATTACAACCTAAGTAAAAAAGGAAACAAAATCACTAATTCTAGGAAGTAAATAACTGCTAACAATACTTTCCTATATATACAGATTTGACACCTAGCTAATGATACAATCATAGCTATACACAGATTCTTTCTTCAAACAGTTTATTTTTTTTTCCACACTCCCCCTCAAGTTGGTTTGAAAATATCTTTCATAACCATCTTGCTACTAAAAAATTGAACTGTTTTTTAGATAGTCCATTTGTGAGCAAATCAACTACTTGATCTTCAGTCGGAACATAGATCATGCATACCAAACCGCCTTCTATCTTCTCTTTGATAATGTGCTTGTCCACTTCAACGTGCTTCGTGCGATCATGGAGAACTGGATTGTGAGCAATAGAAATAACAGTCTTATTGTCACAATACAACTTCATAGGTAGATTTTCTGAAGCTCTTAACTCCTGTAATATTCTCTTAATCCATATTACTTCACAAATACCAAGGGCCACCGCCCTGAACTCAGCCTTAGCAGTACTCCTTGCAACCACATTCTGCCTCTTACTATGCCAGGTTACTAAGTTACCACTAACATAAGTACAGTACCCAGAAGTACATCTCCTATCAGCTATGCTCCCAACCCAATCTGCATCGGTGTAGGCCTCAATCTGAAGGTGTCCTCGGGATTTAAAGAAAAGCCCTTTACCTGGTGTCCCCCTTTAAATACCTTAAAATCCTGTAAACGACTTCAAAGTGTTCAGGACCAGGTGAGTGCATAAACTGGCTAACTACACTTACAAAGAAAGTTATGTCAGAGCGCATGTGTGACAGATAAATAAGTCTGCCAACAAGTCTTTGATATCGCTCCTTATCATTTACATCTTCAGCGTTGGCTGGTTGAAGTTTCACATTTGGTTCCAAAGGAGTTTCTGCCGGTTTACAGCCCAACATACCTGTCTCTTCAAGTAAATCAAGTACATACTTACGTTGATTTACAATGATGCCTTCCTTAGACCTTGCAAACTCCATTCCAAGGAAGTATTTTAACACTCCTAGGTCTTTGATTTCAAATTCTTCGGCTAATCTCCTCTTCAGTCTATCTATTTCACCACAATCATCTCCTGTCAAGATGATATTGACGCAAACTAGGGATGGAAAAATTATCTGTATATTTTCCGTATATTGAATAATTACATGGCTAAGTATTTATAGAGTTTACATAGAGAGAAAATAGGAAAGGATATCTACCACAATCCTTGAAAATCAGGAGTTGTTAAAACTAATTTTCCTAATTTTTTTCCTGCCTAAACTACCTCTCGACACTCCCCCTCAAGCTGAGGAATGAATATATTCTATTCCCAGCTTGGCTACAGTCTCATGGAAATTAGAACCATTTAATCCTTTTGTTAAAACGTCAGCCAGTTGACCTCCCGAAGGAACATAGGACATACATATGAGTCCTTCTTCCAACTTCTCTTTTATGAAGTGTATCAATCTCAATATGTTTTGTCCTATCATGTGGAATAGGATTGTGAGCGATGTTGATAGCCCGACATTCTGCTTTTTGCTGCTCCATGTTATCAGGTTACCACCAAGAAATGTACAATAGCCAGTTGTTGATTTTTTATCCACTATAGAACCCGCATAATCTGCATCTGTATATGCTTCTAACGTCAAAACAGAGTTCCTTTTGAACAAGATCCCTTTTCTGTGACTGCCCTTCAAGTAGTGCAATATTCTATGTGCAGCTTGAAGGTGTGGCTCCCTCGAATCGTGCATAAATTGACTGATCACACTCACTGAGTAAGCTATATCAGGCCGAGTGTGTGAGATATATGAGTCTCCTAACTAGCCTTTGATACATTCCCTTGTCCACTGGTGGTTCCTCTCTTGCTTCGCTTAATTTCTGGTTTGAGTCCATAGGAGTGGCAGCCGGTTTACAATCAGCCTTTGCAGTTTCTATTAAAATATCAGTCACATACTTCCGTTGGGATACAAAGATGCCTTGTCTAGAGTATGCCACCTCAATCCCAAGAAAATACTTCAATCTCCCAAGTTCCTTTATCTCAAATTCCTGAACCAGTCTTCTCTTCAAGTCATCTTTCTCCTTCTCATCATTCCCTGTTATGATGATATCATCAACACACACAAGCAAGGCAATTACTCCCCCTGAGGCTGAATATTTGAAGAACAACGTGTGATCATCCAAGTCTCCATGGAGGAAGGCATTTTTCACATCATATTGTAGGAATGGCCAGTCAAAATGGGCTGCTAATGACACTAAGATCCTCACAGTATTCATTTTTGCCACCGGAGCGAATGTCTCCTGATAATCCACCCCATAAGTCTGAGTGTACCCTTTCGTAACTAACCTTGCTTTATATCTCTCGAGAGATTCATTAGCCTTATGTTTTAATGCAAATACCCATTTGCAATCAACTATGTTCTTTCCTTTTGGTCTCTCCACTATCTCCCATGTTTGATTCATTTCCAGAGCCTCTAATTCCTCTCTCATAGCATTCCCCCACTCCTCCTTCAATAATGCCTCAGAAAGTGTATTGGGTATGGAGATTGTGTCTAGGCTAGCTATAAACCTCTGGTGGGATGGTGATAGGCGTTTAGGTGAGACATAATGGGAAAGAGGATATAGTGGCCTCTTAGAGCATTCTCGGGAGTTTTTCCTGATGGCAATGGGCAAATGAGAGTCATCAGCTGAAGCTTCAACTGTCTCAGTGTCTAGGAGTGAATCTGTACTCACCATACCCGCATTCTCAGGACTCGGGTTGGTCTCTTGGACTTGTGTCAGGTTTGGGGCTTTTGCCCTTCTTATATACACCTGAGAAAACCTTGGATGAACATCAGTAACTTCTTTCGGATTTTCAGAACTGACAGACTCTTGGGGTTGGCAAGTAGGATCGGTTTCTGTGTTGGAAGACTCGGGCTCTTGGGCTAAAGGAGAATGAGAAGTAGACGGAAGATCAAGTTGTTCAAAAGACTCAAACGACTCAGACCAAGTACCATCTTCAAGATTAGTTGTCTCCCCCTGAAGATGGGACTTAGGGAAATAAGATTTGTTTTCGAAGAAGGTAAACATCAGCTGAGATATAGAATTTTCTTGATGGAGGATGATAGCACTTGTACCCTTTTGTGTGGATGAATAGCCAACAAAAATACATTTGATTGCATGGGGGTCTAACTTCCCTTTGTTTGGGCGGTGGACATGTACAAAGGTTGTGCATCCAAATATCCTAGGTATAAGGCCATATGAGGTTCTAAATTGAGGATAGTGGGCATTAAGAATTTTCATAGGACTCTCGTTGGCAAGTACACGTGAGGGTAGTCTATTTTTCATGTGTGTGGCTGTTAAGACGGCTTCCCCCCAGTAGGATTTAGGCGTGTTCCCATGAAACAACAAGGCTCTAGTGACATTTAATAGGTGCCCATTTTTCCTCTTAGCTATCCCATTTTATTGGGGTGTATTCACACAAGAAGTGTGAATAATTCCTTCTGTTTGAAAATAGGGTGATAAAACCTGGTTAAAATAATCCTTAGCATTGTCTGACCTAAAGGTTTTTATTTTTACCCCAAATTGGTTTTGGATCATGGAATGGAAGCTGGGAATAATATTACTGACATCAGATTTTTGTTTAAGTAAAAATAGCCAGGTTACACGCGTGCAATCATCAATTAATGAGACAAACCAACGAGCCCTTGATACATTAGGAATAGTAGATGGACCCCAAATATCACTATGGATCAATTGAAAAGGAAAAACACTTCTTTTATTACTGACAGGGAAAGGAACACGAGTATGTTTTGCTAGTTCACAAACATTGCAATGAAACTCAGAAATATCAAACCCTATGAACAATTGTGGGAACATAATTTTCAGCCAAAGTAGTTCACACATCCCTTGAGCAACAGCCCGAAATTCAGCTTCTGCAGATGATCTAGCCCTTCATTCTGCTTTTTGCTCCTCTATGTTATCAGGTTACCACCAAGAAATGTACAATAACCAGTTGTTGATCTTTTATCCACTATAGAACCCGCATAATCTGCATCTGTATATGCTTCTAACGTCAAAACAGAGTTCCTTTTGAACAAGATCCCTTTTCTGGGACTGCCCTTCAAGTAGTGCAATATTCTATGTGCAGCTTGAAGGTGAGGCTCCCTCGAATCGTGCATAAATTTACTGATCACACTCACTGAGTAAGCTATATCAGGCCGAGTGTGTGAGATATATGAGTCTCCTAACTAGCCTTTCATACATGTGAGAAATTGTGAGTGAAATTCTCATTCTTTCTGGTTCAATATTACGGCCAATAAATAGGATTACAAGGAGAAACAAAAAACAGGAAACTACCCAAAATAGGAAACGGTGAATGAATACCAAATCCTCTATTCTAGGAAACTAATTACAATTAATCTATTCTAGGAAATTAATTATAATCACTTTACAGCTAGCACTACTCTGTAAATCAGAGAAGATCCGGATCTTAGAGATCACAAAGAATCCGGATTTCCACACTCCCCCTCAAGCTAGGTTGTAGATGTTGAGCAATCCTAGCTTGGAATTAAGTTCATCAAAAAACTTCCTGGGTATGGCCTTAGTTAAAATATCTGCTATTTGTTGAGTGGTAGGAATGTATTGGAGTGATATCGTTTCAGCCTCTATCTTTTCTTTGATAAAGTGTCTGTCAATCTCGACATGCTTTGTTCTGTCGTGATGAACTGGATTCTTTGCTATGTTAATAGCTGACTGATTTTCGCATAACACTCTCATAGGTTTTGTAATGGGAATCCTTAGTTCACAAAGTACCCTCTTCAACCACATTCCTTCACAGATACCATGAGCTAGTGCCCTGAACTCTGAGTCCGCACTGCTTCGAGACACTACTGGCTGCTTCTTGCTTCGCCATGTAACTAGGTTACCCTAGACATATGTACAATATCCGGATGTTGATCTTCTGTCTGTAATAGACCCAGCCCAATTTGCATCAGTGTAGATCTCAATCTCCCTCCTTTCAGACCTTTTAAAGAATAATCCTTGACCTGGTGTCATTTTCAAGTATCTTAGGATTCTGTATACTGCCTCCATGTGTTCTTCTGTTGGGTCATTCATAAATTGGCTCACCATACTAACAGCAAAACTAATATCTGGTCTAGTGTGGGAGAGATAAATGAGTTTCCCAACTAACCTTTGATACCTTCCTTTGTCAACTGGTGCATTATCATCCTTTCTTCCCAGTTTTATGTTGGGATCCATAGGAGTGTCAGCAGGCTTGGATCCAAGCATCCCTGTTTCATTCAACAAGTCCAAAGACATACTTTCCGAGAAAACCGAAATTCCCTTTCTTGAACGGGCTACCTCCATTCCTAGAAAGTACTTAAGTGTCCCTAAGTCCTTGACCTCAAATTCCCTTGCTAAAAAACTCTTGATTTGGTTATTTCTTCCAAACTGTCTCCAGTCAGAATTATGTCGTCCACATACACAATGAGGATTGCCTTTTTTTCAGAGGTTGCATGTTTGACGAACATAGTGTGATCTGTCTGACATTGATCATACCCAAATCCTTTTACAGCTTTAGTGAACCTGTCAAACCATGCCCTTGGTGATTGCTTTAGGCCATATAGCGACTTTTTGAGTTTGCACGCTTTGTTGGATGTTGTTCCACTCTCAAATCCTGGTGGTATCTCCATGTACACTTCTTCTTCTAAATCCCCGTTGAGAAAAGCATTCTTCACATCAAGTCGAAATAGCGGCGGTCTAGATTGGAAGCAAGAGAATGTAACACCAAATCAGTATTAAGTTTTGCAACAGGGCAAAGGTCTCCACAGTAATCAATTAAAGTAAGATTGAGTAAACCCCTTAGCAACAAGTCGAGCCTTAAATCTGTTTATACTTGCCATCGAATTGTGTTTGACCGTGAAGATCCATTTACAACCAACCGGGCGTTTGTCTGCTGGTAACTCAATATTTCCCAAGTTCCATTCTTTTCAAGTGCACTGAATTTCTTCCAAAACAGCTCCCTTCCACTCGGTACTTTGAGTGCTTCATGTATTGAGCTCGAATCAGTATTTTGTCAAGATTGCTAACAAATGCACAATGACTAGGTGACAATCCTTTATATGATACAAAATTGTAAATTGGATGATCATTGCATGACCTTTTTCCTTTTCTCCGTGCAATAGGGTCTATCATCAATAGGAGGATTGACGGTGTGAGTTCGTAACTAGTGTTACCCGGTGAATTAAAGATTCAAGATTCGGATTGAATTCATGGTTCTGATAAGGTGTCTGCCTTTCTCTTCCTTCTTGAGCTTTGGGTCTCCTAGTGTAAACATGGAACTCTTTTGTTGCAAGAGGTGTTTGGAATTCTGCCTGGGAATGAGATTCAAATTGAGTAGCTGAAGTAAAGTCCTGACTTTGTTGAGGTGACTGTATTTGGACGGGTTGAAGTTGACTGGATTGAAGAATTGAAGATTCTGAGATATCGGAATTGAGGGCTGGAGATGATTCGGAATTGAGGGCTGGAGATGATGATTCGGAATTGAGGGCTGGAGATGATTCCAGGGTATTAATATCCCAAGATTGGTATTCTTGAGTATAGTTCTCCCCCTGAATACCAATTTTGTAAAAAGGTTGTTGCTCAAAGAATGTAACATCCATGGTGTTATAGAACTTCCTTGTGACAGGTGAATAGCATTTATACCCCTTTTGATTGGAAGAGTAACCAACAAAGATGCATTTTAGTGACTTTGGATCAAGTTTACTTCTGTGTTGGGCATATATATGGACAAAAGTGGAGCAACCAAAGATTTTCATGGGAAGGTTGGATAAGAGACGTGTATTTGGAAAGGAATGGAGAAGTGCCCGGTGCGGTGTTTGGAAATTCAAGACTCTAGAGGGCATTCTGTTTATTAGATAAGCCGCTGTCAACACCGCTTCACCCCAGAAAAATTTTGGAACGTGTGTGGTAAACATAAGAGATCGAGCAACTTCCAGAAGGTGCCTATTTTTTCTTTCGGCAATCCCATTTTGTTGGGGTGTGTCAACACACGAACTTTGGTGAACAATTCCCTGACTATCAAGGTAACTACCCAGATTCATTTCAAAGTATTCTTTTGCATTATCTGTTTTTAATACTTGTATTTTTGTCTGGAATTGGGTTTGAATCATGGTATTGAATTTTTTGAAGATTGGACCAACTTCAGATTTTTCCTTCATAAGAAACAACCATGTGATTCTAGTATGATCATCAACAAATGACACAAACCACCTAGTACCGTTGATATTTTTATTCTAGATGGCCCCACACATCACTATGAATCATCAAAAAGGTTGTGATGCTCTATATGGAAGATTGCGATAAGATATCGAGTATGTTTAGAGAATTTGCACACTTCACACTTAAACATTTTTGGCTTTTTATTTACGAAAAGTCTTTGAAACAGTTTTGAAGAAGATACAAGAAATTAGGGTGGCCTAATCTATAGTGCCACAACATAATAATATTGTCTTCATTGGAGGAAAAAAAGGTTTTATTTGACTCAACACGTACTGCACTATGAGTTTGTCCTCTAGGAGATCCCTCAGCTTTAAGAAGAAATTGTCCGGACTCCACCTTAGCATTGCCAATCGTCCTCCCCGAAGTCAAATCCTGAAATTCACACAAATTTGAAGAAAACTTAGCAACACAGTTATGTTCTCGGGTTAGCTTGCTGATGGACAAGAGATTACAATCAAGATTCGGGACATAGAGGATAGAATTTAGACTAAGGTCCTTTGAAATAATAATAGAACCTGTTCCGGCTACTCTAGAGTGAGATCCATCGGCTATTGTCACTGTAACGTTTTCTTGACATGGATTGTACTTGTGAAACATTGAGATATCTCCTGTCATATGATCGGAGGCTCCCGAATCTACAATCCATGACTTTGGATTTTCGGATTTTACAGAAAAGGCACTAATGTGATTACCTTTTTGTGCTACTGATCCTGTTCCGATGATGTTGTGACTGGTATCTTACTGTGAGAACATTTTTTGTAGGGTCTCAAGTTGTTCTTTGTTGAAAGGACTTGATTCGATGGAAGGTGCTCCTTCTTCTGCAGCAGCATGATTACCACGGTTTTCTCTGTCAGAAGCAGGTCTTGAGGGTTTCCAATCTGCAGGCTTGCCATGGATCTTCCAGCAGGTATCTCGGGTATGGCCAGGTTTTCTGCAATGCTCACACCATGCTCTTCCCTTCTTTCCCCGATTGTCACTGCTGTTAGGTTGAAAACCTCTAGCAGTAAAGGCTGAACTTTGATCTGCGGTTGGATTACCCAGAACATCCCCCATCATCACCTTCTTCCTGCTCTCTTCTCTTCGCACCTCGGAGAAGGCTTCACGGATGCTGGGCAAGGGTTTCATTCCCAGAATTCTCCCCCGAACCTCATCAAGATTCTTATTAAGTCCCATAAGAAACTTGAATATCCTTTTCTTTTCAACTATCTCTCTGAATTTCTTTGCATCATTAGGACATTCCCAATGATGTTCCTCAAATACATCCAGTCGTTGCCAATGGCGAGTTAAAATGCCATAATATTGAGTAACATTAAGATCCCCTTGCCGAAGATCATGAAGACTGCTCTCAGTCTCAAATATCTCTGAGGTGTTTTCCTTGCTGGAATAGAATTCCTTTGCTGCCTCCCAGATTTCCTGTGCCGTGCTGTAGAGAAGAAAATTCTCGCCAATTTCATTAGTCATAGAATTAATTAACTAGGACATTACCAAGTTGTTCTCCACCTTCCATGTTCTGAACTTCGGATCAGCATTCTTTGGAGGAACGATTTCTCCTATGAGGTACTCGTCCTTTCCTCGCCCGCAGATGAACATCTTGACAGATTGTGACCATTGGAGATAGTTATTCGCATTTAGTTTGTGTCCTGTAATGGGAATCTGGATACTCTCAGATCCATCATGGTTGCCTCTAATGGCCTCTGGTTTCGATGAACTTTCAGTGGAGGGCTCGGTTAACTTTTCACCAGCCATCCCGTATTTGGTCATCAGAAAATTTTTAGAGGTTCAGAGAAGGCTCTGATACCATGTGAGAAATTGTGAATGAAATTCTCATTCTTTCTGGTTCAATATTACAGCCAATAAATAGGATTACAAGGAGAAACAAAAAATAGGAAACTACCTAAAATAGGAAACGGTGAATGAATACCAAATCCTCTATTCTAGGAAACTAATTACAATTAATCTATTCTAGGAAACTAATTATAATCACTTTACAGCTACCACTACTCTATAAATCAGAGAAGATCCGGATCTTAAAGATCACAAAGAATCCGGATTTCCACGTACATTCCCTTGTCCACTGGTGGTTCCTCTCTTGCTTCGCTTAATTTCTGGTTTGAGTCCATAGGAGTGGCAATCGGTTTACAATCAGCCTTTGCAGTTTCTATTAAAAGATCAGTCACATACTTCCGTTGGGATACAAAGATGCCTTGTCTAGAGTATGCTACCTCAATCTCAAGAAAATATTTCAATCTCCCAAGTTCCTTTATCTCAAATTCCTGAACCAGTCTTCTCTTCAAGTCATCTTTCTCCTTCTCATCATTCCCTGTTATGATGATATCATCAACACACACAAGCAAGGCAATTACTCCCCGAGGCTGAATATTTGAAGAACAACGTGTGATCATCAAGTCTCCATGGAGGAAGGCATTTTTCACATCATATTGTAGGAATGGCCGGTCAAAATGGGTCACTAATGACACTAAGATCCTCACAGTATTCATTTTTGCCACCGGAGCGAATGTCTCCTGATAATCCACCCCATAAGTCTGAGTGTACCCTTTCGTAACTAACCTTGCTTTATATCTCTCGAGAGATTCATTAGCCTTATACTTTAATGCAAATACCCATTTGCAATCAACTATGTTCTTTCCTTTTGGTCTCTCCACTATCTCCCATGTTTGATTCATTTCCAGAGCCTCTAATTCCTCTCTCATAGCATTCCCCCACTCCTCCTTCAATAATGCCTCAGAAAGTGTATTGGGTATGGAGATTGTGTCTAGGCTAGCTATAAACCTCTGGTGGGATGGTGATAGGCGTTTAGGTGAGACATAATGGGAAAGAGGATATAGTGGCCTCTTAGAGCATTCTCGGGAGTTTTTCCTAATGGCAATGGGCAAATGAGAGTCATCAGCTGAAGCTTCAACTGTCTCAGTGTCTAGGAGTGAATCTGTACTCACCATACCCTCATTCTCAGGACTCGGGTTGGTCTCTTGGACTTGTGTCAGGTTTGGGGCTTTTGCCCTTCTTATATACACCTGAGAAAACCTTGGATGAACATCAGTAACCTCTTTCGGATTTTCAGAACTGACAGACTCTTGGGGTTGGCAAGTAGGATCGGTTTCTGTGTTGGAAGACTCGGGCTCTTGGGCTAAAGGAGAATGAGAAGTAGACGGAAGATCAAGTGGTTCAAAAGACTCAAACGACTCAGACCAAGTACCATCTTCAAGATTAGTTGTCTCCCCCTGAAGATGGGACTGAGGGAAATAAGACTTGTTTTCGAAGAAGGTAAACATCAACTGAGATATAGAATTTTCTTGATGGAGGATGATAGCACTTGTACCCTTTTGTGTGGATGAAGAGCCAACAAAAATACATTTGATTGCATGGGGGTCTAACTTCCCTTTGTTTGGGCGGTGGACATGTACAAAGGTTGTGCATCCAAATATCCTCGGTATAAGGCCATATGAGGTTCTAAATTGAGGATAGTGGGCATTAAGAATTTTCATAGGACTCTCGTTGGCAAGTACACGTGAGGGTAGTCTATTTTTCATGTGTGTGGCTGTTAAGACGGCTTCCCCCCAGTAGGATTTAGGCGTGTTCCCATGAAACAACAAGGCTCTAGTGACATTTAATAGGTGCCCATTTTTCCTCTTAGCTATCCCATTTTGTCGGGGTGTATTCACATAAGAAGTGTGAATAATTCCTTCTGTTTGAAAATAGGGTGATAAAACCTGGTTAAAATAATCCTTAGCATTGTCTGACCTAAAGGTTTTTATTTTTACCCCAAATTGGTTTTGGATCATGGAATGGAAGCTGGGAATAATATTACTGACATCAGATTTTTGTTTAAGTAAAAACAGCCAGGTTACACGCGTGCAATCATCAATTAATGAGACAAACCAACGAGCCCTTGATACATTAGGAATAGTAGATGGACCCCAAATATCACTATGGATCAATTGAAAAGGAAAAACACTTCTTTTATTACTGACAGGGAAAGGAACACGAGTATGTTTTGCTAGTTCACAAACATTGCAATGAAACTCAGAAATATCAAACCCTATGAACAATTGTGGGAACATAATTTGTAGGACTCTAAAGGACGGGTGACCAAGACGATAATGATGAAGCCAAATGGCATCTTTATTGGAAGAACTGAGAAGAGACACATGCAGGTTGCTGGCGGTTTTCTTTGAAATTTCCAGGTGGTAGAGACCATTTCTTTCCTTAGCAAGTCCAATCTTCCTCCCCGAGGCTTGATTCTGAAGAACACAATGAGACAAGAAAAATTATTGCACAACACTTAAGATCAGTTGTAAGTTTTTGAATAGAAGGAAGTTAGCTGATAACTTCGGCACATGCAAGACATTTTTAAGGACCACGGAGGGATTAATATAAGCGTCTCCTAAACCTGCCACTGTAGCTAATTCTCCATTTGCAACAATAATCTTCCTATTACTCGGACAAGGAGTATATGTACGGAAAAAAATGTGAGGAATGTGTCATGTGGTCCGTGGCTCTGGAATCTAATATCCAAGAATCATCAAAAAAACTTGTCAGAAGCGTGCAATCCATAAGAAGTCACTGGTTTACCTGAGAAAACTAAGGAACTAGCTCCGGATGGTTTTTCAAGAGAACTCAATAGACTCCATAAATTTTCAATCTCATCCCTTTTGAATCCTATCTCATCTCCCTTGAATCCCTTGTTGTCTGGTCTTTCTTCAGCCTTTGATTGCTCTGTGAGATGAGCTTGGGGCCTTTGTTGTCTTCCACGTGTTCCCCACTAACTGCTTAGAGTTTTTCCATTCAACTTCCAACAATTTTCCTTGGTATGCCTCGGCTTCTTGCAGTAGGTGCACCATAAAGTATCTCGATTTTCCCTTCTTTGGTTCTCCGTTCCTAAATTCCTTGGCTGGTCATCCTTATTCTTCTCCTGATGTTCTAATTTAGTCACCAGAGCAGACCCTTTCATACCACTCGGTTTTCTAGCATCACATTCCTTCAGCTCTCCTCTCCACGAATAATTGAGATGGTCTCTTCTAGTGAAGGAACCTCCTCCTTACTGAGTATTTGTAACCGACCTTGATCAAATTCAGAATTCAGACCAGCCAAGAAGTCATACACTCTATCACCTTCAATGTATTTCATCTCGAACACTCAATAGTGATCTAATTCCTGCCACATGATCTGCAGAAAATTGGCATACTTTGTGACAATCATGTCTCCTTGCTTCATTCCATTTGTCTTAATCTTTATCACATACACCTGGGCTGCATCATGTGCCTTTGAATAGGTACGTTGAATGTAAATCCCATATTCCCTTCGCACTAGTCAGAAACATACAACGGCTGGTTCCATTGAATCCCACAGCCATGACATAATGATTGAATCCTCCTCATCCTATGCCACAAATCCGGAGTCTGTTGTTGCTAGTCCAGTCCCAAGCAGGTGGCTGATTTTTCCCTTTCCTTTGAGGTACGTGCAAACGACTTGTGACCACCTAAGATAGTTTCTCCCGTTGAGTTGATAAGAGTCTAATATTCTGCAAGTCTCCGGATTTCTGGGCAGGAGAAACATCCTCAATAGTCAAGGAAGTGCTAGTGGCCTTGGGTTCAAAACCGGACATGATTAAATGAAGGGAAAGAAAAGTAGATTTCAAAGAGAGGAGAAAAAAAAAGGAATGATGCTGTGATGACCGGCAGCAATGAAGGATGCTTGGCGGTGTGGATGAACGGTAGCAATAAATGCTGCTTGGCGGTGTGGATGAACGGCAGCAATAAAGGCTGCTTGTAAGAAGATGCTCCATTTGCTCTTTAGTGAAGGGAGTTGGATTCAGCCTCATGAGCAGCGGGGAAGCGTCCAGTTTTCTCTCCTGCCTTGCTCTTCCAGTTCGCAGGTTTCCCATGCTGCCTTCAGCAATTTTCGTGTGGCGTGGTTTGTCGCAGTAGTCACACCACACGTGGTTTCTCACCAGGCCTGCGCTAATACTCAAGAGTTTTGGACGATGTTGCTCCAGTGGTCACCAAAGCTGAGACCTCCGCAGCAATCCCAGGTCCTTTCTTGCCCAACATAACGTTTCTCATGCTTTCTTCCCTCCTTACTTCAGAAAATACTTCACCAATTGAAGGGAGAGGTTGCCTCCCAATGATTCTCCCCCTGACTTCATCAAATTCAACATTGAGTCCTGCCAAGAACTTGAAGATATGGCCATCTTCCACGACCTTCTTGTGATGATTTGCATCTTCGGGTGATTTCTACTTGTAAGTGTTGAAGAGATCCAAGTCCTGCCAGATACGCTTCAACGAATTGATGTATTTGGTAATATTGTCCTCTCCTTGCCGCATCTCTCCAATTTTAAGAATCAGTTCAAAATTCTGTGACTGATTCCCCAAATCAAAATACATCTGGTTCACGTTTTCCCACAGCTCTTTTGCTGTTGAATAGCACATATAGTTAGAGCTAATCTCCTCTTCCATAGAATTCACGAGCCACGTCATAACCATGGAATTTTGAGCATCCATGTTGCATAGGCTAGATCCATCTCTGGTGGAACCATTTTTTCACCTGTCAGATAACCCATCATTCCACGTCCTCTGATGTACATCTGGACCGCTTGTGACCAGTGCAAGAAATTATCACCATTCAGTCGAATGGTTGTAATCTAAACAGAGTGAGAGTCTGTGCCAGTCTTGATAGGATTGGGTTTTTGAGAGTCGGAAGGTTTTGGAATGGTAGTTGACTCAGATTCGGTCGACATTTCAGACATGGTAAATTCGGGCTAGCAGAGAACGAGAAAGAGGAGGAAAAGAATACTCTGATACCAACTCGAAAAGAATATTGGGGAATAATAATTTTATTCATTGAGTAGACCTTTATACAATTACAACCTAAGTAAAAAAGGAAACAAAATCACTAATTCTAGGAAGTAAATAATTGCTAACAATACTCTCCTATATATACAGATTTGACACCTAGCTAATGATACAATCACAGCTATACACGGATTCTTTCCTAAAACAGTTTTTTTTTTTCCACACTCTCACTGGTGTCTAACCTTGATTGGCCTCTCTATCAACTGGATGTGAAGAATGCATTTCTTAACTGTGATCTTGAAGAGGAAGTGTACATGGAAATTCCTCCTGGCCTTGAAACTCCGACTAGTACCAACAAAGTATGTAAACTCAAAGAAGTCCTTGTATAGACTTAAGCAGTCACCTAGAGCATGGTTCAACAGGTTTACTATGGCAGTAAAGAAGGTTGGGTATAATCAGTGTCAGACAGATTACACCATGTTAGTTAAACATTCACCATCAAAGAAGGAAGCAATACTTATCGTGTATGTTGATGATATCATCCTAACTTGGGATCTTGATGAAGAAATTCTAAAACTCAAAAGCTTCCTAGCTAAAGAGTTTGAGATCAAAGATTTGGGCAATCTAAAATACTTCCTAGGCATGGACGTAGCTCGATCTAAGAGAGGTATTGCGGCTTCTCAATGGAAGTATGTGCTAGACCTCTTGAAAGAAATAGGAACGCTAGGATGTAAGCCTGCTGACACCCCTATGGACCCTAGTGCAAAATTGGAAAGCAAAGATAGTGCTCCCATTGACAAAGGAAGATACCAAAGGCTAGTCGGGAAACTTAGGGGTTGTTCTTTTAAAGTGTAACTTGAGTGTAGTTTTTGAGTTAAATTTGAGTTATAACTTGAATTGAAATTAGAACTTGAATAAAGTTGAGTAAAATTGAATAAAGTTAAAATTTAAAAGAACGTGAACTTGAATAAAGTTGAAACTTGAGTTGTCTTTTTTTGAGTTTGTTGGGCAAAAAAACATGCCCTTATTTATCTATCCCATACCAGACCAGACATTAGTTTTGTTGTAAGTATGGTAAGCCAGTTCATGAACAGTCTAATAGAAGAACATATGGAAGCGGTGTTCAGGATTTTGAGATACTTGAAGATGACACTAGGATAGGGTCTGTACTTCCAGAAAACAAGAAGTAGGGAAGTTAGAATATTTACTGATGCAGATTGGGCAGGATCTGTAACTGATAGACGATCAACCTCCAAATATTGTACTTATGTTTGGGGTAATTTGGTTACTTGGCAAAGCAAAAAATGAACAGGTTGTGTCACGAAGCTCAGCAGAGGCAGAATTTAGAGCCCTTGCACACGGCATCTGTGAAGGAATTTGGTTGAAACGTGTACTTTACGAGCTAGGAATTCCTATTCTAGGAACTATGAAGGTGTTATGTGATAATAAGTCGACAATCAGCATAGCCAAAAATCTAGTGCACCATGATAGAACTAAGCATGTGGAGATCGATTTGACACTTTGTCAAAGAAAAGCTCGAGAACAATACCATATCACTTCAGCATGTCCCGACAAGTCAGCAAACAACATACATTCTTACTGAAGCCTTGCCTAGGAAGATGTTCCAAGATCTTGTTTCCAAGCTAGGATTTCTTAACATCTACAACCTAGCTTGAGGGGGAGTGTGGAAATTCGGTTTTCAATTCCTAGGGATTAATTACTAGGATTGAGTTAGTTTCTTGTTTCCTAAAATAAAGGGATTCGGGTACTGACTTACCCGATCCTCTCATTTGATTTGTTTCTTGTTTTTATCTTTTCTAGGTCAGTGGTATTGTTTCCCTTTGTTAGGTCCTTGATTTGAGGAAGCGATTTGCTCCTTCCTCCTATTTAAACGTGTAATAGTTGCTCAATATTCAATGAGAAAAATTCTAGTTCTTTCTCAATTAACCAGAGTTAGTGATTTTTAGAGTTTGATATATCTTATAAATTTTAAAGGAAAGAACTAAGGATTCAAAATTTTGCTTAAGAAATAAGGTTCTTCCTCTGTTTTGAAACTTGAAAACTAAGATATAAAACTATTATTAGCCCAGCTCCTAATAGCTCAAGCTTTTGGGATGGATTGGTAAACTAACATGACATCAGAGCGGGATGTCTTGAGTTCAAACCTTCGTAATTGCACTCTTTATCCTCATTTAAATTGTTATCACGTGTTAGGTCTTTAATATGTTTCGGGCTTATTATCAAATATTCACGTGTTGGCATTTCCAGTGAATTTACACACAAAATTGTCCATTATCCAGCTCACGCGTGAGGGGGAGTGTTAAGATATAAAACTATTGTTAGTCCAACTCCTAATAGCTTAAGCTTTTGGGATGAATTAGTAATCTAACAAATGAGAAAATCAATATTAAAAGGACTTAGGTTATCTAAGGAATCCTTATAAATGATGGCAAAATCTGGACAAGAGGCATACTCATCCTTAAGGCACTCAAAACAAACCACGCTGTTAGTCATAGAATGTAAAACAGTGGTAACACGACTAAGAGCATCGACAACCTTATTTTCAATCCCAACACAATGCTTGAGAACAAACGTATACTATTGAAGAAATTCGACCCACTTAATATATCGAGAACTTAACTTACATCCAAATGTATACGCTAGGAATTCAGGTAGCGAAAAGGCTTAATGGTCAGAATAGAGAACTCTTTGGGCAACAAATAATATTGCCAATAATGAAGAGATTTCACCACTATATAGAACTCTTTATCATAAGTGGAATATTGTCGTTTTGCCTCATTGAGTTTTTCACTAAAGTATGCAAAAGGGTGACCATTTTGGCTTAGAACACCTCCTACCTACACCATAGGCATCACATGCTACCTCAAAAACCTCATAAAGGTCAGGATGTCTTAGTACATAAGTTTTAGTAAGTTTTTTCTTGATGTCTGGAAAGGCACTGTGGGCAGCGGGTGTCCACTTGAAATCTCCTTGTTTCATACACTCGGTAATAGAAGCAGTAATTGTACTAAATCTCTTAAAAAGTAAGCTTTGGGTTTCAGTCAATGTTTTTGCTTCAGACCATTCTCTTATAGTTTTTGACTTCTTCAAGTTCGGCAGATACTGCAAGCACACACAATGTATCCTAAGAATAACACTTGATTTTTCATGAAAGAACACTTCTTAAGGTTTGCAAATAACTTTTCAATTCTAAGAGTTGACAAAACCTGACGAAGGTGATCTAAGTGTTCGGCATGTAACTTGATACAAAAAGAACGTTATCAAAGTATACAACAAGAAACTTATTGATGAAAGGACACAAAACATATTTCATAACTCTCATGAAGGTGTAGGGTGCATTAGACATCCCAAAAGGCATTAACTAACAACTCATAGAGACCATCTCAACTCTTAAAGGCTATTTTCCACTTGTCACTTGGTCTAGTTCTAATTTGATGGTATCTATCTTAGAAAACCATTGAGCACCTTGCACCAGCTAACTCATCTAACATATCCTCCGGTCTAGGAATAGGAAAACTATGCTTGATTGTATTTTGTTCATGGCTCAACTATCGATACACATTCTTCAAAATCCATCTTTTTTAGGGGTTAATAAATCAGGAACAGCACACGGGCCAAGACTATGGCGAATAAAACCTTTCTCTAAGAGTCCCTCTTTACCTATTCAACTCAACTAGCTCTATAGGATTCATATTATATTGGGGAAAATTAGGCAATTATGAACCAATAACTAAGTATATCACATGTTGAATGGCTCTTAGGGGAGGCAACTCATCAAGAATTTCATCAGGCATAGTATCCCTAAACTCATCCATCAATTGAGAAGCATCAGGTGAAAGATCTAGGGTAGACTCAAAGGACATCGTAAAATTTCCTGTAAGAACTAAGGCGTATACTAACCCAGATTAGACACCTTCTCGCTCAAAGTGCTTATGGGATAGGACTTGAACTCAATGCATTGCTAAATTCTTAGGTGGAGTTTTAGTTACTGGACAAGCTTTTGTGACTGGCTGTGCAGGTTGCAAGTGGATATTCTTGTTGTCGTGTGTGAATTTATAGGTATTGTCACAACCGCAATGTTTCACAGCATGATCATACAACCAAGGACGACCTAACAAGACATGGGTGACATCCATAGGAAGAATTTCATAGTAGAGATTTTCAAAGTATGGTCTTATTATAAGGAATACTAAACATCACTATGTAATAGGCAAAAAGGTTTTATCTACCCAAGCTACCTTAAATGTATGAGAATGTGATTCAAGGTTAAGATCAAATCTGGTGATAGCCGACTTAGAAACAACATTCATGGAACTACCCCCATCAATGACTAACTTACAAGTTTTATCATTTAGAGGTATGAAGATGTGGAAGATACTAGTACGTTTCCGTTCATCACAATCAGTAGGAGTAGATAAAATGCATCTCATGATGGATAGATATTCCTCATCAAGGAGGAATCATTTTCATACATCACTAGAGGGTCCTCTTCGTAATCTGGTGCCATTGTAGCTATAGCAAAGAGCTCATTTTCTTCTTCGAGATGGGGCATTAGCCTCGTGATCAATAACAAGTACACATTGTGGACAATGGAAAGCTATATGACCTTTGGCATGACAAAGGTGGCACTCAATTGAGGTGGCAAAAGGTCGAGAACTGGCGGGGAGCAATTTGCTTTCCCTTTCAAAACTAGTGAGAGGTGCATTAGGATTTGGACTAAATGTTGACTTCGGTTGGATTGGCTAAGAACTAGCACTAGACCCAAAGAAAGGTACTAGGAAGACCTTGACAAGAATTAGATTGATAGGACACGTGAAGTGGCCACGCGTCTGGCTTGTCGCCTTTAACCAATAACTATATTAGAAATCGAGTAAGTGGTTTCTTTGTGTTTGCTCATACAAAATACAGTTCAAAGGCCTGTTTGTTTTCGTTTTCATTTCCATTTTTACATTTTTCGAGACTAAAAATGAACGGAAACATAAAATGCGTTGGTGTAAAATTTTAAAAACAAAAACAAAAAGCGTTTGTCTTTTAAAAAACCGAAAAAAAAAAAAGCATTTTTGTCATTTTCGTTTTAAAACAGATTTCATTTTTTTTTTCTCTCTCTTCTCCACTACCCACCACCCCACCGCACCCCTCCCCCACTCCGACATCGTGATCTGGTTTGTGAACGGTCATCTTCTCCAGCGAAAAGATAAAGATAGAGAGAGACGTCGCCGGAGATTCCCTCGCTCGGTGGTTATCGTCAGTCGTCGGACACCGCCGCCATCACTACACCCACGTGAACACCGCCATCAACACTGACTAAAGGAGATGAAGGATAGCGGGAGAGAGAGAGAGAGAGATGCGGGAGATGAAGGAGCACATCTCCGACTGCCCACTCACCCCCTTACCATCAACACCGCCACCGTCGAGTACGACTGCGAACCGCCACCACACCCACGTGGACTGCCCCGGCCACGCCGAATACGTCAAGAACATGATCACTGGCGCCGCTTAGATGGATGGCACGATTCTCGTCGTCCGCTGACGGCCCCATGCCGCAAATGAAGGAGGATATCTTGCTCACCAAGCAAGCCAGCCAACTCTTCTTCCCGTACGACTGCGCCGCCCCCAACCCCCATTCTTGCGCGACGGCACCGCCACCCCCACTCTTGTCCGACTGCCGCCCTCCCCTGCCACCGAAGCCCTTCTTCGACTCCCCCCCACTCTTCTTCCCGTTTTGATGTATATAATGATGTTTATTTAATATATTATTATTTAATATATTTAATATATTATTATTTTAAATATTATTACATGTTTTTAAAAATTAAACCATCAAACGCAGTTTTAGTTTTTTTTTTTTTAAACTGAAATCAATCTTTGAATAAAACTACCAAACGCATTTTAAAAATAATTCCAAAATGAAAATGAAAACGTTTTCATTTCTATTTTCATACAGAAAATAAAATCATTTTGAAACCAATTTCAAATGCACCCAAAATGTCGTTGAGTTATTTTGTCTGTTTGTGTCATTTTTCTCTCTTTTTTTCCACAGTGCTTTCTTGCCTTTTTTTAATTCTTTTTCATTAGCCTATTCTTCTTCTTTCTCCATCATCTCCGTTCCTTTCGTTCTTTGTTTTTTCTTACTTCATCTCCTTTCTTCATCTTTCTTCTTCATTCGATTCTCCTCATATTATTGTTCAATAAGCGAGCATTTCGTGGCGACTATCAAGAACCGGAGCAGAGACAAGCAAGGAAGCAAATAAAAGCCTACAATAAAATAACCGAACAAGATTGCGGACCCAATATGAGATTCGATTGGAAGAATGACGAAAAGAGGAATTCACGCATATAGTTTGAAGAGATTGCGGTGTTTTTGGGTTTGTGCGTTTTCCTTTCCTTCCATTTGTATTGCTCTCAATATTTTTATGTCTTATTCTTGCATTGTTTTGAATAGTTGGGATTCTCTATTTGTGTCTGAAGTTCACCATTCTTTGTGTCTTTTGCAAATGCATCATTAGGTGTTGGGTCTTGTTACTCTTGCATCTCTGTCGATTAGGATTTAATTTGTTTTAAGAAATTTAATTTTTTATTGCGCTTTGTTTGCTTCGAGGAAAGATTTTGGTCTATCTTTCGGCTAGGGTTCTGCTCTTTTTTTGGGGGGGTGAACTTGGGAGCCTCTCCATTGCTTCATCTCTCTCTCTCTCTGTTTTCTCCGATCATTTTCCATCATTTTATCACTATCTGTTAGATTGAAAATTTAGTTAGGGCTTTCCAATAATTACTAAAATTACGTTAAGGGATTATATTTTGATGACAGGCCACTTGCCTTTTTCTATACAAAAATTCCTACGGCGTTATAATTTGCAAAAAAAAAAGGGTGAAGTAAACATAATTTGAGAGAGAGTTTTTGACCTTTAATAGATGTGGCTCGTTTCTAAATTACTAAATACATGTATTATGGAGTACAAAGATTTATTTGAATTGGCTTGTGTTGCCTCTGTTTCTCTAATTTTGAGTGGCATATTTTTGTACGTTTCCTAATTGGCTTCATACTGGATAAGGCCATTGTTGTGGTATTCTTGCTATTGGTTATTTTGCTTTGTGATGTAGCATATCATATCTTCCTAAATTACGAAAGGATGGTTTAGTAGTTAACTGATGTACATTGACCCTCTGAAAAGCTTTTAGGTTTGTAATTGTGCATTGTTATATACAATTGCGAAGGAGGTATACAAGGATTTTTGTTAGGCCCCCGGTGAGGCAAGTACATGTGAGAAGGGCCAGGAAAGAAAAAAGGGAGGGCCCACAACTGATTGAAGTGAACCCAGGCCCAGGCCCACAACTGATTGAAGTGGACCCAGGCCCAGGGTTAAATGAAGTGAGCTAGCGGATAGGAGTGAGAGGCCAGCTTGGGGAACCGGGAACAGATGGTTAGAGCCAAGGGAATATGAGGGGAGATCGTGGGAGGAGAGGGACACGAATTCAGTGCTGAGCAACCTCTAAGGAGTCTGGGGATTACTCGAAAATCCTTCAATATCTTATTTTCCTGTTTTCTTGTTTTCCTTTTGTTAGTTCTTCTTCTTCCGTCTTGGATTCCGAGGCCAAATCTGAGCCTCGAGTTGTAATAGCCATTTGAAAGTAATAAAAACGTTTGAGTTCAGATTCAGGAAATAAAACTTGGTTGATTCGATCTTAGAAAAACTCCTAGGATCCTAACATTTGGTTGATTCAGTTTTTTCCTTTAGTTTAATTCATGAATGTATGTCTGTGAAGTGGGGAAAAAATGTCAACCTTGGTTTTCTAACTTCACTATCATCTATGAAACATTGCGTGCTGCAGTTTTAGACTAATATTTTTAAAGAGGAACATAATGTTTTATTCGTTTGAAACTTATGGAAACCAACTGCTTCTGTATTCTAATCCAATTGTATCTCTATTGCTGTATTTGAATTTAGTGAAAGTTAGGAGACCTTTGGTTCAGGGATTAGAATCATGAGATTAGAACTATTTTCGATTTCCGTGTATTTTTTGTGAGAAAACATTGTAGCGAACCATGAACCATGATTTAAATCATGGTATGAATCTCCTTACCAAACGTCTCCTTAGTCATTGACCTTGGGGCACGATAGAACCGATGGTCAGTACCTCCTTACTAGGGAAGGGGTTCTTGGGAGATAGCTCTGGTTTGTGCGCATTAGAAGTAGACAAGAGTGGTTGTCTTAGTGCATTGACTTTTCTTTTTTGCTCAAGAATTGTGATCTCGTTCCTGTAGTTGCTTTTTTGATAATTCAAATTGATATTTTTCACTATAATCACCTGTTTCTCACACAACAGTGCCCTGTTAAAGGTATTGATGTTTTTGGATTAAATGCAGTACTTTGACCTAAAACACCATGTTATGCAGCATGATGGAATAAAATGGGGACATTGTGGGGAGCTGGCCAGTGGTTTCATACTTTGTTGTCAAGTGTTGGGCTTGTTCCTTTGCTTTGTATTAATTAAGGCATGTATTTTAATTGTATGTGTCACTGGGCATGCTAGCAATAATGGGCTCGTGTCTTCCTTTTCAAAATTGGAAGCTAGTAAGGGACATTTACAGTCTTCTTTATTGGAAATTTGCATCCTTCGTGCTCTATTGTCCTCAGCATGAATGTGTATAATAATTTTAGTTCTCTCTAAGATGTATGAGGTGTGAAGAATGATGGTGATATCTTTGCTGTGATGATATATATTACATTTTTGTAGGGCTTGTGCGAGTTGCATGTGAGATAGAACCGTTCGGTTTCCATTTAAAGTAATATCTAAGATATCCTTTTTTTTCTGCTTTAAGTTTTTCTTTCCATCCAAAGATTTTGAGTAAGATTCTGATTGTTTCTTCTTCATATACTTTGCTTTAATAGGTTGGTCCTGAAGCATGCTAAAAATAAGTGTTCAATGCAGAGTCAACTATACAACAACTAATGACTCTGGTTAAACATATAGCTGTGAGTTATTATGTTTTTTTTTTTTTTTAATTTTTATTTTTAGTCCCCTCTTAGTTACAGTTATTTTCCTGACCAATTCAGCTATAAAAGTGCTCTATGATAAATAGAAACTGATTTCTTACTCCACTGACTGCTTAAGTTTGGTATCTCTTTCTCTGTTCATCTTAGTTTGAATTAATGATTTCCATTCTTTGAAATTGACTGAAGGAAAGAAAAAGACGTTTCTTCGTTTTAGGAATTGTCGAATATTTAGTTCCTCAAAGTTTGGAGCTAGTTTTCTACTTTTGTAAATATTAGGAAATCAGGAAACCTATAAGAACGGGATTCTTTAGTTAGTTTTCTTTTGATTTAGTGTTCCTAATTTTTAGGAGGTAGTTGCTATATTTAGTTGAGTAAAAGTTGTATATATACTATGTACTCATTACCAATCGGAATAAGAAAAAGAAGAGATTATTTCCTTCAAAGTCCTCATGGTATCAGAGCAGGAAAACTCTGAAAAACCCTAGCCGTCACTCTTTCTTTTCCCGGAATCTCAGGTTTCTTCCCTCATGGCAGAAACTGGTATGGCGAATGAAACAACCAATTCCATCTCTGAAACCTCCTCTTTTGCAACCCAAATCTGATCCAGTCTAGTTCTGGAAAAACTGGATAATCAGAAAACCTATCTCTCCTTATCACAAATCATAAACTCAATGGACAAAACTACCTTTAGTGGTCTCAATCAGTCCGGATGTTCATCTGTGGTAGAGGAAAAGAAGATTACTTGACTGGAGAAGTTCCAGTTCCTAGATAAACAAATCTGACCTACAAGCAGTGGAAGGCCGAGAATCATCAGATCATGGCATGGCTCATCAATTCAATGAATGTAAATATTGGTGAGAACTTTCTTCTATATGAACGGCTCAAGAAATATGGGAGGCAGTGAGAGAAACTCCAGTTCTGGAAATATGTCAGAACTATTCGCGGTAGAAACAACCTTTTATGATCTTCATCAAGGAGAATTACCGGTAACTCAATACTTTAATGTACTAAACCGTCATTGGCAGCAGTTAGATATGTTTGAGTTTTATGAGTGGAAATGTCCGGAAGACAACATACTATATCGAAAGATAGTTGAGCAGAAAAGGATATTTAAATTTCTATTGGGGCTGAATAAGAGCTTAGATGATGTTAGAGGCAGAATAATGGGAACGAGACCTCTCCCGAGCCTTCGAGAGACGTTTTCAGAAGTTTGTCGAGAAGAAAGTAGGAAGAAGGTAATGATGGGTAACCAGCTACCACCGCCAAAGAAGGATCTGCGTTTGTTGCTCTTAGCTCACGGCCACGACGACCACCAAACCCAGAGGGATCTACTTTTCCTACTCGTAACTCACGGCCTCCAGCAGCCATAGACAATCGCCAGCCAAGGAAAGGGCGTCCTTGGTGTGACCAACGCCTTTCAACCCCGGTCATACAAGGGAGACATGTTGGAAGTTATATGGCAAACCAGCGGATTGGAAGCCAAACAAATTTGCCCAAGGCAATTTGGGCAAACTCAACCCGATATTCTTGAGGAACAACGGTGCCTGGCAACCGAGTCCGGCCCTTCACTAAGGAACAACTAGATATGCTACAAACGGCGCTAAATAACACCTAACTTTCGGCCTGCTAACTTCTTTGCACCAGCCATTAGCTTACATGCTAAGATAGGTAAATTACACTCAACACAGTGGATTATTGTCTCAGAACCTCGGATCATATGATAGGGGACGAGACGATGTTCTGTGACTATCAACCGTGTCACTCTAATCTCACGGTGAAGATTGTTGATGGCACTTTATCTAAAGTGGCCGGGACTGGATCAATTCAAATAACACCTAGGATCATTCTAAGATCTGTGCTTTACGTTCCTAATCTTGATTGCAATCGATTTCCATCGATGGTGACTCGTGATTATCAACGCTTAACAATTTTTCCTCTAATGTGTGTGTTTTTTTCAGAGTTGGGTTCAAGAGGAAGATTGGCGGTGCTAAGATGTGCTCTCTGGACTATACTTTTTCAAGCCTTGCAAACCCGGACAGGCCTTAGTTGCTGCTTCTACAAGTCTACCTACTAGTCAGTCTATTTTGAGTCAATTTAATTCTAGTTCTAGTGTCAATAAAGATAATGAGATTATGATGTGGCACTATCGGTTAGGACATCCTAATTTCCTGTATCTTGGGAAGTTATTTCCTCATTTGTTCATCAATAAAAATTCAAAATCTTTCAATTGTGAGATATGCCAATTTGCAAACATACCCGATCTGTTTATCCAGAGGTTCCCTACCAACCATCAAAACCTTTTGCCCTTATTCACAGTGACATTTGGGGACCTTTAAGAGTTAAAAACATTAATGGAGCACGGTGGTTTGTGATTTTTGTTGACGATCATACAAGACTTACATGGGTATTCCTTATGAAAGAAAAATCTGAAGTTGAAAGAATTTTTCAAGCATTCAATTCAATGGTTCAAACTCAATTTGGTACCAAAATCCAAATCCTAAAGTCTGACAATGCTAGGGAATATTTATATTCGGTCCTGGGAGAATATTTGTCTAAATAAGGGATAGTCCAAGTAAGTTCATGTGTCAATACCCCACAACAAAATGGGGTAACAGAGAGGAAAAATAGGCAGTTGCTAGAAGTGGCTCGCTCAATTATGTTTTCCACCACCGTACCAAAATACCTATGGGGGGAAGCCATTCTTACTTCGGCATATCTCATCAATAGATTACCATCTAGAGTCCTTCAGTTTCAAACACCTCGACAAGTCCTTATTAATTTATTCCCTCATGCCCGGTTTCTATCTTCCAATCTGCCCCTAAGGGTGTTTGGATGCTCGGCATTTGTCCATGTCTATCCACAAAATAGAAGCAAGCTTGATCCACGGTCCACAAAGTGTCTTCATTGGTTACTTTACAAATAAAAAAGGGTACAAATGTTACTGTCCTACTACTCGAAAGGTGTTTGACACCATGGATGTCATATTTCTTGAAAATAACCCTTATTTTTCCAAGACTGAAATTCAGGGGGAGACTACAACAGAATTTCAGCCTTGGAGTTGGGATTCCCTACTTGTCCCGAGTCTTCAACCACCACCAAACTCTGAATCTATTCCGAGTCAATCCATCCTTACCCTTATTCTTTGAATCCAGCCTGTGAGTTGGTTCCTCCTCAGTCTTTAAGTCCAGCCAGTGAGTCGGCTCCTCCTGCCTCTGACCTGCCACCTTCATCCGTACCTCAGCCTCAAGCAGCAACTAAGGAATTACTGGTTTTCTCAAGAAGGCGGAGGCAAACTCAGGGAAAGGTTGAACCTATAGCACATCTCACACCTATCCAAGATTCTAAAACGGATCCAACAACTGCAGAAACTCATACAGGAGGAAAGAAGGGTCAAGAGCTAGAGGAGATTCAAACATAAGGAGACTTAGAGCTGCCTATTGCCCTAAGAAAAGGTACTCGGACATGCACTCAACATCCAATTAAAGATTATCTCTCCTATGCAAAACCTTCAGGGACCTACCGAGCATTCCTCTCAAGAGTGGACAAAGTCCAAACTCCATCGAATATTCAAGAGGCTCTCAATCATCAAGGTTGGAAACAAGCAGTTCAAGAGGAGATTAGTGCATTGGAAAGAAATGCTACATGGATTATTAAGGAACTTCCACCAAGAAAGAAAGCAGTAAGCTGCAAATGGGTATTCACGGTGAAGCACAAGGCAGATGGAAGTATTGAGAGATGTTGCGTGATAATTATGCTCGCAAGTGCACGTGTCGCTAACAAGTAATAAAGTGTACACAAGTACGAATATCGATCCCACGAGGAATGAATCACCAAAATATGTGTCGGGAGTTGTATATTCAACAAAACAACAAGAAATAAATTCGGCACAAATTTACTAAGATGATGTAATTGAAATGAATGTAAATGAAATGAAATCTGATGGCTAAATGTAACAAGATTGTAATGATGGGATGTAAATTAGTGGTAAAAATGAGCTAGACCTGCTAACTTCCCCTCTACTGCAAGTCTGACTATAATGTTACCAAGAATGCTGCAGCATTCTACTATCCTGTCAACAGAAACTCGTTGATGCATAAAGTTCTTCCGAATTGATTATGACTGTGGTCCCTCAAGCTATTTCCAACACATTCTTATGTGGATCCAGCTCTAGGACTGCAGATTTAAGCTCAGGTTTCATAACGTTATGCAAGGTGAATAATATATTCCTATAATATCCACTAATCAAAAACTCAGCAAGCTCATTGAACAAGCATCATTCATGCTAATCCGATTAAAACTAACCCTTCCAGTATTAATCTCAATCTTGTATCCTAAATTGATGGCCAGTCAAGAATAGAAATAGATATTAGCTCACATGAATGAACAGGAATAGTAGATTAATAGCATTTCAGAAACAACTTGTCATTCTTACAATATTGGTTCCATTAGCAAACCTAGCAATAGCAACTTAGTTCATAATGATAGATACAAGATCCAAAGCTCCAGTACAATCCATATCTAGAATTAGTAGCTAAATGATAAAAGATAGTTAAGCTAACAGAAGAAGAACAAGTTCGGCTGGATCTTGGAGTCCTCTGTGGTTGGCCGACAATGTCCTTCAACTTCCAGCTCTCACGGCTCTGTATTCTCCTTCTAGGCTGAAAATCACGTGTTGTTCTGCTTTCCTCAGCTCTCTCCCGAAGCTTTTTCCTCTCTGAATAGTGTCTTTTTATGTTTTCTGGTGTCTTGGTACTCTCTCTGTGTGCTCACTGCCTTTAAAATAGCAATTGTCTTCTTTTTATATTGCTGCCCACTTCTCTCTCTTCCTCTTTTTCTCCCCCTGGCGGCTGCCAACTTGTCCTGAGAGAAACATTCCCTTCTAGGGCAACACAAGGGCTGAGGTGTCACTACTGATGTGCACAGTGGACCCATTTGACACTTCCTTAGCCAGCTCACACGGATTCCTCTGTCTGCTTTGTCCAGCTAGTGCGCTGATGTCAATCAGCTGCCAGCTAATCCCAGAATGTCGCCAAGAATGCTGCAGCATTTTAGTTCAACAAATTCCTGCAAGGACTCACGCATCATTAGCCAGTTTTTCACCTCATTTTACTTTCAAATTACCAACTTTCACTTTAAGAGGAACAGCATTACGGAATTAGGCCAAAGTAAATGCAACTCTACAAATCTACTTTAAAACATACAATAAATGAGAACAATCACTCAAGGACACACAATTTTAGGCTATAAAACCAGTGGATAACTCTAATTTCTTAGAATTATCAAGAGACTTAAGGCGCGGCTGGTTGCAAGGGGTTTCACACAATCCTATGGAATTGACTATCAAGAGACGTTCGCTCCGGTGGCGAAACTTAACACTATCCGGATACTCCTATCCTTGGCTGCAAATTTAGATTGGTCACTCCACCAACTGGACATCAAGAATGCATTCTTAAACGAGAATCTTGAAGAAGAAGTCTACATGGAGATTCCATCCGGAATTCAAACAAGTTATGGCGGTAGAAAGGTGTGTAAACTGTTGAAGTCTCTTTATGGGCTGAAGCAATTTCCTAAAGCATGGTTCGGTCGGTTCTCAAGTCAGTAAAAGGATGCGGCTTCATCCAGTGTCAAGCTGATCACACGTTGTTTGTGAAGCGTTCCTCAATGAACAAATTGGCCATTCTTATTGTCTATGTGGACGATATCATTCTAACTGGGAATGATGTGGAAGGAATAACACAGATCAAATAGGCATTGGCTGAAGAATTTGAAGTCAAAGATCTTGGCTCCCTTCGGTATTTCCTAGGAATGGAAGTGGCTTGTTTCACAACGTAAATACACCTTAGACTTTCTAAAGGAAACTGGTATGCTTGGCTGTAGGCCAGCTAGCACTCCAATGGACTCCAAGAAAAAGCTCGGGCGTGAAGAAGGAGTTCCTGTAGATAAAGGGAGATACCAACGTCTGGTAGGGAAACTCATTTATTTTTCCCATACTAGGCCAGACATTGGGTTTGCAGTAAGCACAGTCAGTCAGTTCATGAACAATCCGATGGAAGAACACATGGAAGCAGTACACCAAATCCTCAGGTACCTAAAGAGGACTCCTGGAAAGGGGTTATTGTTTAGAAAGACCGACTATCGAGATGTAATCCTATACTCAGATGCAAACTAGGCAGGAAGTCAGGTAGATAGCAGATCAACTACAGGCTATTGCTCCTTTGTATGGGGAAACCTCATGACATGGCGAAATAAAATACAGTCGGTTGTCTCCAGGAGTAGTGCCGAATCAGAACTAAGGGCACTTGCAATCACAATTTGTGAAGGAATATGGATCAGGTGAGTAATGGCAGAACTAGGTATGGAGTTTGGAAAAACTGTGAAGCTCAAGTGTGACAACCAAGCAGCCATCAGTATTGCAAAGGATCCAGTCCATCATGATCGAACCAAGCATGTTACGATTGATAGACATTTCATTGCAGAGAAGATAGAAAACTCTGAAGTGTAAGTAATATACACTCCAACTCGGGAGCAGTTTGTAGATATTCTCACGAAGGCCCTTCAAGGACCTAACTTTGAGAGATTGTGTAGCAAGTTGGGCATGTACAACATGTACAAACCAACTTGAGGGGGAGTGTCGAATATTTAGTTCCTCAAAGTTAGGGGTTAGTTTTCTACTTTTGTAAATATTAGGAAATCAGGAAACCTATAGGAACGGGATTCTTTAGTTAGTTTTATTTTGATTCAGTGTTGCTAATTTTTAAGAGGTGGTTGCTATATTTAGTTGAGTAAAAGCTGTATATATACTATGTACTCATTACCAATCGGAATAAGAAAAAGAAGAGAGTATTTCCTTCAAAGTCTTCAGGAATTATTTAAGGCATTGAAAGTGTTGGAGAAAGTTGAACAAGATTATGCAGAAAAGTTATAGAGGAGCGCAAATGTAGTTCAAAAGGGTGACTTGTGGAATGATCTTCTCTATACATATCCTTTTATTCCTCAAATCTAAGTTTGACTCTGTCACATCGATTTTTCTTTTTCCTTTTTTTTTTTCATCATGAAATTTCTGGTACATTAGTATGAACTTGTCTTGAAAGAATTTAAATTCTGAGTGTCTTACTGAATTTCATCATCAGAAGAGTTTAGGAATATTTCTTTGACTTTTTCCTCGTATATTTGCTCACCAACTTTTGTAACTATAACGTTTCAATGTAAATAGTTACTTTTTACTCACTTGAAGGCTTCACATTGCTAGATGGCTTAGCTTATGTAAGTTACAGTTGTCTTTTAGTTGAGTTAAATTACTGACATCTATCATATGTATATTGAATAAAAAATTGGAAAGAGAGAGAAAGAGAAGAGATCTAGGTTTCACTTTTACTCACTTGAACAATTTTTTCTTTTAGGGATTTGCTTGCTTTGAAGAGAGGTGGATTTTTTCCACCATGCATTCCTGAAAAGTCTTAGGTCCTGGATGATGCTTTTGGGTGATTCTTCTTTAATGTCTTCTAGCGACGCTGTTTTGCTATTTCAAATCCCCATCAACTTGATTGATGATGTCGATTTCTATAGTTTGGTGGCGAACTCTACTTCTCTATTTTTTTATTCCATTTTTGTTGGGAGTGTTTGGTTGTTGAGAAAGTGTGGTAAAATTGAATGAGAGATTGGATTGAGAGATTGGATTGAGAGATTCTCCATTCATTGTCATTTGCTCATCTCAGTTTGTTGAGTGAATTTTAACTTTCATAATAATTACTCTCTGATTGTCTTTTTTATTACTTATGTTTCCCAATTGACTAATCTCTCTTTGATTGTGTTTTCTCAAAGTGATAATCATTTCTGTCTCTCTTTGTTTCTTTTTTTTCGTTTGGGCTAACCAGTTCCTACTTTGAAGTTTTTTTTTTCTTCCATCTTTGTTGTCAAACCTGAAGCGTTAGTTTCTTCATTGAGTGAAAATTACTGTTGTATTTTTTTCCTTATCAATTCCTTCGACGTGTTTAATTACTATTGTATTTTTTCCCTATCAGTTCCTTCAACGTGTTTCTTACTTGCAGATGGTGCCTTTATTCTTCATAATTTTTGTGTTTGACTAAATTTCTTGATTTGGCTATCAGTTGTCGTTTGTTTTTATTTTTTTTCAAAAAGATATTGTTGTGGGCCTCATAGTTTATGTTGATCCTTGAATTTCTAATTCTTCAAGTCACATTCCTTTTCTCCTGGTTTTTAGTGTTGTCTGACTACTTTTTTTTTTGTTTCTTTTTTGTATATTAGATTTTATATGCTTCAATTCAGAGTTAGAACTGGTCTGCAATTGATTTCAGGCACACCACTTGGTGTCAATGAGATGACAATGCTCATTTTTTCCTATGAGGTGCGCAAGTTTTGTTTATTTGTTTGTGTTTGATATATGTAATTTGGCTGTACGTGCAATTTCTACTATGCATCTTTTATTGAGGTGGTTTGACAAGAACGGGAAGAAAATGGCTGGTTTGGATCATTGTCTATATTTTTTTTTGTTCGCATTTCTTGTGAAATTGATTTTTGTAACAAAGTTAGGAGTGGTATTAAACTAGAGAAAGTGTTAGGAAGTGAACCCCTTTTTGGCATTTTTGGTTTATAAAGAAACAAAAAGACACTCTTTTCTTTTCTTTCTCCCTTTTTCTTGTTTTTATTACTAAATTTCAGTTCGTAATAGTTATGCATTTTAATTGCTAAAAAACATAGTTATAAAATTTCTTTTTGTGATAGCTACATTATTTATATATTGTGTGACAGATTGATGTCTACATTTGTTTCTAGTGCAAAAACTCTCAACCAAAGGTGCTACTTTGTAATTGTCTCACAGGTACACAAAGTTTGGTGCATCTGTTTGGTACTTTGATCGATGAATCTTGCTAAAGGTCTTTGTCATTTTGGTTCAATATAAGTTTGCTTTAAAGTATTTGTCAAGACATTTTATGTTAGTGAGAACGAGAGTTTGAAATTTTTTTTCAATAATCTTCCGACAAAAGGTTATTGTATCATCTTCTTAAGTTATTAAAATATGATTTGTTAAGTAAAAAGAGATAAAAATTGCCTAACGTACAGAAATGCACGTGGCTTGCATGTGCTTTCTTTTCCTAGTATATTACTAAATCTCTTTAGTGGTGCTCATTGTTACTTTTTTTGCCCTTTTTCCCCTGCTTTTCAATCTTTTTACTTGTTTTTAGTGGATATTCTCATGAGGTTATATTTGGAAATTGTGATTAACAGATGCACCGCTTCAATTTTTTTGCTGAGTTTACCACCGCTTTAGTTGAGTTTGGATTAGTTTCATGTCACTTCCAGTTTTTTCCAGTTCGTCTTTCTTCTTCATATCTCTTCAATTTTCTACAACTGGAAAGCACTCATAAAACTAAACCTAGTACTTTGAGAAACTAATACCTTACTAATGAATTTTTCTCACAAAAGCTTGTGGAAATCTGAAGTTATTTGAAGAAACGAAGCTCAACGTTTATATATATGTAGCCAGATTTGCCATTGTAATTTCAGGTTTTTATTTCATTCTTTGACGTCTGGAATTTTCATGATGATTCATCATGATAATCATGAGATTTAAGTTGCTGAAATTGTGTAGAAAAATACTTATTCAGATTTTTATGTTTTAAGTTGATGACAGAGTCTTGATTAATAAGCAGGAGGTTTATTACCTTTTCTTTTCTGTTCTGCAATTCTTGTGATGCCCATTATTAATTTTAAGCATGTTTGTCATTCGATAATATATCCGTACATGAAATATCTAATCATGTTTAACTGGGAGAGGTATTAATTTTATTTTTTCTTGGAAAATTCAGGCAGCAAATGTTGGATATTGTCAAATATTTTCACTTGTAAGTGTAGTGGAGAGTTCTACAATTTTTTTTCTTTTTTTATTATTGTTGAGAATAAGGTCATAATGATTGATTGGTTAATGTTTTGATTGGTAATAATTATGCTCCCTTTGTAGACTAAACCTAACGTTGGCAAGATAGTTATTGCCACTATTGCACTACTAATTGGCAATTGCATCCACAACAAGTATTCTGATAGTATGTTGCTTGCTCTCATATTGATGATTGTGTTCACTCTGATCTCTTTCTCTACCTTTTGAGTGTATTATCTTTTTGATTGCCCAAATGAATGTTTGTTAGAATTTGAGCTTTGTTCCTTTTGTAATTTTCCTAGATTGATTTCATTTCATTAAATGGGTATTATAACTTCATTTTCTATGTGGGTTCAATCACTGAACTCACATCAACCCTTTGATTTTCTCTTACTACTATGGCCTTCCTCTATTAACATTTGAATTTTCACCCTTTTTCTCTGGCACCAAAAATATAGGGATTGTATCAAGCGAAATAAGGACTCTGTCAAAAACACCATATTGGAAATACGTATAATTGTTGTAGTTGGGTATAATTTGTCCTTCCATTTATTTTCTAGAGTTTGACATGCATAGTTCCTCCCATTAAATAGTTTTTTAAGGGTTGTTGTCCCTATGCCATTAATTACAACTCATTTTTTTCTTGCTTTATGTTTGTTGTTTAACCCTTTAAGCTCTTCAAGTGTATTTACTGCTCTTTCCTTTATGAAGTTCATTGTGCGCAACACTCCGGTCATTTTGTTTTCTTTTAAATTTCATTGGAAACAATTATGAATTCAGAATTTAGCTTAAGAAATAAAATTTTCTCTTTTTTTTTTTTTTTTTTTTTTTTTTTTTTTTTTTGTGTGCGTGTATATGAGAATCTTTTAAAGTTCTGAAGTCTTGTATTAATTTTCTAAGTAAGAATTTGTCTACACTTTGGTACTTCATTTATTTTACTAAGAAGAAGGGGTTTTAAATCTCAGTTATTGGTGATGTTAATAGTGTAATGCATCTTTTGAGCCTCTGTGAAGTAAGTTTAATTTCGAACTTGGAGATCAAATATAGACTTCTTTCCCTCTAATTTTTGTTCCTTTTTGTTTTGTGAATGTTACAGTTTAAATTTTTTTTTTATTTTTGCTTTTTTTTTTTTTTGTATGAGCTAATGTCATTTAAGTTGCAGTTTATATTCCTTTTCAAATATATTCCTTGTTTATAGCATCTTGCTTTATTCACACAACAATAATATGCTTTGTGACACATGTTATGCAAATTACTAGTTGGTTTTGGATTCTTAACCATTATCGTAAATTCATTATTATGGTTAACATTATCCGCCCTTTGTTCCAACTTACTAAATTTATTATTTTGTTTAGTCCCAGTGCCAACTTTCTAATATTATTTCTGACTTGCTTGGTTGGGAGTCATGAAAAGTAACTATGTAGCTTGAGAGGGGTATCTGTGGGGCTGGATTGGCTCTCCAACAATATTACCAACAAGGTAAATATTTACATATTATTATTATTGATTTTTTTTTTCATTCAATTGGCATATCGTGTTGTTATGGTCAGAAGATATGAAAATCTCTCAAATAACCAAATGATAAAGAGTTTTAATTTAGATGAGTAGCGTATAGATGACAAGATTGTCAATATTTTTTCTTATCAGTGTAATATTATAGGTGCGTGGGCGTATGTTATTTTTACTCTCATCTCTCTCTTTCTCGCTCATCTCTCGCTTTCATTCTCTCTCTCCCTTTCTCTCGACAATCGCTCATCTCTTCTCGCTCTCTCATCTCTCCCCTCTCATTTGGCTCTCCGTCTGAACTATAAACTTGGGCTGCTTTACTATTTTACTTTGATTTTACTTGTGGATTAACATAACAACTTTTGAATTTGAAGAAAAGAAATGTCATTCTTGTTGTCGGTTTTTCTTTGGGGCCCTTTGGATGAAATGCAAATTTTGTAGGGTGAAACTTGCTCTTAGTGTGGTAAGATCTTTTAGAATTCATCAGTTAAAAGTTAATTGTAATGGCTGAAAGTAACGATAGCACAGTAAATTTTTTTTTTTTTTTGAATTGATAGCACAATAATGCTTGAAAGAAACAGCTTTATGCCCTTTTTTTCTCTTCAGTTTCTTGTTTTGTTTGATCGGGCATTAAAATTATTTACTAGGATTTGTGATTTGCAATTTCCGCCTAATATGTGAGAAAATCTATCTATATATACAAAATTGTAATGCGTTTACTGTAGTTTCCATTTTTACTGTTCAAACCCTTCGTTAAGTAATTTTGTAGTTTAGTGCCTTTTTTCCCCTTATTTTCTTTCCTTGCTGGTATTTCTCTACTCGATTTTCTCTATCGAGGTTTGGACAGTAGAATAGCTTTATTGCATAAAATTGTTTCTACAAAACTACTATACTATTATTAGTTAATGAGTTTAATTACGTTTTTTATGACCATAAGCATTAATTATTTCTTCTTAAATATACTTAAGAAGAAATTCTATTCGTGACATTTCTCACTTTATGTTATTTATTCTTTTCATGTTTTCTAATTGGACAAAGAAAATATCCATAAAAGTCTTAAAAGAGTTTGTTGTGATGGTTTAAACTGTATTTCAATTTATGGCGGGTTCATATGTTTCCTTTGTATATCTCTCATTTTTGGAAACTCTTAAAGATGTTTCTTTTTTAATCTTGTTGGCGAAGGACCCATCATTTGGAAATTACAATGTCGCTAAGGTACATTCTTGTCTTTCTGAGAACTGTTTCTTCTTTCCATCTTTTGTTTTGGTTTGTGATTCATAGGATTTTTTTTTTTTTTTTTTTTTCTTACTATAGTTATGCACTATCTATTAGTTTAAACACTTGTGATAGTTTTTTAATTTTGTACTCGTTCTTAATCCACATTATTGATTTTCATGAAATCTATTATATTTAACTTTGATTGCTTGCGATTTGTTCCACGTCTATGTTAATTCATCCCGACCAATGTGATTTCACTTTCACTTTTTTTTATTGTTATCTAACTTTGTAAGGTCTCATAATTTTAATTCTCTTCTAATTGATCATTACAATCTTTTCATATTTAGTTATCCATATCTTCATAAACAGTGTTGTTATTAATTGATATTATATATGCTTTAATATGCTTTCTCCTTGATATTAAAATCAATAAATGCTTGTGCTGATGTTTTCTCTATACATATTAAATTCAACCACACCATTCTTTTTTTTCTTTATTATTACACCGTATACCTTTATATTAATCTTTACATTCATTATATTGTTTTGCTTTATTCCTAATTCTAAATCCGTAACATATTTTGTCCTTTCTTTGCTTCTGGCTTTTTTGTTTTGTTTGTCTTTTTTTTTTAATCTCAATAATAGTCTCATTCAATATGAGTTTAAACAAAAGTATTGCGAACACTATAAATTTGTTATGATAATAGGAGGTTTTCATAGGCCTGATATTTTTTCTGTTATTATTGGCGATCATAACCAGACAAGGGAGGACAAGCATGCTTGTGGTATGTGGCCTTACCGGCATGGAGTTAGCCCAATGAACAAGCGCTTGTTATCAAGAGATTATACAAGTACAGCTAATGTGGAGTCAAGAATTTATGTCGATACAAATGCCATGGAATAAAAATGGGGTAATACTATCCCTTGATCATAAAAAAAAAAAAAAAAAATCTATTTATTGTTGTATTTATTTAGCACAGTAATTCTGAGGCTAAACCTGTTTTTGGTAATTCACGTGTTAAGCCCATTAAACTACAGGTCATGTCATATTAGTTAAACTGCTATTTCTCTCAATTTACAGATTTAATTTACATGTTTATAATTTAAAATAAAAAAGAGGGAAAAATCTTCGGGCGTTTAACTCCATTTGCAATATGAAGCTGATTTTGTTTTCTTATTAGTTATTTGAACTTTTTTCATTGCTGTTGCAATTTTGGAGTGTCAATTTTAATGTAGACATTTTATCTTGGAAATTAGAAGGTTACATTTTTTTTTTTTTTTTACATAACTAGCATTGTTTCATATCATGACTAGAACGATGAAATCAAACCAGCTTTCAAAGCAATTGAGGAAAAAATACATAATGTCAATCTGTTAAAATTGGAGTGCATAAAACTGATGCAATTCTTATGTTGATGGTTGTGTTTTTTCCCTGATAATGACAAGAATTCTAGAACCAGATTGACATTTATTCAATGAACACAGCCGGGACAGCAAGATTATTGCACATCTGATCATGCACGGCCCACTCTATCTCCTTCCCCTTATCATTGCAGTTGCATCTTCAGCTTATTTCTTTTTTCTTCCTCTCTATATGTTGGAAAATAAGTTATACAGTTTAGTATTTTTTTAGTTACTTCTGCAAAGAATTTATCATGATATCTAACTCTTCTTTTTGTTTGCCCTTTTTTTTTCTCTAAATGGTTACTATGATTTTCTATATGGTTCTATTCATGGTTTGCTAAATGGTCTACTTAATGGTTTGCTATATGGTTTTATTCATGGTTTGCTGAATGGCTTTATCTAATTGACTTACTAATGGGTATGCTTATTAAATGATTTTATTGAATATGCATGCTAAATATGCTGACCGAACATACTTCTTCAATGCCATTATAAAATATTCTTGCTCAATGTGCCTATTCAATGCGTTTCTCAAATACACTTCTAGAGGACTAACGTATCACTATTCATTTGCCATGGAATGAAAGTTTTTTTTTTTTTTTTTTTTTTTTTTTGTCCTTCAAATAGCTTTAATGGTTGTCTTTGAATGACTTAAATACTGGTTTTTGGTTTAATCTTGGATATTACTATAAAAATTTGAATGTTTTTGTTTGACCCGTGGATGACACAAGAATATGAATATTCAAAATTAGCTATGTGATGTCCGTCATTTAAAATTCATTATTTAACATGCTACTTATGACTTGTAAGGCAATAAAAACTAGGGACTGCTTGAATTCATTTTGTAATGACCATAAATTGACTTGGTTGTAATTATGTTAGAATACTCATTCCTAGTAGCTCTATCCAACCGGCTCTTACTGTCAGCGACAAGAGCTTCATCCCCTTTCGTCTTCCTCTTTCTCTTCTTCTGCTGGTCGCCTTGCTTCAGACACAGAGACCATTTGTTTTCTTACAAGGTAAAAAACTTCACTTTTTGGACTTGCCCTGATCAACATTTTCATCAAGGTTTCAAATCTTTCTTGTATATAGGAAGGTTATTTCATTCAGTTTCCTTGGGAAAATGCTTCGTTTGTGGACTAACGAGCAATATTAGGCATATAATTTCTCTTTTTTTTTTTCTCTTCTATTATCCCACCTAAATAGAAAGGTTCTGTCATTCAATTTCCTAGGGAAAATGCTTCGTTTGTGGACTAATGAGCAATATTAGGAACATAGTTTTCATTTGTTATTTGTTAGCTTTCATTTGTTTTGAAACAAAATGAAGAAAGGAAAAGGTTAAAAAGAAAAGAAATGAAAAGCAAAGTAATAAAACCAAAGATTTTCCTCAGAGCAGTAAATTTAGTTCATGTAGTTAAGTGGAGCTACTGATTTTTAGTCATCTCAGTGTACATGTCTAACGTGATTTAGATTGAGGAGGATACCATTTTTTCCCCTTTTTTGAAGGCAGGCAGATACAATTTGTAATACAAAACATCTGTTTCCATTTTTGATTTGATGAGTTTGTATCTTTCTGTAGTGGGAAGTTTAGAGATTCCATGTATAAATTTTTCTTCATAAAACTAGCTAACATGAGTTAAAAGACAAATGACAACCGAAAATGTTGGATTTGGATTTGACCTTTATGAATATTTGAATTGGGCTTTGGTTTTTCAAGGCAGTTACTATGGTTATTATAATCTACATTGCATAACTCCGTTGCTCCAACTCCATAATACTAATTGTATGCATTTAGAAAGTGTACAAGTGCAATCAATATTTCTCTACTGTCACCTGCAATAAAAGCAGGACAAAGAGAGCACAACTTTTTTATGATCTTTCTTTTACTTTTGTAAGCCTGGCTTTTTGTCTTTCATAACTGTTGAGATAATCCCAGTACACAAAATAGATCAGACCAGCTGAACTGAATCCTTTTGCAAAACCAATAGCATTTCAAAAAAAATTACATAAACGAAGCTAAGAAATTCAAGCATACTTAAGCTGCTTCTTTGTAGTGGCCTCCACAACCGAATCGCCAATACAATTTAAATCAGTTAAAAAAACAGAAAGACAAATGTTTAAATTTCATTACTTTAGTAACAACTATTATAGGAATCGACCCAGCAAGATCACAAATCCGAGTTAGTGGACCCTTTTTGGTGATCATTTCCGTGTGATTGACGACGCCGTCTCAGCCATGGCTCCAGCTGGGAAGGATTTTGGGTTTCACGGAGAAAGAAATGTATGGTACTTTCTCTAATCAAAAACTTCGTTGCATAACGTTACATAATAACCCATTTCTTTTTTTTCTTTTCTTTTCTTTTATTAATAAACTGCATTCTTCGTGTTTTCTTGCACCAGTGTTCTATTATAATGGTCATAGATTAACGTGCGAAGATTTTTCTTTCTAATTTTCGTGCTATAGCAGCAAAATTCAATTTTATCTCCTAGTTTCTCTTATGCGCACTGCACATCCACGGTCTCAGTTGTTTTCGTTCGGCCATTTGGTAAGTCCATTCCCAATTTCTCATCTCTATGTTCCAATATTTTGCTCTGTCCTTAGGATTTATCCTTTCCACTATTTAGGAAAGAAAACATTGCTTGATTCTCTGCAAATCCAATCTGGTTGGTGCATTGGTATTTTTTTCTTTCTTTGGAAACTTGTTTTCTAATTTGAATTTATCAATTGTGTCTTCCTTTTTAAATTGAACTTTTCGTGCGTTTTTTGTTTTTGATTGAAATTAGCTGGTAGAGTTGACGTCCTATTAATCGAGAATATAAGTTTTTCCAGGCAAAAAATTGTGAACAACTTGTCTCGTTCTTGAGGTTTTGATTTATTGTTCTTTGGATATTATTATCTTTCTCTGCACAACGTGGATTCCTTCCTCATTTACTTGTAAACTTGGTGTCAAGATTATTTGAAGTGATATGGTATGTTTTTGTGCTGTCACTTGTATTAAAAATTAAGCATAAGTTAGTCTTTTTGGTGATATGTATTATGAAATTAAAACTGAACGTGCCAGAAGGAATTAAACTTGGAACGAACAATCGTTTGACTTTTGGAAACTTAAGTGACCCACAAAGAAATAATTATTTGTTTTCTTCCCTATTGATTATTGAAACAAGTTTTTTTTGTTAGCGTTGATGTTGTTAAAACTTCATCTTAAATGTAATTTAAATAAATTGCTTGACGTAGGTTCTGACAGTATGTTAATTTCAGAAGAGTAGTAGTTGGAATCTCTGTCTTCCGAGTGATGTTATTTTCATTGCACTTGGTTACTCATACCCCTTTGGCACACCTTTTAATGGGATGTTATTCCACTCATTTTTCTGAAAAAGATAAATTAAAATAAAATAAAGAGGAAGGAAAAGGATTCTCCTCCTTATAGCTTATGTCTTTTAGCATCTGTTCCATTACTACAGATTACAAACTTAAAGTTTTGTTTTTTTTTTTTTTTTTTTTTTTCCTTCTAATCGTAAACGTTCTTAAATTTAATATAGCATTTAGATATTAAAATACTGTTATTGTCTTTCTTGTATCCCTGTTAATCCATTTTGAAGGAACTTAGATGTTCCAAATTTTGAAATGTTGCATAAAACTTAATTTTATGCGTTCGTTATGTTAGACTTAAAGTTTGTGTTTTGTCTTTCTATGGAATGATCACTTTTTTTTTTTTTGTTTTTCTTTCATTTTTTTTTTTTTTCAAATTCTTATTACAAGACCAAGTGTCCACCATGCATTCCTTAAATTTTCAGTAAGGTAAGCTGCAGAAAAAATTTCTTCATTAGCTTCATATTTATCATTGTTTCTACTTAGTCAGCTATTCTATTCCAGATGTTGGTGTTAGATATTATAATCCAAGGCTTAGATTTATGTCCAATTACTTTATTATTTGCCTCTAAGTACGCATTTCTTATTATTTTCTTTATTTTAAACAACAGTTTACCAAAAAGGAATCCTGGACAAAAATATTTAGGATTGGATACCTCCTTAGTTTAAAAAATGTTGTGCGCAAGGGCTGCTAGTGGTAAATATAACCAACCATTTCATTGAAGGATGCGACATAAATTGTTTATAGAAGCTTGCCTCAAGGTCATTCTTTAACAGTTCTTATAGCGTTCATTGAGTGGAACATTTTAACTATATTTATTTATCTCTCTTCTTTTTTCTTTTTTTTTCTTTTTTCTTTTTTTGGGTTTGTAGATCAAGTGGGTGAATTCAATTTTGGATATCACAGTGGATCAAGGGAATGCGTATATCCATTTTCCATAATATAGTGAAGCATTAATAATCTTCCATTTGAATTATTTAATTAGTCATGAAGCACTTTCCTGTTGCTAAGTATAGTAACTATAAAGAGAGTACTAATCCCTCCAATTCAAATGAAAGCATGTTCAACTTCAGAGAATGCGCTAAACTGTAAAGAAGTTTGAGAGCCCATGCATGTGGAAATGCAGTCACACTTTTCTTAGGCCAAGTAGACTTTGAAGTAGATGTGGATTTTGCCTGTGCAGGAATGATGTCCAAGGGGTGCGATGTTCAGAAATTCCAGGGACGGTAATTTTATTGCTCTTATTAGGTAATAAGAGCAATAAAATGTGGTAATATGGTAATAACATGACATAGGTATTTTTCAACTTCTAAAGCTTTTGATAGGCTTCTTCTAAGGTATAAGGTGAATGCATTGTAACCTCCCGTTTGATATCCATTCGTAAACCATTAGCAAATGTTGAAAGGAGCCTAAGATCTTCGTTGACATCACATTGTAACATCTCCTCAAAACGGCTCATATACTCACTAATAGTGGAGTTTTGCATAAGGTTTGAGAATTGGTCTAACTATTGATCATGATTGAGAGCTCTTAGCGGCTGAGCAAGAAAAGGCTCAGAGTGGGTAGTTGAGACCTTACTCAATTAGATTCGCACACTTAGGGGACAAGGAGTTTTGGGATACCTACATGTCGAGGTTAGACTAATTAATGAACAAAAAAGAAAGAGAAGCAGAAGTAGGCGGTTTACTCGGCTGAATGAAACTTAAAAGAGGACAATTAGGATTGTAATTGAGACTTATAAGACTAGAACATTTTTTTCCTTTATTTTTTTCTCATTTCAATGCATAAAGTAATGGGTGGATGACGCAATCTATCATTGTTAAGCAAAAATAATACCAAAAACATTTTGCTTGCCCTATCAATTTCATGCTTGTCATACGGATACATTGGGAATCATTCACGTTATACCACTCAAAGTAATCGTCCATGTTATCACACCAATCAAGGAACACAGTAACATCTAACCTAGCATCAAAGTCAAGGGCGTATAATTTAATCTTTCTCGACACTTCTACATTATGTTTTGGCTTGGATGAAGTGAATGAGCTTCATTAGAATCATAGGCATAACTATCTAGAGTTTGGCCATGAGGTGGAGTGGTTGGGGTAGGTAACAAACCAGTTCTGGTATTCCTAGCATATGTATGTTGTGTAAGGGAACCTAATTTATAGGAGCTTTCACCCGCTTGACACTTTTTAGGATTTCGACAGTGTTGTTAAAAGTTTTCATTGAGATTGCGCACATTTGTCAAAAGGTTCTCAAAATCTTTGGTAAGTTCAGAGACCGCCGACATTAAGTCAACAATTTTGTCAAGTTGTTCGGCCAATTGGGATAAGTGGGTATCGGTTTTTACTTTTGTTTTGGCATTTTAAAATGGCATAAACTGTTTTTTGAAGGTCTTTGACCATGATGGAACGGTAATATGTCAATGGGTAAAGAAAAGAAATATGCTAAATAAATAAATAAAAACAAAAACAAAAGGCATTAAACTTATTTCAAATAATGGTAAATTAAACTTAACTTTAGAGGCACAAAATAGAAATTAAAATTCAAATAAGCAATTGTATAATGATCTTCAATAGGCCAAGAGTGGGACTAACAATAAGGATAGTGTAATAGGAAGCTCCCTTTTTCTTTCAATATATGATATATATAACAAATAAAGGAAACGGGGATAGCAAGACTTTCAAGCGTTAGTCGAAATGATCTCAATCCTTAATACACACCAAAGCTTTGACAATATCCTATTGCAATGTGTTTCTCTGTTCTTTAAGTATTGGCTGGTTGTACTGAATGCTTGTTCAACTGCAACAGTGGAGACCGGGATTGAAAAAATATCCATTGCTAGACGTGTTAGGATCCGCCAAGTTAATGCTTGTGCCCTCTATCACTGAACCAAATCAAACATTTCACTATTGTCTACAACTAAGCCCTCACTCAGGTACGCCATTAACTCGTTGAAGCCGCCACTGTTGCTGACACCTCTTGATGAAGATCCACTCCCAGATTCTTCTTGACCTTGAGTCATCGTCTCCTTCTTCTTCTTCTTCTTAGACAACCCGAAAACATTCAAGAATGAATGTGGATTGTCGTCTCGTTGTTGCGGTTATTCTACAGGAGGTGTGTTTCTAAACCTACTTTCATAAGAGCTATAGAGAGAAAATATTTTTTCCTTTATAGTAGGAAATTAGTTAGTAGTGTCGATAGCTAAAAAGTCACCTAAGTTATCTAATCCACTTTTTAAACCATCTAATTTTAATATAGGGTCAAAAATAACACCGAAACCATACAATATGGGTAATTTAGACCAATATTTTTTAAACTTCTTTTCCATAAAGGTGATAGGAACTCCTAAAACCTTGTGTGTCCTAAATTCACTAAATAAAATAGACATTCTTAAAAGTTCTCCTAACGCTAATGGTGACGTTGGGTAATAAGTTCCACTAAACTTTAAGGTAACTTCGTGAAATCTACTTAAAAAGTTAAACAAGAGTTTGACAATTTACCAATCAGTTTCATCTATAAAACATGGTCTTAATTTTGCAATAAAATAATTTGTTATAGCATCTTTATAGGGGATGCATTGTTCAAGCATTATATAAGTGGAGTTCCATCTTATGGGCATATCTAAGGCTAATGCTCTAGGATTTTGATTACATGCTTGTAGAAATCTAAACTAAACTTGTAATCTTTGATTACTACCATGAATCCAAGCTATGCTATCCCTAAATCTTTTAATATGACCTGACATTGATTTTAACCGGATTTTACCATTAAATTAATTATATGACATGCACAACGTTGGTGAAATATATCATTATTACCGAATAAACTTAAATCATTTTCAAAAAGTTCAATTGTTTTAGTATTTGCAGTTACATTATCTAATGTTATGGCCATTATTCTATCTCTTAAACTATATTCATCAATGACAGATAAAATCGTGTCATATATTAAATTGACAGTATGTGATCCTATAACATTTAAAACCTAAGATGCTCTTATCCAAATCAATTCCTTTATAATAATGTCTGGTTACAGCTAAATAATCTTTGTTGGCAACGGTGGACCAAATATCCGCCATTAACGCAACGCAACCACTAGTAGAGTGTAAAAGGTTGATTAATATTTCCTTTTCTTGTTTATATAATTTTAATGCATCTTTCCTAAGAGTAGTTCTAGAAAAAAATTGTGCATTAGGATTATGTACAATTTTAATACAACGCTGCCAATTTCTTTATTCAGTAAAACTAAGTGGTTGATCCAATGTGGCTACTAATCGTGCCATTTTCATACGATCAACTTGCGGATCGTATTTTCATGTGCTTGGACTGCCGGTTTGGCAGTCAAACAATAATTGTGTTTGGCAGAGATCGGCTCCGCCTCCTTGCTTTTGAAGACACTTTTTAAATGTCTTCTCAAGTGTATAGTGTCGTGAATAGTGTTACCTTGTAATTTATTACCACAATATTTGCATTGAGCTATGTATTTAATGTTACCGTTATTGTTGACCTCTTTGAACGTGTTGAAGTGCTCTCAAACTACTGAGGTGCGCTTGCATTTCTTCTTAGAACTTGCAACATTTACACTAGTACTACCGTTTGCCTCTCCTCCACACCCACCAGTGCCACCACCATTATGTCCACGACCTCTAGTACGCCGACCAGGGCTCGGATTTGTAGTTTCCTCAGCAACTCTTTTCGTAGTTTGCGATTCCTACGTCTGAAAAACATTAGGAAATTACCTTTCTTTGATGTTGAATTGGGCATCAATGAAAATATTACCACCATAACCAGAAGAAGCCATTATGAAAAATAAGAGAGATTGAGAGCGCTTCGAGAGAGATTAAGAGAGATCGAGAGAGATTTAAGTGAGATTAAGAAAGATTTGAGAGAGATTAAGAGAGATTTGAGAGAAATTGCGAGAGAATGAGAGTTTTTGGGTGAGGAAAATGGTTGGGGGAGGGGGGTATTTATTGGAAATTTTTGGCTTGAAAAAAAAAAAATTTCCCCCAAAAATTTGGTTCCAAGGGCAAAGTGGAATTCGGCCATTTAGGTTGGGTTCGGGCAAATCGGACAAATTCGGGCAACGGTCTAAAAAATAGCCGTTGTGGTTTGAAAATTCATGCGGTGGTCGGGTCGGGCAAAAAAAAAAAAAAAAAAAAAAAAAAAAGATCCGTTGGGTTCAAAATTTGGGCATACTCGGGCAATAGGCAAAATTCGGGCTAACGGTCAAAAAAATTCAGACTAAATTCGGGTTATGCGGGAAAATTCAAAAAAAAAAAAATTGGCAAGTGGCAATGTCAACTTCTCCACCGGCGGCGGGCAACCGGAAATGGATTTTTTTCGAGCTGCCCAAGCCCGTGCCTGACCAAAATACTCAGACGGGCGGCGAATGGCACCTGCCCGCCATGCCCGAAAATTTTTAGGCAGCGGGCATGTCTGCCGCCTGAACTTTCACCACAAATCAAGAGTAAGAGTAAAAATCTAGACTCATACACTTTAAAGATAAGTTTAATATTTTTCTTAATTTTTTAATTAAATTATGATTATAATGTGATGAAATTAATATGAAATTAGGTTTATATGTTAAAATTATGTCATGGTTTATCATTTAATAATTTATATATAAATATATATAAGTTGCGTCATATATACAAGAGGATACTACGTTTAAATATGTATATTAATATGTAATGTTACGCGTGTCTATAAATTTAGATATATGTAATATAATTTTTATCAAACATCTTCCCTTGTAAGATACTAGTGCGTTACTCGTGCCATATTTCACAGATGTATATTTACCTATTTAATAATAAGATTAGAGTAAATAACGTAATAAGTAAATACAAAATGATGATTACGTTGTTAAATATTTTACGAAAACAGAATAAAATATGGTATATATTACAAAAGAAAGCAGAGAAAGCAGAGTAATAGAATGAAGAATGAACACATCCTCATTGATTGTGTTGATTACAACCTGGCATTACATAGCCTCAGAATAACAACGTACACCTCAGCATAACGGAAAAGAGAGAAAAAGGAATAACAAAATAACAGAATGGCAAAAAAAACTCAACATTCTCGAGGTAACAAACTCTAATCAGCTATCCTAATACTCCCCCTCAAGATGGAGAGAACAAATTGTGAATTCCCAGCTTGGATAACAATAAATGAAATTGTGTTGGATGAATAGCCTTTGTTAAGATGTCAGCAAGTTGGTTCTGAGTAGAAACCTATAGCGTCTTCAAAAGGCTTGCTTTTATTTTCTCACGCACAATGTGGCAATCAATCTCTATGTGCTTCTTGCGCTCATGAAACACAAGATTGGCAGCAATGTGAAGGGCTGCCTGATTGTCGCAAAATAGTAGAGCTGGTCCATTATGCTTGACTTTGAGATCTCTCAACAAGGAAAGCAACCAAATCAACTCACAAGTGGTGTTGGCCATGGACCTATATTCGGCTTCTGCAAACGAATGAAGTACGGTTTGTTGTTTCTTGGACTTCCAAGAGACTAGAGAGGTACCCAAAAACACACAAAACCCACTAATGGATCTTCTAGAGTCCAAACAAGCAGCTCAATCTGAATCGGGGAAGGCCTTAAGCTTTATAGGGGAATTGGCAGCAAAGAAGATACCTTGGCTTAGGGTACCCTTTATTGTAACGCCCTCTAGAATTAAACATGTTTAATTATGCTAAACTGTGGATTATTAGTGTGCCTAATTTGATTTTCACAATTAATAAAGGGACTTTAAGTTATTTTTAGTAATTAAAATTTCACCCCAAAGATTTTTAGAAAATACACTTAAAATTTAATACATGTTCCTTTTTCTATTTTTCTTTTTTCTTTTTTTTTTTTCCTTTTTTCCTTTTCTTTTTCTTTTTCTTTTTTTTTTTCTTTTCCTTCTTTTCCTCCTTTCCTTCCCGCATAACCCTTTCTCTCTCCTTTTTTTTTTTTTTTTTTCTTCTTTCTTCTCTGGTTCTCCCACGCACAACCATCTCTCTCTCTCTTTTCTCCATTTTCTTCCACGCCGCCTCCCTCCTTCCTCCGGGATCTTCTTCCCACCGGCCCCTCTCTTTTCCTTGCTCTCTCTCTCTCTCGGGTTTCTCTCTCTCTCTCTCTCGGCGGTTTGGCCGAGAAGCACAAAAAAAAAAACGAAATTGGGAGAAACCGAGGGAAACAAAGCTTCATCAACTAAATTGAGGTAAAACCCTTTGAAACCCACTCTCTAATTCGAATTATAAGCTTGAGAAAGTTTGATTTTGGTTAGATTTGAATAATTTTGAGTTAGGGTTTGGAATTGAACAATTATTGTTGAAATTGGATGAAATTTGGGGATTTTCAGTTATTGGACTTGTTTAATTGATTAGAAACTGATTTTGATGGATTCTGGAGAATATATATTGAAATTTGATTTGAATTGCAAGTTTGGCATTTTTCCTATTTATGACGGCATGCTGCCGAAATTTCCCTAGAAACTTGTTTTTAAAACTGAAATTAAATAGGAAAACCAAACATATGGATTGGATTCTAATTTTTAAAGAACCCTAAATGGAATTATAAAGTCATTGTGAAACTTGGATTTGAGTAAAGGCACACTAATAGGAAACAATTAAACATGATTGACCTTAATTCGTTTTAGGAATGAGAAATACTTCCTAAGATATTGCTTTTGTGATAAAGCTAGTGGAGAAGTCAATCATTAAGGCTTAAGGAAAGCGGAGGCTAGGAGAACCAAGACTAGCCCAGGTTTGATATCCAACAGGTAGGATATTCTTGTCCATATCCTTGTTAGCTTCATTTTAAATGATTTTGGCCTATGAAAATGTTTTAGAACAAAACATGTTTAAAGAGAAAATGATTTTAAAGGAAATAGCATGAATAATGCTATTAAGTTTTCCAATGATTTTGGAAATGAGATTTCAAAGCGTATCATTTCTTAAAATGAAATATTTAAGGAATGATACAATGCATGATGGCCTCAGAGATCGGGATGTGGGAATCGCATCCTTGGGGGCAGGTCCCGAAACCCGTACGGATCCGCTTCTTGTTTAGTGGAACTATGGCTCTACACTTTTTACGAGATAGACATTTTACCTCCTCTTGATTAGTGGTATGATGAGCTGTACATTTTCATTATATAGACATATTCTACTATGTGAGTGTTTCCTTTTTCAAAAAAGGGATGATCGGTTCCGAGTGTACATCTTCGGACCGTGAGTGCCTTTATTTTAAATGCTTTATAAAATTATATCCTACTGGGCCTTTCGCTCACCTTTTCCTGTTTATAAATGTATTAAACCCCTCCAGGTGACGCGAGGAGTAGTGCGGAATAGGTAGCTTTCACCGGTGTCGTGGACTTGATCTCGGGAAGCAAAGAGTTGTATTCCCTATCTTTTATCTTCAGGCATGTATAAGAGATTATGGATTGTAAACTTAAATGTTGCTAGATTGTGGTTGATGTCACACTTACTTATGTTATATTCATGTATGCTAAACACCTGTGGGAATTCGATATGGTACCGTATGTGGTTTTAAATTGGTTTGGTTGGAAATTCCACCACCGTTCTTGAAATTAAATCTCTCCATGTCGAAGGGGACTCGTTTGGAAATACTTGAATGTTTTGGGTTTGAATGAAATTAAAATTTTTGCTAATATCTCTTTTTTAACAGGTTTAAGTTTCTAAACGAGCCTCCACGTCACCAACCCCGGTTTGGGCGTGACAAGACTTGGTATCGAGCCCTTGGTTTAGAACCTTAGGGTTTGGAATTATGCATACATGAATGACATCAGAAACCACTAAAAACAGTCTAGCTTTCTTTTCGGATAAGAGAATGCCGTCACAACAGAGAAATCCTAACCCACCGCGGCGCCGAGAATGAGCAATTTATGGAAGCCATGTACGCCGCCTTTCAGGGGATGGCTACTAGAGCTCAAAATGAACGTCCCGCGGAGGACAGAAAACAGCACTATTTCCGTGAGTACCGGCGTAGCTCGATTCCTGTATTCACTAACGCAGGTGGACCCGAGGAAGCCGAGTATTGGTTCGAATCGGTGTCTAAGCATCTGAGTACCATGGGAGTGCCGAATGAATATTGGGTGGAGTTTGCAGCTTTCAAGTTTGAAGGTCTTGCAGGTGCATGGTGGAAGCATATCCGGCGAATGCAAGATGTAGAGGGGATGACTTAGGAACAATTCGAAGCGCTCTTTAATGAGCAATTCTTTCCTCCAAGTTATCGAGATGAAAAGGCCATGGAGTTCATGGGCCTACAGGAAGGAGACATGACAGTGCGGGAGTATGAAGCTAAGTTCAATGGACTGTCCCGTTTTGCTCCTTCCTTGATTGAACCGGAGCGCATGAAGTGCTTAAAGTTTGAGAGAGGTCTTAAAGGTGTTATCCGGAGATCAATGGTAGCTTTAAGGCATCGAGTCTACAGTGACCTGGTTGCAGCAGCCATCTATGTTGAGCAAGAGCACATCGCCTTCCTCCAAGATCGAGCAACTTCAGGAAAAACTTCAGGAGGACCTCAAAGGAATAACAGAAAGGGTCGTGATCAAGGGCAAGGTAGTGGAGGAGTGCCTAGTGGTAGCAGTGGTTCTTCGGGAAGTGGGAAGAGTGGACCCTATAGCTTCAAATGCCACCATTATGGGGAGCTAGGGCATATCAAGAGGAACTGTCCTATCAGAGGCCAACAGTGAACCAACAGCCCAAAGAATCACCGCAGAATCAAAGGGCATTGCTCATAGTCAAGACAGACTTCCCACAGTTCACGCCTTTTTATCAGCCCCCCCGCCTGCACAGATGCCAATTCCTCCTGCACGGTCTTCCGTCCACCGAACTACTCTTATTTCCAATACAGACTTCCAGACAAGACAGTCTACCCTACCCCACAAAGAATAAAGACAAGCCCGAAACCAAAGGCCTAACAACAACGAAAGAGGAAAAGGGAAAGCACCGGGGCAGATGCATACCATGGCCGGGGGAAGTTCTGGAGCTCATGCCGAAAACCCAGTTGTCGAGGGTATGGTACCTATCTCACATTCTTTTGCACGAGTTTTGTTCGACACTGGTGCTACGCACTCTTTGTTTCCACTTCTTTTGTGAAAATATTAGGTTTGAAACCCGATGACTTAGAGACCCCAATGTCCATAAACTCTCCACTGGGATGTATGGAGGTGACTAGCATATGTAGGTCATGTGTGATCACGATTGAGAGCGAGAAATTAAAGGCGGTTTGATAATCCTTCCCATGAATCAATTTGATGTGGTGCTTGGAATGGATTGGTTATCAATATATGGGGCGATTGTTGATTGCCACCGTATGAGAGTTACTTTGACTACCGGTTCTAGCACGATAGTAACGTATCGTGGAGGCATTAACCCGATTCTTGAAGAGCGACTACTTCGAGGCATAGTGTCGAGGACTACGGAATTTAGCTTGTTTCTCATTCCTTTCGGCATTAGAGGGTGAATCCGGTATCGCCGGGAGAATGTTGAGGTCCCCGTGGTCGATGAATATACGGATGTATTCCCTAATGAGTTGCCCGGTTTACCACCGATCGAGAGATCGAGTTTTGCATCGACTTACTTAGGAGACAGCTCCGATTTCTATTGCTCCATATCGAATGGCGCCTGCGGAGATGAAAGAGCTAAGGAAACAGCTCGGAGAGTTGACAGAAAAGGGATTCATCAGGAACAGCACTTCTCCGTGGGGTGCACCTGTCTTGTTCGCGAAAAAGCATGACGGATCCCTTCGGTTATGCATAGACTACCGACAGTTGAATAGAGTTACCGTGAAGAACAAGTACCCATTACCGAGGATCGATGAGTTGTTTGATCAACTAGGAGGATCACGGTACTACTCAAAAATCGACTTGAGATCCGGGTATCATCAGTTGAAGATTAGGGAAGATGATTTCAGGACTCGTTATGGGCACTATGAGTTCTTAGTAATGCCTTTTGGATTGACGAATGCTCCTGCCGCTTTTATGGACTTGATGAATCGAGTCTTTCGCCCATATTTAGACCAGTTTGTGATAGTCTTTATTGATGACATCCTGGTTTATTCAAAGACTTGGGAAGAGCACGAGCAACATTTGAGGATCGTTCTCCAGACTCTTTGAGAACACCAACTTTATGCAAAGAAGGAGAAATGTGATTTACGGCCGATGTAAGTCAAGTTCCTTGGACATGTTATATCCGGACAAGGAATTTCAAAGGATCCTGCAAAGATTGAAACGGTGCTACAATGGGAACGACCAAGAACGTGGTAAATTCAAGCTTCCTAGGACTTGCGGGGTATTATCGACGATTTGTAAAGGATTTCTCGTATTGCTTGCTCCAATGACTCGGTTGACTAAAAAGGAAGTCGTTTGAATGGGATGCCGATTGTGAACATGCATTCCAAGAACCGAGGACTAGACTAACCAAAGGCGCCGATTCTCGACGATTCCTAATAGCGATGAGTCGTGCGAGGTGTATTCCGATGCATCAAGACGAGGGCTTGGGTGTGTTCTTATGCAAAATGGACATGTGGTGGCCTATGCATCTCGTCAACTGAAGCCACATGAACAGAACTACCCCACGCATGATCTAGAGTTAGCAGCAGTGATTTTTGCTCTCAAGATATGGAGATGCTACCTCTATAGAGTAAAATTCCAGATCTTCTCCAATCATAAGAGTTTGAAGTATCTGTTCACTCAGAAGGACTTAAATCTGAGACAAAGAAGATGGATGGAATACATGGAGGACTATGACTTCACCTTGCAGTATCATCCTGGAAAAGCCAACGTGGTAGCGGATGCTCTCAGTAGAAAGACCCCAGGAATCCTAGCATCTTTGGCATTGGAAGATTGGAAGCGGAGTGAAATCGTAGGTGATTATGATCTTCAGTATTATGAGGATTCTAATCAAGCTATGGTGTACAACTTGGTTTCAACGCCAATCCTTATACAACAAGTCAAGCAGAACCAATGGCAGGATTCGCATCTTCAGGGAATTTGGACTCGAGTTCAGAATGGAGAAAAACTTGACGAATGGAATATTCAGGGAGATGGAACGCTCTACTTCAAGAATCGCCTTGCCGTTCCTCAAGTGGATGAGATAAAGAAGATGATCCTTCATGAAGCTCACAAATCGAGGTTTGTTATTCACCCCAGGAGTACCAAGATGTATCAAGACCTCAAAAGACAATATTGGTGGAGAGGCATGAAGAAGGATGTCCGCCAATACGTGTCGAGAATGTGCGACTTGTCTTGAGTCAAGGCTGAACATCGAAACCCGCTTTGAGAACTACAGACCTCTTCCCATTCTGGATGGAAATGGGAACACATTACGATGGATTTTCGATGGGATTGCCGAGGACCGAACATCGACATGATGCCATATGGGTCGTTGTGGATAGGTTAACAAAGTCCGCCAAGACTTCATTCCCTTTCGTGCGACTTATTCCGGAAAGTTCTAGCAGAGTTGTATCTGGAGCACGTTGTCGGACTTCACGGAGTTCCATTGTCTATCACATCGGACCGTGACACTCGTTTCAATGCCGGATATTGGAGAAGTTTCCAAGAAGCCATGGGAACCGAAATGAATTTCAAAGACCGCTTTTCATCCTCGACCGATGGACAATCCGAGAGTTATTCAGATTTTGGAGGACATGCTTCGCTTGCATTCTAGATTTTAGTGGAAACCGGAAGAAGTATCTTCATTTAGCCGAGTTTGCATACAACAACGATTATCGAGTAGCATTGGGATGGCCCCATTCGAAGCGTTGTATGGCAGACCTTGTAGATCGCCAGTTTGTTGGCTTGAGTCAGAAGATCGACTTACCCTTGGACCGGATGTTATCTAGGAAAATAATGAAAAGATAGCCGTGATTCGAGAACGATTGTTAACGGCTCAGAATCATCAAAAGAGTTATGCTGACAGGAGGCGAAGACCCTTAGAGTTCTTAGAGGGCAATTTTGTCTTGTTGAAGGTCTCTCCGCGCAAAGGTGTTACTCGATTTGGTGTGAAAGGGAAACTCGCGCCGAGGTACATCGGGCCATTTCAAATCACACAACGAGTCGGTGTCGTTGCTTACCGCCTTGATCTTCCTCCGGAATTGTCTCACGTGCACAATGTGTTCCATGTTTCAATGCTTCGAAAGTGTCAACCTGATCCAGAAGCCATTGTGCAATGGTACGACGTGCCGATCCAATATGACACGACTTACGAGGAAGTGCCCATCCAAATTCTTGACCGGAAGATGAAAACCCTACGTCAACGCGAGATACCGTTAGTGAAGGTGTTGTGGCAGCACCATGGCGTTGAAGAAGCAACGTGGGAGTTGGAGACGACGATGCAGGAACGATATCCGTATCTCTTCATATCGTGAGGTAAATTTCAATTTCAGGGACAAAATTTCTTAAAGGGGGTAGAATGTAACGCCCTCTAGAATTAAACATGTTTAATTATGCTAAACTGTGGATTATTAGTGTACCTAATTTGATTTTCACAATTAATAAAGGGACTTTAAGTTATTTTTAGTAATTAAAATTTCACCCCAAAGATTTTTAGAAAATACACTTAAAATTTAATACATGTTCCTTTTTCTATTTTTCTTTTTCTTTTTTTCCTTTCCTTTTCTTTTTCTTTTTTTTTTTTTTTCTTTTCCTTCTTTTCCTCCTTTCCTTCCCGTGCGCCAACCCCTTTCTCTCTCCTTTTTCTTTTTTTTTTCTTTTCTTCTTTCTTCTCTGGTTCTCCCACGCACAACCATCTCTCTCTCTCTCTTTCTCCATTTTCTTCCACGCCGGCCGCCTCCTTCCTCCGGGATCTTCTTCCCGCCGGCGTCCTCTCTCTTTTCCTTGCTCTCTCTCTCTCCGGGTTTCTCTCTCTCTCTCTCTCTCGGCGGTTTGGCCGAGAAGCACAAAAAAAAAAAAATTGGGAGAAACCGAGGGAAACAAAGCTTCATCAACTAAATTGAGGTAAAACCCTTTGAAACCCACTCTCTAATTCGAATTATAAGCTTGAGAAAGTTTGATTTTGGTTAGATTTGAATAATTTTGAGTTAGGGTTTGGAATTGAACAATTATTGTTGAAATTGGATGAAATTTGGGGATTTTCAGTTATTGGACTTGTTTAATTGATTAGAAACTGATTTTGATGGATTCTGGAGAATATATATTGAAATTTGATTTGAATTGCAGGTTTGGCATTTTTCCTATTTATGACGGCATGCTGCCGAAATTTCCCTAGAAACTTGTTTTTAAAACTGAAATTAAATAGGAAAACCAAACATATGGATTGGATTCTAATTTTTAAAGAACCCTAAATGGAATTATAAAGTCATTGTGAAACTTGGATTTGAGTAAAGGCACACTAATAGGAAACAATTAAACATGATTGACCTTAATTCGTTTTAGGAATGAGAAATACTTCCTAAGATATTGCTTTTGTGATAAAGCTAGTGGAGAAGTCAATCATTAAGGCTTAAGGAAAGCGGAGGCTAGGAGAACTGAAGACTAGCCCAGTTTTGATATCCAACAGTAGGATATTCTTGTCCATATCCTTGTTAGCTTCATTTTAAATGATTTTGGCCTATGAAAATGTTTTAGAACAAAACATGTTTAAAGAGAAAATGATTTTAAAGGAAATAGCATGAATAATGCTATTAAGTTTTTCAATGATTTTGGAAATGAGATTTCAAAAGCGTATCATTTCTTAAAATGAAATATTTAAGGAATGATACAATGCATGAGGGCCTCGAGAGATCGGGATGTGGGAATCGCATCCTTGGGGCAGGTCCCAAACCCGTCTGGGATCCGCTTCTTGTTTAGTGGAACTATGGCTCTACACTTTTACGAGATAGACATTTTACCTCCTCTTGATTAGTGGTATGATGAGCTGTACATTTTCATTATATAGACATATTCTACTATGTGAGTGTTTCCTTTTTCAAAAAGGGATGATCGGTTCCGAGTGTACATCTTCGGACCGTGAGTGCCTTTTTTTTAAATGCTTTATAAAATTATATCCTACTGGGCCTTTCGCTCACCTTTTCCTGTTTATAAATGTATTAAACCCCTCCGTGACGCGAGGAGTAAAGTCTGGAATAGGTAGCTTTCACCGTGTCGTGGACTTGATCTCGGGAAGCAAAGAGTTGTATTCCTCTATCTTTTATCTTCATGCATGTATAAGAGATTATGGATTGTAAACTTAAATGTTGCTAGATTGTGGTTGATGTCACACTTACTTATGTTATATTCATGTATGCTAAACACCGTGGAATTCTCGATATGGTACCAAAGGACGTGGTTTTAAACCGGTTTGGTTGGAAATTCCACCACCGTTCTTGAAATTAAATCTCTCCCAGATCGAAGGGGACTCGTTTGGAAATACTTGAATGTTTTGGGTTTGAATGAAATTAAAATTTTTGCTAATATCTCTCTTTTTAAACAGTTTAAGTTTCTAAACGAGCCTCCACGTCACCAACCCCGGTTTGGGGCGTGACAAGACTTGGTATCGAGCCCTTGGTTTAGAACCTTAGGGTTTGGAATTATGCATACATGAATGACATCAGAAACCACTAAAACAGTCTAGCTTTCTTTTTTTTCGATAAGAGAATGCCGCTCACAACAGAAATCCTAACCCACCGCGACGCCCGAATGAGCAATTTATGGAAGCCATGTACGCCGCCTTTCAAGGGATGGCTACTAGAGCTCAAAATGAACGTCCCGTGGAGGACAAAAAATAGCACTATTTACGTGAGTACCGGCGTAGCTCGATTCCTGTATTCACTAACGCAGGTGGACCCGAGGAAGCCGAGTATTGGTTCGAATCGGTGTCTAAACATCTGAGTACCATGGGAGTACCGAATGAATATTGGGTGGAGTTTGCAGCTTTCAAGTTTGAAGGTCTTGCAGGTGCATGGTGGAAGCATATCCGGCGAATGCAAGATGTAGAGGGGATGACTTGGGAACAATTCGAAGCGCTCTTTAATGAGCAATTCTTTCCTCCAAGTTATCGAGATGAAAAGGCCATGGAGTTCATGGGCCTACTGAAGGAAGAGACATGACAAAGGGGGGAGTATGAAGCTAAGTTCAATGGATCGTCCCATTTTGCTCCTTCCTTGATTGAACCGAGCGCATGAAGTGCTTAAAGTTTGAGAGAGGTCTTAAAGGTGTTATCCGGAGATCGCTGGTTGCTTTAAGGCATCGAGTCTACAAAGGACCTGGTTGCAAAGAGCCATCTATGTTGAGCAAGAGCACATCGCCTTCCTCCAAGATCGAGCAACTTCAGGAAAAACTTCAGGAGGACCTCAAAGGAATAACAGAAAGGGTCGTGATCAAGGGCAAGGTAGTGGAGGAGTGCCTAGTGGTAGCAGTGGTTCTTCGGGAAGTGGGAAGAGTGGACCCTATAGCTTCAAATGCCACCATTATGGGGAGCTAGGGCATATCAAGAGGAACTGTCCTATCAGAGGCCAACAGGTGAACCAACAGGCCCAGCAATCACCGCAGAATCAAAGGGGCATTGCTCATAGTCAAGACAGACTTCCACAGTTCACGCCTTTTTATCAGCCCCAATTTCCTGCACAGATGCCAATTCCTCCTGCACCGGTCTTCCGTCCACCGAACTACTCTTATTTCCAGCCACAGACTTCCATATCAGTACAGTCTACCCCACCGCAGCAACAGTACAAGCCTGGAAACCAAAGGCCTAACAACAACGAAAGAGGAAAAGGGAAAGCACCGGGGCAGATGCATACCATGGCCGGGGGAAGTTCTGGAGCTCATGCCGGAAACCCAGTTGTCGAGGGTATGGTACCTATCTCACATTCTTTTGCACGAGTTTTGTTCGACACTGGTGCTACGCACTCTTTTGTTTCCACTTCTTTTGTGAAAATATTGGGTTTTAAACTCGATGACTTAGAGACCCCAATGTCCATAAACTCTCCACTGGGATGTATGGAGGTGACTAGCATATGTAGGTCGTGTGTGATCACGATTGGAAGCGAGAAATTAAAGGCAGATTTGATAATCCTTCCCATGAATCAATTTGATGTGGTGCTTGGAATGGATTGGTTATCAAGAAATGGGGCGATTGTTGATTGCCACCGTATGAGAGTTACTTTGACTACCGGTTCTAGCACGATAGTAACGTATCAGGGAGGCATTAACCCGCCATCAAGAGCGACCATCGAGGCATAGTGTCGGAGGACGACGGAATTTAGCTTGTTTCTCATTCCTTTTCGCATTAGAGAGGTGAATCCGTATCGCTGGGAGAATGTTGAGGTCCCCGTGGTCGGCGAATATACAGATGTATTCCCCGATGAGTTGCCCGGTTTTACCACCGATCTTGAGATCGAGTTTTGCATCGACTTACTTCCCGAGACAGCTCCGATTTCTATTGCTCCATATCGAATGGCGCTCATGAGATGAAAGAGCTAAGGAAACAAATTTCGGAGAGTTGATGAAAAGGGATTCATCAGAACAAAGACTTCTCCGTGGGGTGCACCTGCCTTGTTCATGAAAAAGCACGACGGATCCCTTCGGTTATGCATAGACTACCGACAAGCTGAATAGAGTTACCGTGAAGAACAAGTACCCATTACCGAGGGATCGATGAGTTGTTTGATCAACTAGGAAGATCACGGTATTACTCAAAAATCGACTTGAGATCCGGTATCATCGGTTGAAGATTAGGGAAGATGATATTCCAAAAACAAACTTTCGTGGACTTGTTATGGGCACTATGAGTTCTTAGTAATGCCTTTTGGATTGACGAATGCTCCTGCCGCTTTTATGGACTTGATGAATCGAGTCTTTCGCCCATATTTAGACCAGGTTTGTGATAGTCTTTATTGATGACATCCCGGTTTATTCAAAGACTTGGGAAGAGCACGAGCAACATTTGAGGATCGTTCTCCGGACTCTTCGAGAACACCAACTTTATGCAAAGAAGGAGAAATGTGATTTACGCAATGTGAAGTCAAGTTTCTTGGACATGTTATATCTGGACAAGGAATTTCAGTGGATCCTGCAAAGATTGAAACGGTGCTACAATGGGAACGACCGAAGAACGTAGCTGAAATTCGAAGCTTCCTAGGACTTGCGGGGTATTATCGACGATTTGTAAAGGATTTCTCGAGTATTGCTGCTCCAATGACTCGGTTGACTAAAAAGGAAGTCAAGTTTGAATGGGATGCCGATTGTGAACATGCATTCCAAGAACTGAGGACTAGACTAACCAGTGCGCCGATTTTGACGATTCCTAATAGCGATGAGTCGTACGAGGTGTATTCCGATGCATTAAGACGAGGGCTTGGGTGTGTTCTTATGCAAAATGGACATGTGGTGGCCTATGCATCTCGTCAAGCCACCACATGAACAGAACTACCCCACGCATGATCTAGAGTTAGCAGCAGTGATTTTTGCTCTCAAGATATGGAGATGCTACCTCTATAGAGTAAAATTCCAGATCTTCTCCGATCATAAGAGTTTGAAGTATCTGTTCACTCAGAAGGACTTAAATCTGAGACAAAGAAGATGGATGGAATACATGGAGGACTATGACTGCACCTTGCAGTATCATCCTGGAAAAGCCAACGTGGTAACGGATGCTCTCAGTAGAAAGACCCCAGGAATCCTAGCATCTTTGGCATTGGAAGATTGGAAGCGGAGTGAAATCGTAGGTGATTATGATCTGTATTATGAGGATTCTAATCAAGCTATGGTGTACAACTTGGTTTCAACGCCAATCCTTATACAACAAGTCAAGCAGAACCAATGGCGGATTCGCATCTTGAGAATTTGGACTCGAGTTCGAGAATGGAGAAAAACTTGACGAATGGAATATTCAGGAGATGGAACGCTCTACTTCAAGAATCGCCTTGCCGCTCCTCAAGTGGATGAGATAAAGAAGATGATCCTTCATGAAGCTTACAAATCGAGGTTTGTTATTCACCCCAGGAGTACCAAGATGTATCAAGACCTCAAAAGACAATATTGGTGGAGAGGGCATGAAGAAGGATGTCCGCCAATACGTGTCGAAATGTGCGACTTGTCTTGAGTCAAGGTTGAACATCGAAACCCGCCGAGAACTACTGACCTCTTCCTGTTCTGGATGGAAATGGGAACACATTACGATGGATTTTCTCGATGGGATTGCCGAGGACCCAACATCGACATGATGCCATATGGGTCGTTGTGGATAGGTTAACAAAGTCCGCGCACTTCATTCCCTTTCGTGCGACTTATTCCGGGAAAGTTCTAGCGAGTTGTATCTGGAGCACGTTGTCGAGACTTCACGGAGTTCCATTGTCTATCACATCAGACCGTGACACTCGTTTCAATGCCAGATATTGGAGAAGTTTCCAAGAAGCCATGGGAACCGAGCTGAATTTCAGCACCGCTTTTCATCCTCAGACCGATGGACAATCTGAGAGAGTTATTCAGATTTTGGAGGACATGCTTCGCGCTTGCATTCTAGATTTTAGTGGAAACTGGAAGAAGCATCTATTGGTAGCCGAATCGAATTCGGCGGCGGAAACGCAGCGGAAAGGCGGATCGTGTATCACAAAAATTTTCATAAAACTTTTGAGATACTCTATAGATTATATTAATTTATGCACCAATAAATTAATCTCATTAATTTATAAGAATCAAGGATCAACCGAAAAAATACCTTGTAGCCGACTCGGATGATATCTTGATTTTCTTTGACCACGAACAGTCCTAGATCCAAGCTCTTTTGTTTAGAACACCAAAGTCTTCCACGTCAATTCCTTGATTCCACGTGAGCGTGTGTGTGGGCACACGTGAGACAAAACGGTTTCTAAAACACTCGAATTTCCACAAACACCAACGCATGCACGATGTGGAATTTTTGGAGAAAAATATTTTCTCTCTCTTAGCTATGAGAAATTTCGCCACCCTAGGAAACTAGGGCTGAAAAGTGTTTTTAAGATTGTCACACAATCTTTCATTTATCTCATATTTAAAGAGAAGAAGTCAATCTTCAAAATAGGATCAAATCCTTATCTCCAATTTTGAATTTGGAACAAAAATCCTTCCCTTATCCCTTTGATGTGTGGCACCTAAATAAGATAAGGAAGGAAGATATTTTATCCATTATCCAAGAGTTCAATTTTAATTGATTCAAATTTGAATTTAAGTCAAACTTAAATTAATTTGAATTCTAAATTAAACAACTTATCAAATAAGTTTAAATGGATAAATCTAGATATGTTCAAATTCAAATTTAAATAATCTCATTATTTAAATAATAATTAATTCTCAATTAATTATTCTTCTAGTATTTAATTTTAGAATTCGTAATTCTAAAATTCCCATTTTGCCCTTTGTGTCCGGGTAGAATTACAAGGACGACGCGGGACTAATGGACCTATAATTCGAGCTCTAATAAAATTAATAATTAATTAAACACTTTAATTAATTAATTAATTCTATTAATTCCAATAGTTACTCCACTATAAACTTGGAATTGCACTCTCGGAATTATAGACATTAATTACTTCTAAACCGTGAAGTGTCCATTTGATATAGTCATTGCATATAGATCGATCCTCCATAAATAATTCATAATTAGAGTCGGGGTAGAATCCGTTAACCTCTCTAATTACATCTTTATCCTTGAGTACCATTGATTCTCTAATGGATAGTGATTCATAAAACAAATTCATGAACCGAGCGCTCTTACTAATCCAAGTACCGAATCAACACTCAAGAGAATTATTTATCTCTGCTTCTTTTCTCAAGAAGGAATGGATTCCATCTCGTATAATAACATTCCCAGCTACCTATTTCATTATGTCTCCAAAATACAAGGAATAGGATTCGGGTCTCGGAATCCGTGCATCGAGTAAATCAAAAGACATAAATCCATAAATAGGAGTTTGTTAAGAACTCGGGATTAAGATCATTCTGATATGACCATCGGTAGACTCAATTAGAATTTCTATGCTTAACGGAAATTATTAGAAATTCATATTGTGTCTCAAGGTCCATGTTCCACATAATCTCATTATGCGAAATACACTCATTCAATATCTCGCCATATTAACAAAAAGATAACAACTGTTCCATTCTAAATGGAATGACATGTATTAATAATGTTTTAATTAAAGATTCCGAACTTTAATTAAATTCATTATGAACAATTACTTTTGATTATTATCCTTAAACATTATCCTCTCGTATATAACACTTATATACCATGTTTAAGGTTACATAAATAATCAAGGAATTTTATTTGATATTCATAAAATATTCATAAATATATGCACATAAAATGATGAATAAACTATTTTATTAAATAAATAATAAATATCCTTTTACATCTCATGCTTTCGGGACACTATTCCCAACAATCTCCCACTTTTCCTAAAGCGGGTGTGTCATGTCTCTAATCCCAAATCTATCTAAGTGCCGATCAAAAACATTCAATGGCAATGTCTTGGTGAACGGGTCGCAAGGTTGTCCTCTCGACGCGATCTTGAACCGCTACATCGCCTCTATCCACAATGTCTCTGATCGGTGATATTTCCTTTCTATATGTTTCGCACTCTTATGGCTTCTAGGTTCTTTTGAATTAGCCCACCGCTCCTTTGTTACAAAAAGAGAGCTTAATTGGCTATCCATATCCGAACAACTTCCGGATCGATTAAGAACTTCCCAGGCCATGTAGCTTCTTTTGCGGACTTCACAAGTCGCAACATATTCAACTTCCATGGTAGAGTCACAACACACTTTTGCTTTATACTTCTCCATACCACTGCTCCTCCATTAAGAGTGAACATGCATCCGGATGTCGACCGTCGACTATCTCTATCCGATTGGAAATCGAATCATGTATCCGTGAGAGACATCTTCTCCGAATATACCAACATATAGTTTCTCGTTCTCCTAAGATACTTGAGAATACATTTCACCGCAACCCAATGATCTAATCCTTGGTTGGGTAGTATGATCGATTACTCCCATCTTGATAGCGAATATCACCGGGTCTTGTACACAACATGGCATACATAAGGCTTCCCACACCAAGCGTAGGGATACCTTCTCATATCTTCTTCCTGCTGCGGGGTCTTTGGACATTGCTCCTTAGAAAGATGAATACCATGCCTAGAAGGCAAATTCCCTTTCTTGGAGTTTTGCATCGAATACCTAGACAACACTTTGTCTATATAAGATGCTTGTGATAATGCCAAAAGCTTTTTCTTGCGATCTCGAATAATCTTGATCCCAAGAACATAGCTTGCCTCTCCTAAATCTTTCATTTGAATTGGGCTGGCTAACCACTCCTTTACATCTGTCATCATTCCCACATCATTCCCAATGAGTAGGATGTCATCGACGTAAAGAATTAAGAAGACCACTTTCTCTTCTTTCTTGTACTTGTAGACGCATGGTTCATCAATGTTTTGATCAAATCCATAAGACTTTACAGCCTCATCAAACCTAATGTTCCATGATCTAGAAGCTCGCTCACCATAAATGGACCTTTGCGGTTTCTGCAGACTTTCTGCTGGCCTTCCACTATGTAACCCTCTGGGCTGATCCATATAGATGGTTTCATCAAGATAGCCATTCGTAAAATTTGTCTTGACGTCCATCTGCCATATCTCATAGTCAAAATATCTTTGCTATGGCCAGGAGTATCCGGATGGACTTAAGCATGGCTCTTTGCGAAAAAGTTTCCTCATAGTCAACTCCTCCTTTTGGGTATAACCCTTAGCCACTAGCCTTGCTTTTAAAAGTCTCTACTTTTCCATCCGCTCCTCTCTTTCTCTTGAAGATCCACTTGCATCCAATGGGTTTTACCCTTCGGTAGATCTACAAGTTGCCGACTGAGTTAGAGTGCATAGACTCCATCTCGAGTTTCATAGCTTCTTGCCATTCTTCCTTATCGAATCATCCATCGCATCCTTAAAGGTCGATGGATCCTCCTTACCGTCATCGGCCCGGTGACGATTTGGGCTTCCCGGTATAACGGTCGGGTAACGTGCTTACCCTCCCACTACGACGAGGTGCGGCCGAGTCCGATTAGGAACTGTGGGTCTTTTCTCTGAAAGTGGTCCGACAACTCTTGTCGATTGTGGTCCGATCTCATCGGAAAGTAACTCTTCTAATACTATCTTACTTCGGGCTTGAAATCTATCATATAGTCATGCTCCGAAATGTGGCATTTGTCGATACAAACACCTTTTGATCTGCTTGACTATAAAACAGGTCCTCCTCTTGTCCCTTGTGGGTATCCCACAAAGATGCATACTTCGACCTTGGTTCCAACTTCCCGTCTTTTGCCTCAAAGACGTGTCTTTGGACTCCCCCATATGCGAATGTGTCTCAAACTAGGTTTTTGACCATTCCACAACTCTAGGGGTGTCTTAGGTATAGATTTAGATGGAACTAGATTCAGAATATACATAGCGGTTTTTAGGGCATAACCCCAAAAAGAAGTAGGCAAGGAAGAATAACTCAACATTGATCTTATCATGTCGAGCAAAGTCCGATTTCTCCTTTCGCCACACCATTACTGCTGTGGTGTACCGGTGCAATCAATTGTGATACCACACCTTCTTCAATCAAGAAATCCCGGAACTCTTGGTCCAGTATTCACCCCTCGATCCGATCGAAGTGTCTTGATTGGTTTACCTAATTGTTTTCAACTTCGCTCGAATTCTCTAAACTTTCCAAAAGTTTCAGATTTCCGTTTCATCGTAAACATAACCATATCTCGAATAGTCGTCAATAAAGGTGACGTAATATTCGTAACCTCCTCTAGCTTGGACGTTTAACGGTCCACATACATCCGAATGTATCACCGTAGGGGTTCCGTAGCTCTTACTCCTTTTTTTCTTTGTCAAAAGGTCTCTTGGTCATCTTACCTTCCAAACAAGATTCACAGACTGGAAGCTCGCCAACTTTTAGCTCACGCAAAGGACCATCCTTTACCAGTCTTCCAATCCTATTTAGGTTAATGTGACCAAGTCTAAGGTGCCACAGATATGTGTTATTTTTGTGAGAAATCTTTTGCTTTTTATTCTTAGGTTCGGCAACTCTGAACATTTAGGTGTTAAGCAGTGAATTAGGGATTGGTTTTATACAATATAAACCATCATCCAGACGTCCAGAACAAATATTTAAACCATTTCAAGAAATATGAACAAATTCATTATCAAAATAAACTTTAAATAATTGTTCAAATAATTTGGCCACAGAAATCAAATTTCTGCGAATGTCTGGAATAAAATAAACACTGTTCAAAACTAAAAATTTATTTTCCCTAAAACGAAAGTCTAACTTCTCCCCTAACGCTTTTGCCGAAACTCTTGCGCCATTGCCTACTTTCATCATGTAGTCCCCATCACTAACTTTCGATAAACAACTAAGATTTTGCAAAGAAAAACAAACATGATTAGTTGCTCCCGAATCAATTATCCAGGTGAGGTATCACCCTCTACTAAACATGTTTCAAGAACTAGTAAATCTGATTTACCTTGTTCCTTTTCTCCTTCACTTTTCCCCGGTTCTCGGTTTTTCCTTTTGTTTTTATCGAACTTCCTGCAACTACAACATTTGCTTCTCCTCCCTTCTTTTGTTAGTGGATTCAAGTTTTGCGGGTCATTCATGAGTTCAGTGAGATTGCACTTCCTTTTGTTCATAACAAAGTTGTTCACGAACTCATGAAAGTCGTGGATAGGCTTTCCGGGATGATGCCAACTTGGGTGGCTTCATCGATTCGCACCATTGAGCTCCGCATCGTGGAGGTGATCAATCATGTTCAAAACATGTGCCTTGATCAAGAACCTTTCTTCATCTTATCGCTCATGAAAGCCCTTACGGCATCCAAACGAGCCTTTTTTTTAAGGAGCGCCCGAACATGGCTTCTAGAGACTCCATTATCTCATAAGCGGTCTCCATCTCCTCATGCTTCTTAAGGTTATCGCTCATCTTGGCCAAAGATAAAGCACTTTGCTTTATTGTTGGCCTTGATCCAAATGATCAAAAGGCTCCCTTGCGGTTTTGGATGCATTAGCCATGGGTTCGGGAGGACATTCCTCCGCTAGGACAAACTTATAGTCTTCGCAGGACCAATAGTATGTTCATGTTACTTTTCCACTTAGCATAATTATCACGGTCTAATTTTTCAATCGCTAGTAGTGTGATAATGGGATTCGACATATTCTTTGGAAATAAATAGAATATTCATCTAATCAATTTATGTGCATGAATATCAAGGCATGTTAATTTTGGCACATTTAAATGTGATGCATGATGCACATGAAAATACATAAATCATGTTTTAATTTTGGGTGCCAACGATAATTCAATTTACCACGAATATAGTGCCGCCGTAGGGTAGGTCAAAATATCGCAAATTGAACCGAGACCTTCTCAATTAATAAATATAATCAAAATATCTCATATTTTCATATTTATTAACTACCGCTAATTTTGGTCAAAAATATAATCAACAATTTGATTATATCTCCATGAGTGTAACCCATCATTTCGCATTCTCTGAGACTTAACTCCGGAGTGCCACCGTAGGGTAGGTCAAACCGCAAATACATCCTTGAATCCTATCGCTAGGAAGTCAACCTTGTTATTGATCCGAAAGAACACTTTCCGTAGGGAGTGCGGAATCGGTGCCGCCGCCGCCCCTTTCGAATCTCACGGTGTTGAACTAATGATGGAGACCAATGGGTCGTATTGTCATACAACCCTCTCCCACTCATTATTTTGCAAATATGTATTTTGTTTGAAAAACATCTCATGATTTTCAAATCGAAAAATAAACAATTTATTTTTTCGGATATGTGAAATTCAAAAATTTAACTTTTAAATTCAATTTCACATGTAACATTATTTTGCAAATCAATTTTGCAACTTAAATCAATTTAATCATATTAAATCGATTTTCAAACAAGATTCTTATTTTATTTTATTTTTCTAAAACCCTTTTATAATAAATAAAATAAATAATAACAATTATGCGCGTGTATGCATGGTATGTTATAAAAAAAAATATATGAGTAGGCACATTATATCTACATGGCATGTTATATGCATGGACATATATAATATATAATTATCAACATAAAATATAAATATATGCAATCAACTATTGAGATGGATTTGACCGGGTCCCATGGAAAAATATATTACAACTCAATCGAATCGAATAAATAAATAATTACAATAATTATATTCTTCCGTTACATCAACGGGACTTCGATTCTTGAATTCTTCATTTTTCGGCTTCATTCTTTGTCTCCGGGTTGGATTTCACCTTCCTTGGGATCCGAACTTTTCGGGCCCGTCGGCACGCTTCACGAGGGTTTCGAAACCTTGGGCCCGTTCGGGATCAAATCCCGAACTTGGGCCGCCAGGCGCGCTGGGCCGCAGCCTGGGGCGCGGCCTGGCCACGCGCTGGGGCGCGGCCTGGCCGCGCGCTGGGGCGCGGCCTGGACACGCCTGGGCCGCGGCCTGGACGCGCCAGGGCCGCGTCCTGGCCGCGCCTGGGCCGCGTCCGGGACGCGCCTGGGCCGCGTCCTGGACGCGCCTGGGCCGCGCCTGGGCCGCGTCCGGGACGCGCCTGGGCCGCGTCCTGGCCGCGCCTGGGCCGCGTCCGGGACGCGCCTGGGCCGCGTCCTGGCCGCGCCTGGGCCGCGTCCGGGACGCGCCTGGGCCGCGTCCTGGCCGCGCCTGGGCCGCGATTCTGGAAATATCTGGGCAGTTTTCTGGGCTTCTTTGAAGGCTTCAAACATGATCTTCATGGCCTCCTTCTTGATTCAAAATCATAAACCCTAATTCTACCCAAATCCTAGAATTACAATAATTCTAATCCCGAATTAAATTACAAATAATTTATTAACGAATGAATATAACCGATCCATGGAACCATATAATTAACGACCAAATCCATCATCCATACATTCATCATCATGAATAAAAATAAACATCCATAAATGCAAGTGCCTACTCATCACATACATACATATTTAAATATCACATATTTAATTGAAGTATAAATTAATATCGTCTATAGACCTCTCTGATACCAATTGTTGGTAGCCGAATGAATTCGGCGGCGGAAACGCAGCGGAAAGGCGGATCGTGTATCACAAAAATTTTCATAAAACTTTTGAGATACTCTATAGATTATATTAATTTATGCACCAATAAATTAATCTCATTAATTTATAAGAATCAAGGATCAACCGAAAAAATACCTTGTAGCCGACTCGGATGATATCTTGATTTTCTTTGACCACGAACAGTCCTAGATCCAAGCTCTTTTGTTTAGAACACCAAAGTCTTCCACGTCAATTCCTTGATTCCACGTGAGACGTGTGTGTGGGCACACGTGAGACAAAACGGTTTCTAAAACACTCAATTTCCACAAACACCAACGCATGCACGATGTGGAATTTTTGGAGAAAAATATTTTCTCTCTCTTAGCTATGAGAAATTTCGGCCACCCTAGGAAACTAGGGCTGAAAAGTGTTTTTAAGATTGTCACACAATCTTTCATTTATCTCATATTTAAAGAGAAGAAGTCAATCTTCAAAATAGGATCAAATCCTTATCTCCAATTTTGAATTTGGAACAAAATCCTTCCCTTATCCCTTTGATGTGTGGCACCTAAATAAGATAAGGAAGGAAGATATTTTATCCATTATCCAAGTAGTTCAATTTTAATTCAGATTCAAATTTGAATTTAAGTCAAACTTAAATTAATTTGAATTCTAAATTAAACAACTTATCAAATAAGTTTAAATGGATAAATCTAGATATGTTCAAATTCAAATTTAAATAATCTCATTATTTAAATAATAATTAATTCTCAATTAATTATTCTTGAGTATTTAATTTTAGAATTCCGTAATTCTAAAATTCCCATTTTGCCCTTTGTGTCTCGGTAGAATTACAAGGACGACGCGGGGACTAATGGACCTATAATTCGAGCTCCAATAAAATTAATAATTAATTAAACACTTTAATTAATTAATTAATTCTATTAATTCAATAGTTACTCCACTATAAACTTGGAATTGCACTCTCGGAATTATAGACATTAATTACTTCTAAACCGTGAAGTGTCCATTTGATATAGTCATTGCATATAGATCGATCCTCCATAAATAATTCATAATTAGAGTCGGGTAGAATCCGTTAACCTCTCTAATTACATCTTTATCCTTGAGTACCATTGATTCTCTAATGGATAGTGATTCATAAAACAAATTCATGAACCGTAGCGCTCTTACTAATCCAAGTACCGAATCAACACTCAAGAGAATTATTTATCTGCTTCTTTCTCAAGAAGGAATGGATTCCATCTCGTATAAATAACATTCCCACTACCTATTTCATTATGTCTCCAAAATACAAGGAATAGGATTCGGGGTCTCGGAATCCGTGCCGGTAAATCAAAAGACATAAATCCATAAATAGGAGTTTGTTAAGAACTTAGGATTAAGATCATTCTCAGATATGACCATCGGTAGACTCAATTAGAATTTCTATGCTTAACGGAAATTATTAGAAATTCATATTGTGTCTGCGTCCATGTTCCACATAATCTCATTATGCGAAATACACTCATTCAATATCTCGCCATATTAACAAGTCGGATAACACCGCTCCATTCTAAATGGAATGACATGTATTAATAATGTTTTAATTAAAGATTCCGAACTTTAATTAAATTCATTATGAACAATTACTTTTGATTATTATCCTTAAACATTATCCTCTCGTATATAACACTTATATACCATGTTTAAGGTTACATAAATAATCAAGGAATTTTATTTGATATTCATAAAATATTCATAAATATATGCACATAAAATGATGAATAAACTATTTTATTAAATAAATAATAAATATCCTTTTACATCTCATGCTTTCAGGACACTATTCCCAACAGCATCTTCATTTAGCTGAGTTTGCATACAACAACAGTTATCAGAGTAGCATTGGGATGGCCCCATTCGAAGCGTTGTATGGCAGACCTTGTAGATCGCCAGTTTGTTGGCTTGAGTCAGAAGATCGACTTACCCTTGGACCGGATGTTATCTAGGAAAATAATGAAAAGATAGCCGTGATTCGAGAACGACTGTTAACGGCTCAGAATCATCAAAAGAGTTATGCTGACAGGAGGCGAAGACCCTTAGAGTTCTTAGAGGGCAATTTTGTCTTGTTGAAGGTCTCTCCGCGCAAAGGTGTTACTCGTTTTGGTGTGAAAGGGAAACTCGCGCCGAGGTACATCGGGCCATTTCAAATCACACAACGAGTCGGTGTCGTTGCTTACCGCCTTGATCTTCCTCCGGAATTGTCTCACGTGCACAATGTGTTCCATGTTTCAATGCTTCGAAAGTGTCAACCTGATCCAGAAGCCATTGTGCAATGGTACGACGTGCCGATCCAATATGACACGACTTACGAGGAAGTGCCCATCCAAATTCTTGACCGGAAGATGAAAAGCCTACGTCAACGCGAGATACCGTTAGTGAAGGTGTTGTGGCAGCACCATGGCGTTGAAGAAGCAACGTGGGAGTTGGAGACGACGATGCAGGAACGATATCCGTATCTCTTCATATCGTGAGGTAAATTTCAATTTCAGGGACAAAATTTCTTAAAGGGGGTAGAATGTAACGCCCTCTAGAATTAAACATGTTTAATTATGCTAAACTGTGGATTATTAGTGTACCTAATTTGATTTTCACAATTAATAAAGGGACTTTAAGTTATTTTTAGTAATTAAAATTTCACCCCAAAGATTTTTAGAAAATACACTTAAAATTTAATACATGTTCCTTTTTCTATTTTTCTTTTTCTTTTTTTCCTTTCCTTTTCTTTTTCTTTTTCTTTTTTTCTTTTCTTTTCCTTCTTTTCCTCCTTTCCTTCCCGTGCGCCAACCCCTTTCTCTCTCCTTTTTCTTTTTTTTTCTTTTCTTCTTTCTTCTCTGGTTCTCCCACGCACAACCATCTCTCTCTCTCTCTTTCTCCATTTTCTTCCACGCCGGCCGCCTCCTTCCTCCGGGATCTTCTTCCCGCCGGCGTCCTCTCTCTTTTCCTTGCTCTCTCTCTCTCTCCGGGTTTCTCTCTCTCTCTCTCTCTCTCGGCGGTTTGGCCGAGAAGCACAAAAAAAAAAAAACGAAATTGGGAGAAACCGAGGGAAACAAAGCTTCATCAACTAAATTGAGGTAAAACCCTTTGAAACCCACTCTCTAATTCGAATTATAAGCTTGAGAAAGTTTGATTTTGGTTAGATTTGAATAATTTTGAGTTAGGGTTTGGAATTGAACAATTATTGTTGAAATTGGATGAAATTTGGGGATTTTCAGGTTATTGGACTTGTTTAATTGATTAGAAACTGATTTTGATGGATTCTGGAGAATATATATTGAAATTTGATTTGAATTGCAGGTTTGGCATTTTTCCTATTTATGACATCTTTGTCAAAAATTCCCTAGAAACTTGTTTTAAAACTGAAATTAAATAGGAAAACCAAACATATGGATTGGATTCTAATTTTTAAAGAACCCTAAATGGAATTATAAAGTCATTGTGAAACTTGGATTTGAGTAAAGGCACACTAATAGGAAACAATTAAACATGATTGACCTTAATTCGTTTTAGGAATGAGAAATACTTCCTAAGATATTGCTTTTGTGATAAAGCTAGTGGAGAAGTCAATCATTAAGGCTTAAGGAAAGCGGAGGCTAGGAGAACTGAAGACTAGCCCAGGTTTGATATCCAACAGGTATGATATTCTTGTCCATATCCTTGTTAGCTTCATTTTAAATGATTTTGGCCTATGAAAATGTTTTAGAACAAAACATGTTTAAAGAGAAAATGATTTTAAAGGAAATAGCATGAATAATGCTATTAAGTTTTTCAATGATTTTGGAAATGAGATTTCAAAGCGTATCATTTCTTAAAATGAAATATTTAAGGAATGATACAATGCATGAGGGCCTCAGAGATCGGGATGTGGGAATCGCATCCTTGGGGGCAGGTCCCGAAACCCGTACGGATCCGCTTCTTGTTTAGTGGAACTATGGCTCTACACTTTTTACGAGATAGACATTTTACCTCCTCTTGATTAGTGGTATGATGAGCTGTACATTTTCATTATATAGACATATTCTACTATGTGAGTGTTTCCTTTTTCAAAAAAGGGATGATCGGTTCCGAGTGTACATCTTCGGACCGTGAGTGCCTTTATTTTAAATGCTTTATAAAATTATATCCTACTGGGCCTTTCGCTCACCTTTTCCTGTTTATAAATGTATTAAACCCCTCCAGGTGACGCGAGGAGTAGTGCGGAATAGGTAGCTTTCACCGGTGTCGTGGACTTGATCTCGGGAAGCAAAGAGTTGTATTCCCTCTATCTTTTATCTTCATGCATGTATAAGAGATTATGGATTGTAAACTTAAATGTTGCTAGATTGTGGTTGATGTCACACTTACTTATGTTATATTCATGTATGCTAAACACCTGTGGGAATTCCTGATATGGTACCTGTGGCGTGGTTTTAAATTGGTTTGGTTGGAAATTCCACCACCGTTCTTGAAATTAAATCTCTCCTGTATCGAAGGGGGACTCGTTTGGAAATACTTGAATGTTTTGGGTTTGAATGAAATTAAAATTTTTGCTAATATCTCTCTTTTAAACAGGTTTAAGTTTCTAAACGAGTCTCCACGTCACCAACCCCGGTTTCGGGGGCGTGACAAGACTTGGTATCAGAGCCCTTGGTTTAGAACCTTAGGGTTTGGAATTATGCATACATGAATGACATCAGGAAACCACTAAAACAGTCTAGCTTTCTTTTCAGATAAGAGAATGTCGCCGCGCCGTAGAAATCCTAACCCACCGGCGACGCCGAATGAGCAAAGAGGGAAGAATCTAAACACACGTGGTGCGTAGCACCTGTGTCGATCACCCATCGAACAGACGAAGGTTGAAGAGAGGAGGAATGTAATGAACAAGACGATATACCTGTGAAATGTGAGGCAGATGGCCGTGGAACTTCAGAATGGTTGCTGGCACTGAGATGGAGCTACGAACTCAGAAGAACGATAAGCTGCTGGCATTGATATGGAGTGAAGGACGCCAAGGGTTGAGTGGAGCTCTATGATTGCGTTAGCAGTTGTGTAGAGTACTTACTCTCCGTCGAAACCTGATGAGAAAGGTTGGATTTGTAATGACTGAGAAAATCTCATACTTTATATAATATAATTTATTTATTTAAGCCAAGGATTTTCCTAGAAAATATTATGTGACTGAAGGATTTATAGAATCAATATCTGTATTCCTAAATTCTGTAGCAGATTTCATGTTAAGTTCATGTTTTCGATCAAGTAAATTTGATCGATAAATTATTACCGTACTTTAAGGCGGAATAATTTTTAGTACAAGTATAATTTGAGAATCTTAATTTTAAGAATCTCCAAACACAGCATGATGTTAACAGCGTAAAAAAAACGCACTGACATTTTTAAAGAAGAGAAAATCCTTAATTGCCAGACAGCTAGGTTAAAGTCACAAGATAAATACCCATAGTAGAAGGGTACAATGTGAGCTCAGGATTTGACACCGTCAGAAACAGCGCCATTCCCGGGATTTACTGCAGAAAAGTTAAATTTAGAATTTGTTCAGTCTATAATTTATTTCAAGACTTTAAACAATTCAAGATATTACACGAGTAAGAGTTTAATGTGATCTCATAGTAATCGATGATTTAACATTGAACTGTAAATAAGTAGTAGAGAATGAACCGTCGGAAATTAGAATTTTCTATCGGCTAAGTACTTCCTTACAGTCAGTATGATTTTTATCTGACTCAAAGGAAACTTAAGAGAGTGGACAAAAGTACAAGGGGTGGATTATATTTTTCTCTCTCCTTCTCCACTTGGCCGGCCATGCATAGGAAAATAGAGCCAAAATTTGGCTAGTTAAGTGTGCTAGAAGGTTACATGAAAATGTGATGTGATGGGGTTAGGTTTCATTTTTCTCTCTCCTTCCATCACTTGGCCGGCCAAACTTGAGGAATTAGAGCCAAAAACTTAGCTAGTTGAGTGTGCAAGTGGATGACATGGTAAGGTGATGGGATAGTAGTAGTTGAAAGGGAATTAATGGGAATTTTGCTTCTTCTTTTCTCCTTCCAAAACCGGCCAAGAAAGGGGGACTTTAACCAAAAATTTGGTTGAATGATGGAGTGGAATTGGTGTTAAAAAAATAATTTCCCAGTTGCCTATAAAAGGAACCAACATAGGATAAGCTTCATTTTTTTCTCCTAGCTTTTTCTCATTAGAAAATAATGGCATCGAAAAGTCTTGTATTGAATTTAAAAAATTTAATCAACGTCAAAGCCAAACAAGAACATGTTCATGATGCTATATAACATAAATACTAAAGATCTAAATCATACCTTTTGAGATTTCAGGAAACAAAGACGTCGGCGGATCAAAGCGTTCCAAACAGCAACCGGAAGAGCCTCAACCAACTGGTCTTCTTTGCTATTCTCGTTTTCACGATCGGTGTGCGGGTGGGCACACTTCGTTTAATCTCCTCTTGGTATTCTTAATCTCCTTCCAATCACAAGAGAGCCAAAGAAAAATTGTTCTTGATAATTAAACAATTTTTCCTCTTAGAATCTCTTATCAATAGCCTCCAAAATGTCTCTCAAGTGATCTAATGAGTAATGTGACTTAATAGGCTATTTATACTGTTTAGGAAGTCATACTTCCGTAACAATTAGGTTTCCCAAAGATTTAATCGCACTTTCGAGTCAATTTTCCCACATCGGACGCGTTACGTTCTGGCACAACCCGGTCGACCGGAGGACAGACGTTGTAACTCACGGTCGACCGGTCCTTCACAAACCGGTCTACCCACGGTCGACGACCGGTTGACCCGCATTTCAGTCGACCTGTGACCGGTCTACCCACCGGTCAACCTGTCTGCACTGGTGAAAGTTGTTTTCCTAGTTCTTTAACATGGGAAACTTGCATAGAGCCTCAGTTTTGATTCAAGCAACCTAATAGAGAAATTGCCTAATCAAAACAGTCATATAATAGTCTTCCCACATTAAATAACTCTTAAAACAATAATTCAACCAATTTATCTAGAATCAATTTATCAATTAATTCACCCGATAAATCACTCATGAATTAACTTTGAACCTCTTTTACGGAAATAACACAAGTTACCAATATGTAGGAAATACACCGTATCGTTACAGGAAATTATGTGAGCTAGCAAAGGGACCCGATGGACATATATAAATCAAGCTCCTATAATCACAACGCTACTTGTAAACCAACAAGTCCGTCTATTATAAAACTCTAGCGCTATTTCAATAAAAGCCTAGAGCTGCACTCTCAATTTATATAGCGTATTTACAAAGCTCTAATTAGCTCTAGTCCATGACTCAATATATTAGTATATCATCCCAATAGGATATCCATAATCGACTTGAGGTCAAGTTCTGTTTTACCTTCCCGATTACATTTATCTTATGTTCCATTATCAATCCATTGGAAAAACACTATTCATACTATTACAAACAGTAAACCATTAGATAACACAGAGTAGTCTAATGGCCGAGCGCATATTTTTTTCCAATCCAATCGATAATGCATAAGAGGATATCATTGACTCTTTATAGGAGCTATGGATTCCACTATCTATGAATAACGAATCTCGCATACACGAGTCATACCCCCAATGCACCGCAAGCGTACCTTTACATAATGTCGGGATGTCTCCCTTTAGTACATCAAAGGATACAAGTCAAGTATACGGGTTCATCATCCATCTCGGGATTAAGATGAAAACATATAATTAAATCAAAAGTGAATTGTTTTATTCAAACAAATTATTAATTAAAACAATTCATCTTTGGCCCGATCCAATATAGATTTCACCATTAGAAACTATATCAATGTCTCTACCCATGGAGTCCCACCTCCGACGACCAAGACAAGCCGTCTCCGTTAGGAAGTAGACAACATAACAATCTTAACATGAATAAAGTGCCCAACTTTATTCCCTTGATTAATGGATCATAAGATTTAGACTATCATCTTTAGATTCTTGTCTTCCGCATGTTCTTCACATTACATGCATGATCTAAAGATTTAGAATGACAAGTCTCGGACTTTCTCGCTTGCTTATCATACATTCAACTATTATGAACATAAAGAGGACAATACATAGATATATGAAACAAACAAATCTTTATTAATAGTCAAAATGTCTCGAAGAAAATTGTTACATTTATTCCTAAGGGCATAAACGCTAACAATCTCCCACTTGCACTTAAGTGAGTAAATGTGACATGCTACGCATCCCCATAGCCTCGACATGCTTCTCGAATACCTTAGCCGGCAGGGCCTTCGTGAACGGGTCAGCCATATTGTCCTCTGACGCGATCTTGCATATTTCCACATGCCCTTCTTCAATAAAGCTTATTATCACATGATACTTCTTGTCTATGTGCTTACTCATTTTCGATATCTTGGTTCTTTGGTGTTAGCTATTGCCGCATTTGTTATCACAAAAGATATAGTCTCAATGGCTTATCCACACCAGAACAACTTCAAGATCCATCAAAAATTTGCGAGCCACACCGCTTCTTTTGAAGCATCACTAGCTGCCACATACTCGGCTTCCATCGTTGAGTCGGAAGTGCAAGTTTGCTTGACACTCCTCCAAATGACAGAACCGCCTCCCGGAGTAAAGACAGAACCGAAGTCGATTTCCTAGAATCCAAACAAGATTGAAAATCAATCAGATATCCTAGAGGTGTCAAATCCTCCCGGAATATACCAAAGATATAATTTCTAGTTCTCCGAAGATACTTGAATATATGCTTGACCGCAACCCAGTGGTTAGGTCCTGGATTCGACTGAAATTGACTTACAATCCCGACCGCATGGTAAATGTCCGGTCGAGTACAAAGCATTGCATACATGAGGCTCCCGACCGCCGAAGCATAAGGCACCTTCGCCATGTATTCTCTTTCTTCAGATGTCTTGGGACAATCACTGTTCGAAAGAGTAATTCCAGACCTAGATGGTTGCCCACCTTTCTTGGAATTCTGCATTGCATACTTCTAGAATTTTATCTATGTATGAAGCCCCGAGAGAGAGAGCTATCATTTTGTTCTTTCGATCCCTTAAGATTCGAATGCCTATAACATAATTAGCTTCTCCTAAGTCCTTCATGTCAAATTGTTTGGTAAGCCAAACTTTGACCGATGATAAAGCCCCTACATCATTGCCAATAAGTAGAATATCATCAACATATAACAAAGAGAAAAACCACTTTCCCATCTTGAATATGTTTGTAAACACAAGGTTCATCCATATTACTGTTGAATCCAAAAGTCTTGACCACTTGGTCAAATCTTTTGTTCCAAGAATGGGAAGCTTGTTTTAATCCATAAATGGATTTCAACAACTTGCAAACTTTTCCCTCTTGACCCTTAGCCCCAAAGCCTTCTGGTTGTACCATATAGATACTCTCCTCAAGATGGCCGTTCAAGAACGCCGTCTTGACATCCATTTGCCAGATCTCGTAGTCGAGAGCAGCCACAATGGATAAGAGAATGCGGATGGACTTAAGCATGGCTATAGGCGAAAAGGTTTCCTCGTAGTCAATTCCTTCCTTTTGCGTGTATCCCTTAGCTACCAGTCTAGCCTTATAGGTTTCGACCTTTCCTTATGCATTTCTCTTTCTCTTGTAGACCCATTTACACCCAATGGGCTTAATCCCATCAGGAAGATCTACAAGTTCCCAAACTAGATTAAAATCCATAGATTTCATCTCAGCTTTCATGGCTTCTGTCCAGAGGTTTGCATCAACATCCTCCATAGCTTCTTTGTAAGTATAAAGATCTCTGTCATGTTCCAGAGATTCTGCCAAAAAGGTTTCCCCATTAGCCATGAATCTCTCAGGTTCATGTCTGATCCTCCCACTATGCCGAAGCCCCTTAGATTGTTGTTGGGTTTCCTCTTCTACTCTGATTGGATCGGTTTCCAAAGGAACAATTGGTATGACTAAGTCACTCGACATTTCCTCAAGCACTATTTTGCTACGAGGCTTAAAGTCGTTCATGTAACTTTCCTCAAGGAATGTTGCATTCGTTGAAACCACGACTTTATTTTCCTTGGGATTATAGAAATAACCCCTTTCGTCCCTCTCGGATAACCTACAAAATGCATACTTCTGAGCGTGCTTCCAACTTGTTCGCTTCCTTGTCCAGGACATGTGCGGGACATCCCCATATCTCGAATATGGTTCAAGGATGTCTTCCCGCCCATCCACAACTCGTGAGGAGTTTTAGGAACCGACTTTGTTGACACGTTGTTCAGAAGATAACATGCGGTTTGTAAAGCATATCCCCGAAAAGATATAGGCAATGTCGAATAACTCATCATGGACCGTACCATGACCAACAAGGTTCTATTTCTTCTCTCGGCTACACCATTCTCACATGGAGTGCCAGTGCGATTAAATGGGATAAAATCCCATTCTCTAATAAGTTTCCGGTGAACTCATCAGAGAGGTATTCTCCACCTCTATCGGATCGAAGTGCCTTTATGGGTTTACCCAGTTGCTTTTCCACTTCAGCCCGAAACTCCCTAAATTTATCAAAAGTTTCGCTTTTGTGATGCAATAGGTACACATAACCATATCTTGAGTAATCGTCAATAAAAGTGACGTAATACTCATACCCTCCTCTTGCCTTGATGTTCATGGGACCACAAACATCACTATGCACAAGTTCAAGAACACCTTCAGCCCTATTGCCTTTAGACCCAAATGGTCTTTTGATCATTTTGCCCTCCAAACAAGATTCACATTGGGGTAAGGACTCAACTTTTAAAGAACTTAAAGGTCCATCCTTTACCAACCTCTGTATCCTGTTAAGGCTAATGTGACCAAGTCGCAAATGCCAAAGATATGTCTCATTAGAGTGAGAAGTTTTAAGCCTTTTAGAGTTATTAGCAACTTCAGTGTTTAGCAGTGAGTCCATATTTGGTTTGATAAAATATAGATTATTTTGCATCCATCCATCACAGATAAAAGACTTGTTTTTACGAATCACAACTTTATTATTAAAAAAAGAAACCTAAATAAGAATCCTTAAATAAACAAGCAATGAAATAAGATTCCTCTTAAATTGAGGAACATAAAAACAGTCTCACAAAAATAAACTCCTATAACTATCAAAATAAAGATGGACGTCTCCCACCGCTTCACCCAACACTAATGTTCCATCGCCCATCCTTAACGTGAAGCTTTCATTTAGAAGACTTCTCGTTTGCTTGAACCCCCCTGAGAAAAACACATACATGATTAGTTGCTCCAGAATCTATGACCCAGCTTGTCACTTTGGATTCCTCAACTAGACATGCTTCCACAATCAAAAGATCACACTCACCTCCTTTGCCTTTAGCGGCTAGGTAGTCTTTGCAATTCTTCTTCATGTGCCCCACCTTCCCGCAATGAAAGCATTTAAGCTTGTTCGGGTTCCTCTTCTTCTTGTTCTTGCCCTTGTTTGGCGGAACTGAAGAACTCTCCTTCTTAGCTACTTGCTTCTTCTTTCCATTCCCTGAAGGGGGTTTGGAAGAAGATGCCTCAGCAAAGTTGGCTTCCACAATAGTTGACCCCTTGATCATCCGCTCGAACTTTTGGAGTTCTTGCATCAACTCTGTCAGGGTTATATTCTGTCTAGCACTCAAATTGAACGTTGCCCTAAACGGAATATATTCCTTCGGAAAAGTCTCAAAGATCATGGTCAGTTGAGACTCAGCATCGATGTCGGCCCCATTGGTCTGAACTTCAGCCAAATAGCCCATCACCTTCAGCATATGTTCCTTTATGGAAGACCCACCTTCTGTCTGCAGTTTAATGAGGTTACTAAGGGCTTCCCGCGTTTTTCAAACACTTGGCGCGAACATGTCCTCAAGATTATCCATAATCGGACGGCGATTATGTAATCTTCATGTTGTGCTTGCAAAGACAGTGGACATGCTCGCCATCATCTAACAACAGAGCCATATCGTCAGAGTCCTTCCAGCGTTGATACGCTATGAAAACCTCATTAGGAGCATCAACAGGTGGCTCCGGAGGACAAGGTGTGTTCAATCACGAAATTCGGTTTCTCAAAGGTTAGGACGATCTTTAGGTTCCTTTTCCAATCGGTAAAATTCTACCAGATTAAGTTGTGTTTATTAAGTATCGATGATAATGCGCTAGAAGACATTTTGATCTACAATAAACATTCATATATCTAGTATAAGCAAACTTGCATAAACATTTAGTAATCAAACATATATACATGTTATAATGCAACAAATATGTTTGTGTGTCAAAACCTTGAAAAAATCACAACCTTACAACGATAATTCCCAACTTAAAATTTTGTAAGTCTCCTAGGGAGATCATGCAAAATTTAATTGGGAACACGGATCCCTCCGATCAATATATACCATCCAGATCAATCTCATCCGGCATATATTGATAATCGTTTTCTTTGGCCATTAATTTAATTATCGAGGCTCTAGGGGAGATTAATAATTAAATTAATCTTGAAGAGTGTATAACCATCGTTTCAACTATTTGATCCATATATTACAATTGTCACCTAGGGGTGTACAACCATAAAAATATGCTCAAATAAATTATCCTCTCGGAGATCCACACCGGTACATAATGAATCCCTTCCTAGGGGTCGGTATCACCATGTGTTACTGCGGACCAACGATGGAGGCCATGGGTCTTTTCTTCAAAAACCCTCACCCACTCAATCTTTTTGAAAACAAGGTTTTATGTTAAGAAATATGCATGAACAATTTTAATGAGCGGCACTCCTATTCTATATGACATGTTATCACATATATAGCAAATCATATTATATGCAATCATACAAAGCAATTAAGCTAGGCAACAAGCATAATAATAATAATAACCGTAATATTATGGTTTCATCCTAGAGAAAAAGAAAGAAATTAAAGATTACAAAGAATAATCGAAACATATATCGATTCTTCATCTTGAATCTTCCCGTTGTCCTTGAATTCTTCATCACAATCTAATTCCGTTATCATAAAATTATTTTTCATGTTTTCTTGAAAAAATCTCAAAAACTGCAAAATCATATCTTTGTTCCATTAGGTCCGGTCGACCGGAGACAGAGTAGTTATACTCTACCAGTCGACCGCCTTACACTAACCGGTCGACCGATGAGGTCGACCGGTGCCCGTGCGATAGTAACCCAGATTTTCAAAAATCAAAGCAGTTTTTCAATTTATTCAAAAAACACAAAACAATTTTATAAACCAAGGAAAAATTAGATACCTTCATCTCCTTCATCTTCAATCTCCTTCAAGAATTTTACATAAAAATTCCTATACCGTTTTCCGGTTTATAAAATTTCTACTAGAGAAAATAAAATAAACCCAAACGGGCGATGATAGGCCGTGATATCTAATTACATTGCAAAGAACAAATTCCTATACAACCATTCTAAACTCTAAGGAACCATAACCGTAAAAATTAAATAATAAATAATCATTGATAATTCATAAATGACAACCAATAATAATTATTTAATCATTCATTCACCATATATTCATGACAACAACATAATATAGAAACCCTAGAGTGCCATCTCTCTAAAATATCAATTCAAGCATAAAAGAGATATTTTTAGATCACAAATCTATGTACATAGCATAATCATGAACAAATAACCATGGCTCTGATACCAATTGTTGGAAAATAATGGCATCGAGTGCGCAGCGGAATTTAAAAAATTTAATCAACATTAAAGCCAAACAAGAACATGTTCATGATGCTATATAACATAAATACTAAAGATCTAAATCATACCTTTTGAGATTTCGTGAAACAAAGACGTCCGATGATCAAAGCGTTCCCAAACGAAGAACCGGAAGAGCCTCAACCAACCTGGTCTTCTTTGTTATTCTCGTTTCCACGATCGGGGTGGGCACACTTCGTTTAATCTCCTCTTGGTATTCTTAATCTCCTTCCAATCACAAGAGAGCCAAAGAAAAATTATTCTTGATAATTAAACAATTTTTCCTCTTGGAATCTCTTATCAATAGCCTCCAAAAAGTCTCTCAAGTGATCTAATGAGTAATGTGACTTAATAGGCTATTTATACTGTTTAGGAAGTCATACTTCCGTAACAATTAGGTTTCCTAAAGATTTAATCGCACTCAGAGTCGATTTTGCCACATCAGCACGCGTTACGCGTTACAACCGGTCGACCGGAGACATAGACGTTGTAACTCAACGGTCGACCGGTCCTTCACAAACCGGTCTACCCACCGATCGACCTGACCGGTCAACCGGTCCGGTCTACCCACCGGTCAACTTGTCTGCACTGACGAAAGTTGTTTTCCTAGTTCTTCAACATGGGAAACTTGCATAGAGCCTCAGTTTTGATTCAAGCAACCCAATAGAGAAATTGCCTGATCAAAACAGTCATATAATAGTCTTCCCACATCAAACAACTCTTAAAACAATAATTCAACCAATTTATCAAGAATCAATTTATCAATTAATTCACCCGATAAATCACTCATTAATTAACTTTGAACCTCTTTTACGGAAATAACACAAGTTACCAATATGTAGGAAATACACCGTATCGTTACAGGAAATTATGTGAGCTAGCAAAGGGACCCGATGGGCATATATAAATCAAGCTCCTATAATCACAACGCTACTTGTAAACCAACAAGTCCGTCTCATGATTATAAAACTTTAGCGCTATTCCAATAAAAGCCTAGAGCTGCACTCTCAATTTATATAGTGTATTTACAAAGCTCTAATTAGCTCTAGTCCATGACTCAATATATTAGTATATCATCCCCATAGGATATCCATAATCGACTTGAGGTCAAGTTCTGTTTTACCTTCCCGATTACATTTATCTTATGTTTCATTATCAATCCATTGGAAAAAATACTATTCATACTATTACAAACAGTAAACCATTAGATAACACAGAGTAGTCTAATGGCCGAGCGCTCGTATTTTCCAATCTACTGTTAATGCATAAGAGGATATCATTGACTCTTTACAGGAGCTATAGATTCCACTATCTATGAATAACGAATCTATGCATACACGAGTCATACCCCCAATGCACCGGCAAGCGTACCTTTACATAATGTCAGGATGTCTCCCTTTAGTACATCAAAGGATACAAGTCAAGTATACGGGTTCATCATCCATCTCAGGATTAAGATGACAACATATAATTAAATCAAAAGTGAATTGTTTTATTCAAACAGAATTATTAATTAAAACAATTCATCTTTGGTCCGATCCAATATAGATTTCACCATTAGAAACTATATCAATGTCTCTACCCATGGAGTCCCACCTCCGACAACCAAGACAAGCCGTCTCCGTTAGGAAGTAGACAACATAACAATCTTAACATGAATAAAGTGCCCAACTTTATTCCCTTGATTGTGGATCATAAGATTTAGACTATCATCTTTAGATTCTTGTCTTCCGCATGTTCTTCACATTACATGCATGATCTAAAGATTTAGAATGACAGTTTCAGACTTTCTGTTTGTTTATCATACATTCAACTATTATGAACATAAAGAGGACAACACATAGATATATGAAACAAACAAATCTTTATTAATAGTCAAAATGTCTCGAAGAAAATTGTTACATTTATTCCTAAGGGCATAAACGCTAACATTTTCCCCACTCAAAAATCCGGCCACACACTCTCCATTTCCTATCAAATATTTTCATCCACTCTCCCAATCTTGAGCCACTAGCAAACCATAGAAGAAGAAGAAGGAGATCAAAGAATCTAGGAGGAGTCTAGACAAGCATTTCTCCAAGGGTATAAACTCTAAACCCTATCTTTTTATGCTCTAGTAAAGTTTGAGATGTAGAGATATTCTTCTCAAATTTTCTTATACTCCTCTAGTTCCAAACCATTAACAAACCTTGGAGAAGAAGAGAAGGATCTCAAAGGTTCTCAAGAAAGAGTTCTTCGAGGGTAACTTCTTGAACTCTTTTCAATTATTTTCTAGCAAAGTTTAAGTTTGAGAATCCATTGATGTAAATTGTGATTCTCAAGGAAATAAATTGTAATAAGGGTGTGTGAGTTTTATGTTGGTTTTGTGAGTTATGAGGTTAGTTTGATGTGGTATGTTTATGCTTGATCTAAGTTGCTTATTTTCGGATTAGAGGAAAAACTTTTCGGTGACTTTGACCGCGAAAATGAGGACCATAGAGCGAGATTTTTCAATGTTTTAAAGCTTGAACTTACAGCCCTGGATGTTTTGAACATTTTTTGTTACTATGACAAAACCTAATTTTAACTCTAAAACCAAGTTTGAAGCCATTTTGTAAAAACGGACAAGCTGTCCAACACAGTTTCGAAAAAAAAAACTGGCAGCCACTGTTTCAGCCAAACGGGACCCCTAGAGGCTGAATCTCGATTTTTCACAAAAGTGACAATTTTATATTTCGACTAGATGAAGAAATTTGATGAAGAAAAGATTTTCAAAATCTGACCCTAAGAGGTACTAAAACACAGATTCCCAAACGACACAGTTTTTGACTAAAACAGTTTCAAGAAAAACAGCAGCTACGGCTTTCAGCCAAACGTAGAGGCCGAATTTCAACTTTCACCAAAAACGACAATTTTAGATCTCGACGAGATGAGAAATTTTTATGAAGAACAAAATTTTGAAATCCGACTCGAAGATATAGTAAAATGAAGATTTCAGAAACTGCACAGTTTTTAACGAGACAAAACTAAAACAGTGTCGGTTTCAACAAAAAGTTATAAAAGAACCGGAGATAGAATTTCAGTAAAATACAATGACATTAAACCTCATTTTAATGAAAGTATTCATAAAGGAAGTTTTCAAGAAAAAATGCTTTCTTTAAAGAACTTAGTGGGTTATCGAGCAAATCATCCCGACGGGCACCTACGAGCCCAACACGATAGGTCCTTAGGATTTTGAGGATTTGATGTGGGTCCAACGCCTACATTGATTTAACAGACTCTGTCTGAGTTTAAATTTCAGCGGCCTAAGAGTTAGAATGCCGTTAATAAGTTTTTAGGCCGAATTGGGCCTTAATATCATAATGAGTCCAATGAGGAATTTTATGGAGAATAAGTTACTAGATTGGGTAAATGATTTTCAATCTAGACATAAGTATGTTAAGGGCAATTAAGGAAAATAAAATTTTGAGGATCTAATGAATTGATCTTTATAGTAAATTATCCTTCAGAAAATGAAAGGAATACATGCCTTAAAAAAAGGGTTAGATTCCTTCATAAGTTGCTAAAATAGAATAGCAAATGACAGTTAATCTCACACTCTCAATGGGTGTTCATTTTCAGAAATAAGCAAGTAAGAGAATAGACTGTTTGGCAAAAAGTGGATTCCAGCTCTGTAAATCAGGTAAGTAGGAATCTCGCCTATAGCATGAATAGATTTTAAAGAAAAAAAATTTACACGTGTTATATATATACATGTTTATGCTTTAAGTACTGTATGCGATGCCATGTCATGCTGCATACACCTTAATAAGTCAAGAGGAACTTATAAGAATAATCTCAGTTGAGTGTCGTACCAGCTTCCGACCTAAGGGAGGTAATTCCAGCTCCACAAGGGAGAAAAGAAAAAAAAAAGAATGTCCTCCAACTTAAGGGAGGCATTCAAGTTATAATCACGGTGTCGCGGGGGACCTTGCAAACCCTCACGTCCCGATGATTGCGCGCAAGTGGTACACGAGCACTCGGGCCCATCAGTAAGAAAGATAAGATAAGATAATAAGACTATGATAAGACATCATAATTAAGCATAATCAGCTTATGCATATTTATTCATGTGTACTTACAGTTATTTTGTGAGATATAGTTCCTACTTGCTGAGCGAAAGCTCAATCGGATATGTTCATCTTTGTAGGTAAGAAACCTATCGACAATTTACGAAGGCAATGGTGAGCCCGGACGAATGGTGGAGATGGGAATGGATACCCCTCACGCAGTTATTTTCCGCAGTAAGTTTAAGTAAAATCATGTATATATTTATATGATTCAAAGTTTCAAGCATGTATGTTTAAAAAAGTATATGTACATATGTATGTTAGGGAAACTGAGATTGTAGCTAACAATCCTAGTTTTGAGGATTTAAGTTTTAGAACGTTACAACAGTACATGCAACAAATAAATGAATTTTAAACATGATGTTTTAAATGTTTAATCTTAAAAGGATTTTAAGATGTACTTGAACTTAAGATTTCTCACGAAATCAGTTTTAAAGTCAAATGAGATGGCCAATTGAAATGACTAGTTTTAGAAAAACTTTTAAAGAGTATTTGAAACAAGAGTTCAAATGCTATTCTGTTTGAAGGATAGTTCTAAAAGGTTTTATCTTAACTAAAATTAATAAAAGCTTTAAGAAATTTAGTGATTCACTTATTTGAAATTATTGTTACAAATTATGAAAGTATTCCTTCTTATGTTTAAAAAAAAAATGTTCCGCAAATTTTAAGAAATTCCAGTAAGTACAAGTTAAAAAGTAAGTTACAAGTGGCGGCCTCAAAGGAGGGTCGTCACAGGATTGAGTGGAGCTTTGTGGGCTAGCTAATTGGCTTGAATTGGATGGGCCTGACTTTGATATGGGCTGTACCCAGGTGGGTACCCATGCAACTTGTACCCAGGAAAAGAAAGAAAAGAAAAGGAAAAGAAAGAAAAAAAAGAAAAATAAAAGATAATATATTAAAATTAAGTGTATTTTTAAAAAATTTTGGGGTGAAAATTAAAAAACTGAAAGTAATTTATAAGTCCTTAAAATAACTCAAAAATTTAATCTTTAATCACAAAATTAATTAGAAAAATCAGTTTTAGGCACATTAATATACACAATTAATATAATTAAACATGTTTAATTCTTGAACACGCTACATTGTATCTCTACTTAGGGTTTTTTTTGGCTAAAAACTCCTATGTAACTTTAATTTTTGTTTGATATTTTTTTTAAATACATTCTTTTCTCTAACTTCAATTACTAGACTTAGTGTTTTTTGTAAAAATACTTAATATGAAAGTTTTATTAGTAAAATAACATTCTAATAATTTTTATTTGTAAAAAACAATCAGAACGACAAAAACAACTACTTTTTACAAAAAAAAAAAAAAAAAATGATTGGGTGATCGTTCTCCATTTAAATGAATAAAGTATTTTTGTTAATTTCACTTTGTTCCATAGTTACTCTAGTAAATTTATACTTTTAGGGAAGTTACGTATTTTTATACAGAATCAAACTTATAAAAAGGTATTTATATAACATATTCAAACTCAAATCATTAATTTTATTACTGTGTAACATTTTCATATAAAATTTGAATACCAAACGTTAGAATAAAAAATTATAAATTTGACGTGCTTAACTAGTAAATAAATAAAAATTAGTTTGAAACTGCCACTCTGTATTGTTTAAATTTGTTTTTTTTCATAAAAAAATTTAAACTTTAACAGTTAATTAATGTTGTTTCTCACAAATATTTAAAAAATTTAAAACCCTCTCCCCAAAAAAAAAAAAAAAAAAGCCATGCACCGGATGTGGTAAGTAACGACCCAAAAATGACGTGGCGGTTGTTGTTGGATGAGAGTATAGCAAATGTCGCATGAAATTAAAGCTGACTGAGGGGTGTTTAGGTAATTTAATGTTAAATGCAAGAAAAGCACCGATTGCCTCCTCAATTTCGAATGTGAAGCCCTCACAATTTATCCCCCCCTCTCTCTCCTCCGTTTCTTCTCTATTCCTCTCTCTCTCTCTAGATTTCGTTGCCTAGAAACGTGTTCCTGAGGGAGACGATGATAGTCTCCGGCCTCGCCGAACCCTAGCGCAGCCAAGCCCCAGCCCTCGCGGAAGCAGAGGGTCTCCAAGGAGAACGCTCCGCCATCGGATTTATGAGAACATTTTGGTCTAAATTGTGGTGTTTTTGTAGTTTTTGTGATTTAGGTTTGAACTCTTTGGGGATCGTAAGGTTCAGTTTCGGAGCACTTTTTTTTCCTTTTCCTTTTCTTTTTTCTCTCTCATTTCTCTCATTTCTCTCTCCAAATTAAACTCTACCGTGCTCCGCCGAGGAGGAGGACAAGGACTGGAGGTGTGTGCCGGCGTTTGGGTAGAGTAGAGATGCGCCATCATCGGAGAAAGAAGATGAGGAGTTGACAGAGAGAGCGAAGGGTAAGCTATCGGCTTCTCTTCTTGTCAGGCAAATTCTTCATGTTTTACCCTAATTTACAATTCTGTGGGAGTAAAACCTTTGTAGAGTTTGTTACAAGCTTACAACGTATTGGGCTTAGAATTGAATAGGTACCTTAATTGTAAAATAGTATGATTTGAATTATAGTTCAAGGTTTGTTACAGTGTTTTCTCTCACAAAAAATACACGTAAATAAAAAATAATTCTAATCACATAATTTTAATCCATGAACCAAACGTTAACGAAAATTACTGTAATGATCAAAATGAGTCACTTTTTGTACTATATAATAATATAGTCATAACTGATATCAAATTATGTTATTCGTGTAATATTCTAAGAGTTTTGCCACATTAAAACTTCACTTTATGTGTAAGAGGCCCTAATTCTAAAATATACCTTATGAACTTAAAAGAAGTTGGTAATCGGCAAGTTCACCATGAAAATAAAATCGCATTCACACTATGAAATCAAATTTAACAAACTTGGTTATTAATTACTCATAATTTAGCCTCAAACACAAAAGAGATATCCAATTGAGAAGAAAATCAATCTTTAACGAGCTTACGTAAGTATGGAACTTCTCTCCGCACTCAGCTCAAATTCACCATTAGCAACACCATCAGCATTGGCACATTTAGCATTGCTTTCGTTTTTGCTATTAAATAGTAAAGAAAAGAAATAAAAGTTGTCACATTTTAGTTAATTGTTTGAACTACATTTTTCAAAAAGCTTACAACAACAACAAGCCTTAATCCCAATTTGATTGGGATAGGCTATATGGATTTCACTTTTCCACACGGCTCTGTTCGAAATTAAACTTTTCTGAAGGCTTAGATCTATAATGTCTTTTCTAACGATTTCGGTCCACGTAATTCTTGGTGTACTCCTCCCTCTCTTAGTATTAAGTATAAGAATGTCCTCTCAAGCACAAACTGGTGCTTCTAGCGGTCTACGTTGGACATAAACATATTGAATTGTAAAATTATGACATAGCCTTTTCCATTGAGATGTGAGTATTTATATAAAAATTACAAGATGAGATTGGGTAGGTTTTCCAACCAAATTCAAATCAAAGAATCTTCCTAAACTAGATAATTGCACTTTTTACAATTTAAATAAAGATAAAATATAATCTAGGAACTAATAATTTAGTAAATACAAAATTTAAATTTCCCTTATACGCCCCCGCACGATGGAGCGTAGGAAGCGAGTCCAATCTTCTCCTGAAGAAGAAATCGCGTGCTAGGAAGAGGCGATTTCTCAAAATACCTTGAAGCAATTAAAATTTTGAGAAAATAATAAGTGTTGTTTTATATATATATATATATATTAAGTGTTGTTTTAGATATAATTTAACTAAAAGGGTTAAATAAAAAAAATTAAAATGTTTAAATAAATATTCCAACTAAACAAATATTTTGATTTCATAATGTTTTAAATTGTATTTAAGAAAGATATGGAAGAAAATCTCAGTATTTTAAAAATAATAATAATAGTTGTTTTAGTTTAAGTATGATTTTATAAACACAAAAAGGTATTTTAGATATTTGCATAACATAACAGGATAGAAATAGTATTTAGACAAAACACTCAAAACACTCTCATGCTTTGTGTTTCATATTTTATTTTTATTTTTATTTTTATGGTACGGGTGTAGCTGTTGTCCAACTTCAAAATACTATTGTGATCAATGGTAGTACTTAACAAGTTTCTTTTTGCGTTGGCACCGTAATAGACGAACATAACAAGTTGGGCGAATACGAACGCACAGGTTAAAATTATTTTGGTTGCTTTACTTTAACTCTTGTAGATTTCCATACGAGAGACTCGCATGTTTTAGTACTTAGTAGAGTTACTCTTGTAGTTTGTCACTGTCGCTTAAGTTAGTGTAACACTTGAGTTTGACGATCTCGTTGCATGTTTTTCCTTACTCTTTTTTAAACTTGCATTGAGTTCGTTCTCATCAATCCTTTGGTTTTGCTTTTTGTAAAACTGGAATAAATGTGAACAGGTAGCCATGGAACCCAAAAATTCGTTGAAAGTTGAAAATGAAGTGGGTTTTTTTACGCCTTCTTAACTGTGAGTTTTCATAATGTACAATTTTTTTACTTTTAGCAATAATTTTTTTTGTTTTTGTTTTTTATTTTTTATTTTTATTTTTCCTTTTAGTGACAACTAGTTTTTAGCAACATAGACCAGTTTTCTTATAGTGGTTTTTTTTTTTTTTTTTTTTTTTTTTTTTTTTTTTTTCGTTTTTAGGGTTATGTTGTGTTGAAGTGTGTTTGTTTTTAAACTTAACTGATAGGAACAAGCATGTGCGTGAACTCCCGTTTGTTTCCTGTATTCATCCATGATTCTGAATCATGATTCATAATTCTTTACAATGTTTTCTCTCACAAAAAATACACGTAAAACGAGAATGATTCTAAATCATAATCCTAAATACACGGACCAAACGAAAAAGTGCTTTTAAATATGAACACGTCTAATTTTTGAATAGGCCCCTTCGAAGATTTTGCTTTAAGGCCCGAATTTACTTGTCCCAAATTTACAAAAAAAAAAAAATGATTGGGTGGTCGTTCTCCATTTAAATGAATAAAGTATTTTTGTTAATTTCACTTTGTTCCATAGTTACTCTAATAAATTTATACTTTTAAGAAAGTTACGTATTTTTATATAGAATTAAACTTATAAAAAGGTATTTGTATGACATATTTAAACTTAAATCACTAATTTTATTACTGTGTAACATTTTCATATAAAATTTGAATACCAAAGGTTAGAATAAAAAATTATGGATTTAACGTGCTTAACAAGTAAATAAATAAAAATTAGTTTGAAACTGCCACTCTCTATTGTTTAAATTTTTTTTTTTTTTTTCATAAAAAAATTTGTGAGAGCTTTTATTGTTGGTGAGAAACAGCATTAAACTCGAATTAACTTTAAAAGTTAATTAATGCTGTTTCTCACAAATATTTAAAAATTTAAACCCCCAAAAAAGAGCCATGCAGGTAAGTAACGACCCAAAAATGACGTGGCGGTTGTTGTTGGATGAGAGTATAGCAAATGATGTCGCATGAAATTAAAGCTGACTGAGGGGTGTTTAGGTAATTTAATGTTAAATGCAAGAAAAGCACTGATTGTCTCCTCAATTTCAAATGCGAAGCCCTCACAATTTCTCCCCCCTCTCTCTCCTCCGTTTCTTCTCTATTCCTCTCTCTCTCTCTCTCTCTCTCTAGATTTCGTTGCCTAGAAACGTGTTCCTGAGGGAGACGACGATAGTCTCCGGCCTCGCCCAACCCTAGCGCAGCCAAGCCCCAGCCCTCGCGGAAGCAGAGGGTCTCCAAGGAGAACGCTCCGCCATCGGATTTATGAGAACATTTTGGTCTAAATTGGGGTGTTTTTGTAGTTTTTGTGATTTAGGTATGAACTCTTTGGGGATCGTAAGGTTCAGTTTCGCAGCCCTTTTTTTTTTTTCTTTTGCTTTTCTTTTTTCTCTCTCATTTCTCTCATTTCTCTCTCCAAATTAAACTCTACCGTGCTCCGCCGAGGAGGAGGACAAGGACTGGAGGTGTGTGCCGGCGTTTGGGTAGAGTAGAGATGCGCCGTCATCGGAGAAAGAAGACGAGGAGTTGACAGAGAGAGCGAAGGGTAAGCTATCGGCTTCTCTTCTTGTCAGGCAAATTCTTCATGTTTTACCCTAATTTACAATTCTACACAAAGTTCCTTTTAAAAAAAAAAAAAATTTCTTGGCCTTCTGGCATGTGAATTCCATGGTCATTGTTATGATTATTTTATTTTATTTTCAAATTTTGAGGTTGATGTGGAAGCCGTTGCTCAGACTCAGTCCTTTTCTTTTAGTTGCGCGCAGCTCTCTGCTCTGCATGTGGCTGTTGCAATTGATCAGATAGAGCTTGGTTAGGCATTTCTTCTTTGATCTTTACTCTTGTCCTCAGACTAATTTTCTTTTCTTTTTTGTTTTTTCTTATTTGTTTGTTTCTCGGGAAAATATTTTCCACACTGATGATTTTGGATCAGTTTGGTAACACTGATGATTTTACATGTTTTTGAGTTTCTGATTGGATGTAACATCACAAACACTTTATTTTCATTTTCTGTCAATACTCAAATTTACAGAGTGGTCGGCTAAAATAAAAAGAAAAAACTTTATTGACATTATAAACGTACTTAAATTTTCTTTTGGCTTATGGGATTTATTTACTTTCTTCATTGGCCTGGTTTAGAAGAAATAAGTCTTTTTGTGGGTGATTTCATTATACTGATAGGTGATTCAGTGAATTTTTTGGTTATTAGATTGATGAGCTTCAAAGGTTTTTCTGATACACCTGCCCTGCCAATAACGAGGATTCTTTAGCAAGCCAAAATCCCAATGCAGGAAAAGAACATCTTGTTTCGAGTAAACTTAAAAGGATTCTTTCTTTCTTTTTGCCATGGATTGTGTCTATAATTTTAGAGAGTTTTAATCCTACACGGAATGGATTTTCTCTGTGTTTAGGATTAGTTTTAGACCTTATTTTCCACGAACAATTTTTTTTTTTTTTTTTTTTTAAATGTTTTTAAGCTCGTTGTCCTCTCATAAGAATAGGTAAAACACTATTGTTACGTGTTGGTGAGTTGAAGCCTAGCTTTCTCTTCTTTTTATGCATGGTTTGCAAAGCAAGTTGACAATGGCTGGTTCAAAGGTGTACAATGATAGATTTAAAAACAATATTCGTGCTCCCATTATCCCCAGGCAAGCTTGCGAATCTATTTCTTTTAGTTTTTTACTCTTTTAACTTTTTCCCCTCTAAAAGCAATGAAAAGATTGAGTGAAATGACAAATGATTGATGATGCTTGTAACATGAAGGTTAATAGCCCTGAAGTAATTGCAAGTGATAATCCAAAGATTAAAAAAATTGCTTTTTAGTCATTGCTTAATGTTGTTTTGATCTTTTTTTTTTTTTTTTTTTTATTTTGGGGTAAGGTTTTGTGGAGGATAACTCTTCCTCCATTTTCTTTTCTTCACTATTAATAAAGCTTGTTTCTTTTCATAAAAAAAAACACAAGTATTACAACCGGTGCTAATTGCAACTTAGCATTGAAATTTTACTGGTGTTATGGCTGCAGAAGTGATTCTTCTTTTTTGTTTTGTGGCTGCAGAAGTGATCCTTCTTTTTTGTTTTGTTTTTTTTTTTTGTTGTTGTTGTTGCTAAGATTGATAATATGCCGTAACTCACCTTATTTCATTGTTTTATATGCTTCTTTTTTGTTCACATTGATTCACCTTACTTGGATTTGATTCCAATATAGGTTCATTTTGCTAATGGATTACTACCTTTCCTACATCAGGTGTGACAAAATTTTTCTAATAAGTTTATTCTTGATGCACAAGCAACATTCTCCAAGTGAAATATAACTCAAGTTATAACTCAACCTTGTCATGTACACAAATGAAATATATTTGTGGTTTTTGGTTTGGTTTGATGATAATTCTGTATTTGATTAGAAGTTAATTCTATAAATACTCATACCTTTGATCTGCTATGGTCCTACTAGCTAGCATTTGCTTTAAAGGACATTAAGAAAGAATTTACCAAAAAAAAGGGGTCAAAATAAGAAAGAACATTCAAAGATGCTAAGTCTTGAGGAGCTTATTTGGATAGCTTTCTTATTGCCTGTAGGTACAAAGGAGTGGTTTATTTGGTTCCTCATGTTGGCAAGCTGGGCATAAATCAAAAGTAAGCACGGCGATAGAAGATTTTAGTGCAAGTCTGGTGGAGATGAGTAAGCCTAGTGGAGATGAGTATTGTTTATTGATATATTCTTTAATACCTTTTTTTAGCTTGTTGATACTTTTTTTTTTTTTTAACATGCTAACTTCTCATTGTTTGATAAGTAAAGAAATGAGTTGGCAAACAAAAGCTAACTACTATAAAAGTCATGAAAACAAATCATATACAATATTAACCGGATATTAAAATATTTTATAATGTATTTTTATTAATTCTTAACAGTACATTGATTAGAAAACCCATCATGTAAGTCAATCATTGTGAGCCCTTTCATTATTCCATAAATTGCAATAGTATATTGTCTTTTAAGAGTCAAGTTGATGCCCTTACCTCATTTCTATTTGTTCTTTTTAAACTTTGTCATCAACCTTACTGTCCAAATACTATATTCACGTATAATTACATGATGAATCAAGAGATTTAGCAACAACAATTTTTGGAACTATTGCAGAAAAATTTATACTTTGCACTTGAATTGATCTGATGGAACATACAATTGAGGTACATTGTTATATTCTTTGTTACTACATTTATTATACTTATACTATAACTGAGGTTCAATGATTTTAGCTATTCTCTGGGTTATTTGGTAGGAGAGGAATCAGAGAGGAATCAGAGGATTTTTGAGGGAAAAGAAATGATATTTGAGGATTTATTTGAGAAGGCAAAATACGTAGCTTCTACATGGGCTTCAACAGATCCATCATTTATTCAATTCTCAGTATCCTTAATTCTGTTAAGCTGGGATGACGTGCTAAGATAGTCTTTTTAGACTTGTCTTGTATTTAGTTCAATAACCTTTTGTTTGTTCTCCTCTTGTTAGTTCTTTTCTTTTGTGTTTCAGATGCCTTTCTCATCCATCTAAGAACTTCATTTGTAATTTATTATATTAATGAAGCTCTTTGTTTCTTATCCAAAAAAAAAAAAAAAATACAAATTTCCTACGATTAGCTTTTCCTCTATTAGGATGGAATATCAATTATCCAGAATTTTGTTACTACATCGAGCGCTACAGAGCATTGTATACATATTAAAATATTAAAAGTTCTAACCAAGGCTATGCATGTGCTGATTATAGACATACGGTTAGTCAATTGCTCGAGGCCTCTGAAGTTCGAATTTGAAATGTCAACAAAGTCCACAAGTTTGATGATGTAAATAGTGGAAAGAGGACCTTCAACATAAATCTTTTGCTATATAACATGTCAACTAACTCCATAGGTGTGGTATTAATGGTTGTGTTTGGGATTTTTTAGCCTCTTGACTGTTTTATTGTTGTTTATTTATTTATTTATTTTTTTTGGAAATTATTTTTTTATTCTGTACAAATTGATGTTGTATGTTCCCATTTGTTCTTTTGCAATTGGTGATCTCTACTTGGGTTTCCTTACCCTGAATCATAGAAAATCGCCTGATTTTGATATTAATTGTAATTTTGATAAAGCTGAATTTCTTCTAAGTTGCATTTTTGTTTGGCAACCGTAGAAAGCTGCCATTAAGTTTCAGTCTTTTGTCTCAGCCCCAAGATCAAGTTCAACATAGGAATTTTAGTTGTGGAAACTGAGGAGGCTGTTTAGCTTAAAAGGAGTTCCTTCTCTTCTAAATATTGGTTTAAGTCATGCCAGATCATGACTTTACACGATTTTTGCTCTTTTTACTTTTTGTTAATTCAAATATTTAAATGTATTTGGTCTTGACTATATGTATTCATTATTGAATAAAATGTTGATCGTAGGTTGATAGAAATCTCTTAGACTCTCTACCTTATATGCCCGTCTTTTTATTCTTCGACAATAAGTGCAATGAATTAGTGACCATCATCAATAGCAAAGTGTTTCACTCTTTTATATTAGTTATAGAAAGCAATTAAAGTTAACAATGTTTCTTCCGAATTTGACACAAAACATTGTTATATTTTATTTGTTATTACATTTGTGTTTATTACATATACATTGTAATGACCTATCACATTGATTGAGCTGCTAAAGCAAGCATGTGGCTTGCACGTGCAGCCTTTGCTAGTATATATCACTAAATCTTTTAACAGTTGCCCCCCTTCTTGAAATTCTTATGTCTTTGGTGTGTATTCTTATGAGGTTAACTAAAACAATTGTACCGCTTGATTATTTTTTGCTAAGTGAGTCACTGCGTGACTAAGTTTGGATTAGTTTTGCATTCCTTTTCTCTAACTTTGTCTTTCTTCTTCATGTCTCCTCTTCCAACTCTCTACATGACAGAATAATCATAAAATTAGTTGAACCTACTCCTGGCGAAACGTATACCAAAGCAAACTAGTCTCTCTCACAAAAGCTTGTAGAAAGCTGAAGTTAATGAAGAAACCAAGCCGAGGTCAGATTTTCCATTGTAATTTTAGAGTTTTTACTTCATTTTTGATGTCTGCAGTTTTCATTATCATTCCTCATGATAATTACCGGGTTTAAGTTGCTGAAAATGTGTGGAAATACTACTTATTTCAAATTTTTATGTTTTAAGTTGAGAATTTTTGGTTAATCCATGAGATTGGCTAATGATTTTGAGAGTTTGATATATCTTATAAAGTTTAGAGGAAACAAATATGAATTTAGAATTCAGAATTTTGCTCGGGACCTCTTGCCCAAGTACTTCAAGCACAACTTTTTGTATGTTTCTTCCATCTTCTATCTTATATTTAGCTTCTAGAGGTCCTTGATTTTCTGTTATTTGTGCTGGTCAATGATGTTTGGAGATAAAAATTCAAATTAGGAATGAAACCCATTTCTTAGGAGCCTTGACATTGAAGGGCTGAAGGCAAGAGAAGCAAGCATCGTTTGATTGCTATTTGATTAGTGCACTCTCCTTCTCCCTGTTTTTCCCTCCAAATCATGTCATCTCAGGTGCTTAATTTTCTTGAAAATATTATAATGAGGAAAGAGGCAATATTGCATTTCATAGGTCAGATACTTCAATTTCTGTTTGGCTTTGAATGAAAAATTCTGACAAATTTAACATTTTCGGTGGCTTTTCTGTGTGGTATGTAGAGTTTGTAAATTATTGATTTTCTTTTGTTCTTAGATGTTAACTCTTACAAGATAAGAACAATAATAAATAATTTAATCGATGATGCTGATTCAATGAAGTTTGCATTTTTAACAATAATTTTTTAAAATGTTTCAATGAGTGTTGATTTGTGTTCAATGAAGGGAAAAAAAATTCACTGATTGTATTGATTTGTTTTAAATTCTTGCATTTTTTGTATATATTAGTAAATGTTGCATTTTCAGGAATGTCCCATCTAGCAAGTAGGAAGTGTCATTTGTTTATTTGAAAAATTTTGGCGTCTTCTTTTGTATTCCTCACTTGTTAGGAATTCAGATGCTCATTTAATGAAGTTTCATTTAAATTTTTGTTAAAATGTTTCAATGAGTGTTGATTTGTTTTACTTTTTACTATGCTTTTGGTTAGGGAGATGGAGATTTATTTTTTACATTGCATTCACTATCAAAGGGTTTATCATTGGATTATGCTTTGAAGGAAATCTCTTTTGGATAATTAAATTCTAATCCAACTTTTGATCTTTTTACATCTAAAGTTAGCTTTATTTAATTTTTATTTATGAAGTTTTGTATTATTTGTCTAGGCTTTCTACACTATACATGCACATAAAGTAATATTACAATGAGAAAGAATAGAAAAATATGTGGTATAGTGATAAACAGCACAATTAGAATCCTTTTTAACTTCTTTATTTTCATTATCATCATTACTATTTTTTTTTTGTAAATTGCAGTGTTGTGTTTGTGTTCAATTAATCTATTTGAAGATTCAATAAGGAACATAGATACATTGTTGTAGGCTTTGATTCGGTGGGATACTAGTTGTAACTATTCAAATACAATTTTTGTCCAAGCTTCTATTATCTTTTGTGTGTGACACTTCAGTACAGGTACCTTTCACTGATTAATATGTTTGACATTTAATTTTCCATTCTACTTAATTATCCTCTGTTATTGAAAATTACACATATACTCTTGTATTTGACATTTTAAATTCAATGTTACATTATTGACCGCATAATAAGTCATGTCTCCTTTCTTGAAAGTTATATGATGCATTACATTTTCTGGCATGTAAAAAACTAAAAGTACATATACAAGTCCGGGTTTTGGGTATCAGATCAATTTGTGTAAGTTCTCCTTGCCTAAGTGTAAAAATAACTTTGATAGTCCCACCTCATTTATCTTTGCTAATGTATTTTTTTATCCCAATTCATGAAAATTCCTGCTATTTTAATCAACAGCAGGTTCGTTTTCTACCTTTGAAGATCCAATAAGCAACGCAGGTACATTGCTATTTGTTGTAGGATATTAACTACATTAGCTGCCACAGAAATGCAGCTCATATAAATGGTTGTTTGATTGCATATATATTGTACATATTGCCCAAAAAAAATGCCTATGTTCTATGAGCTTTGTTTGGTTCTAGTACTTTTAGTTTGTTCTATAACTTTAGTAATTTTGTTACGAAATAGAAAAGATTAATCATTTCGTCTCTCATTATCAATGTTTGATGTGATTATTGAATGTCACTGCAAAACGAGAGTTTGAAATTATTTCAAATGATTTCATGCCCAATTTTTTTTTGTAGTTGCTCCTTAACTAATTTAAATATGGCTTGTAAATTCATTACCAAAAAAAAAAAAAAAAAAAAAAAAAGAAAAGTTTGTCCTAATACATAAAAAAGCACATGCCTTGCACGTACCTCCCTTCCCTAGTAGTTATATATTACTAAGTGCCTAAATTAGCTTCGTGGGGAAGCTTTGTTAATCTTTTTGTTCCATTTTTGTCCTCCTCATTTTCCTCTGTTGTATATTTTGAGAAAAGGTAAATTTTGGATATGATATGAAATTGATTGCTCAAACAGATTGAAATTTAAAGCCACTATTTGACTCAAATCGATATCAAAACCTCATATTCTTTTGTCTCTCTTCTTCAAACTGGTTTTTCTTAGCAAGTGTGGAGACATAGAAAAGAAAAAAAAAAGAGATTGCATTCAAGAATTAACTGAGTGTGGAGGAACGAACAAGATGACGACAACATCGAATAGTTGTTGGCTGTGGATTTTGGCGGTGCTTCAAAAGGCCAATCGCCGTTCGCAGGTCCCCCCTTTGGCCTTCTTCTTTAGTTTTTAGTCGGCTTCCTTTGATTTTATTTGTTGATCACTTAGCTTCTTTTTCATGGCCACCGCCTGACTACCAATTAACATGTTGTATACATAAAATGTTCAACCACTTTTTCCCAGGAAATACGAGCGAGCAGGAAAAAAAAAGAGAGGATTCTACTTACTGCGTATATGTTATGGTCAAGAACTTCTCCGGAGTTGGATTTCTTCCTACCACAATTTGATTCTCAACTTTCCTCCTTGTAATCAAACAATAGCCTGAAGAACTGTAAGCAAACAATGGCCTTAGATTGCACTGCAGATTTAAATTGTTTATTGACATGATCTGTTTAGATTGTTGTCGTAATCTGTTTGATTGTGTAGAAGCAAAAAGAAATGGAAAGAAAATAAAAAAAAGTAACAAGAGCGTGAATAATGAAGAATTCAATGGACGAATCCTTAATTTTATGGCTTAGTAAGTGATTTAGTATTGATAATAATTAATATTATCAAAGTGATGAATATTTTAGGATGTTTATCTGTATATATACTGAATGTTTCGTTTTCAAGAATGTATTGGGTACTTGAAGAATTTCTGGGTGTTTTTATATCTTTCTCACTTGTTGAATGTTGATTCAATGAGTTTTCTTGTTTGGTATTTGTTAAAAGTTTCAGGGAGCATTGTTTTGTTTTTCTTTAAAAGAAAAAAAGTGTTTAGACTACCAAGCTTTATGGATAGTTTTCCAACACATAGGAAACTTCTATTATATTTGAGCTGGGTTATCCAAATTCATTCACCGCCATCAACATCTTGTCTTCAGTGTTTGTTGACTCCACCTAGGTAATTTTGTGATCAAACTCAGTTACTTCATCGTTCTTTCTATTTGAATATCTTCCATGTTGAGGAGTTTCTTAGTTGTCTTTAATATATAGCTTGAATTATTAAAATATAAATGGAAAGCATTCATGGCAGTAAGTCATTTTTCTTCTTGGTTAATTTTGAGGTTGGAGAACATGGTGAGGAATTGGGAGCATAAGTGGAGAATCGAGGAAATAAAGAGGGGAAGAGAGAGAGGAGAGAGAGGGTCTGAGAGACTAGAGAGCAACAAAAAGAAAAGTTGAAAAAAGAAAAAAAGGGACTCAATTTCTGCCAAGTCCCCCACTGAGAAAAGAAGGTTGAAAAAATGAAAGAGCAATTTGGAGTTTTGGACAAGCTTCTGTGTGATCCCCATTGGCCATTCTAAAAGAATATAAAACAAAGCAAAAATTATAACTTTGAAAGGTAACCTAGCATGAATTCATGCTTTTATAAATTTAGAATTAGAATAATTAAAAGAACATTTTGTAAATTTTCTAGAAAGAAACTTTTTTCTATTATTTTGGGAATAGTAAAAAATTAATGCAGAATAAATAGGCTAAGGAAGAAACCTTATCTTCCTAAAAGAAACTATCCTAATTAAAGATAAACTCTAACCTATCCTAATTAAAGATAAACTGTAACCCTAGAAACCTTATCTTTAAGATAAACCCTTTATCCTCTGTTTTATTTAAATTCAAATACAAAACCCTTATCTAACTGACACTCCCCCTCAAGTTGGTGCAAAGATATCTATCATGCCCAACATGCTAACTAGAAACTCAAATTTCTGCCTTAGGAGTCCCTTTGTTAGAATAAGTCATTTTTCTTCTTGGTTAATTTTGAGGTTGGACAACATGGTGGGGTGTTGGAAGCATAAGTGGAGAATTGAGAAAATAAAGAGGAAAAGAGAGCGATTTAGGGGAGAATAAGGATCTGAGAGACTAGAGAGCAACAAAATAAAAAGTTGAAAAAAGAAAAAAGGGACTCGACTTCTGCCAAGTCCCCCACTGAGAAAGGAAGACTAAAAAAATGAAAGAGCAATTTGGAGTTTTGGACAAGCTTCTATTTGATCCCATTGGCCATTCTAAAAGAATAAAAAAAAAAACAAAATAAAAATTATAACTTTGAAAGGTAACCTAGCATGAATATATGCTTTTATAAATTTAGAATTAGAATATTTAAAAGAACATTTTATAAATGTAGAATAATTAAAAGAACTAGAATATCTATATTGAACCACTATTTTAGTTGTGAATATTTTCATCTTCTTCAGCTCCAGTTGACATGCGTATTGGTTTGATTTTTCTGATAATTGCAGGATATTTGAAGAGGCTAAGGGTTTCATGTCCAACATGAAACATTTTTTCAGCCCAAGGGTTTCATGTCCAACATTTGACGATTGGAGTCTATTGTGAATTGAACGAGTGGAACCAAAGTGGTGGTAACAAAAGAAATAGTGTTCATGCTGTTGCAACGAATATATATGCTTTTTGTGTCATTACAATGCATTCATTATGGCATTTACATTTTCTTGTCAGTTTTAATTTTACCATTTGTATGGTTGAAAAACTACTTAAATAACTCATTTTATATGAAAAATTTAAGGCAAGAAAGGTGAAATCAGAATGAAAATCCAAGAAAGGGAGAGGAAGATTGATCATTGGGACATGATAGATAATTGTAAGAAAAAAGCGTCTTTGCTTCAGCTCAGTGCGCATATTCCCCATCCCCATCAATATTCCTCTCCTTCTTTTGAATTTGGATATCGATTTCACCACTCTTATAAGTAGTTTATATTTACTTATGTATATAATGATACTAATAATTGATATAAAGAAAAAGGAGAGAGAAAAAGACATGAGCTGTGTAATATTTCCATCTAATTTATTTTCTATATTTTTCTCCTTCAAAGTAAACTACTTATTCTTCTATCACTTTATTTCTCATTAATGCACATATGTTAATGTTCAAGTTGAGATATGTTCATGAATGTACATAATATCAGTGACGACTTTTCAAGATTTTGTACTGTATGGCAGCATTTTTTTTGCTCCGTTTGTTGTAGGATTTTCAGGTAGGACCCATGGTTAACGTTTGAGTTGTAATCTCGTTTTGCAGCCTAGAGTAAGAAAATGTAATTATCCTTGACGAGATAGACCATTTTTGACATGGAGCACTTTGCAGGAGAAGGTTTTATGCTCTGTTCAGTTGATGGAATCTATCGTGTTTTGTATGTGTGAATTAAGAATCATGCACAAGTATTTATTATTGCAATAGCTCCACTTTAAAATTGATGTTCTTGTCTCTTTTTTTTTTTTTTTTTTTTTTTGGGGGTTAATGTTAGTCATTCTTGGTTAATTGGTCATTGAATCTTCACAACCTTTTTGTAAGAAAAACCTGAACATGTATTACTGATAGGAACCGGAAGTTGTTAGTGTATAGTAGGAGGTCGAAGCGTTAGTGTAGTTGGTTGGTGAAACCGACGTGGACCGGGAATAAGTAGACTTGAGTAGATTTGGTTATTAGAAGTCTTCTTTGAAGTTGTGTGTCCATGTAATAACATAATTCGGTTAGAGTTTTAGTTTAGTCCTAGAAGATATAAATAGGCGGGAGTCCTTAGGGATTGGTTATCTTTGGAGTCTGTAGTTTGAGAGGAGAGACGGTGATTCTCTCGAATAATCACCGAGTGTGTAAATCTTCCGTCGTTAATCAAGAGATTTCCATCAAATTGGTATCGAGCCGCTCCGATTGGGAATGGTTGCGCCCGTAGAGAAAATGGAAGGTAGAGTGGAATTGGTGGAGAAGGACATCGGAGAGCTTAAGGGAGCGGTTGGACAGCCCAACTCCATGTCCTTCCGTCGTCAGCTGCGAGAAACTGCTGCACCGTGTAGAGGGTCGTAACACTTTCCGCAAATCGAGATACATGGAACACATCATGAATCCGTGCAAAAGACGGAAGTTGCGCATTTAGGCAACCTCACCAATCCTCTCCAACACCATGAAGGGACCATAGAAGCGAGGACTCAACTTTTCATTGCGTCGACGAGCCAACGATCGCACCCGATAAGGTTGTAGTTTCGTGAAAACCCAATCGCCAATCGCAGTGGACATCCCGACGCTTGTCCGCATACACCTTCATGCGTTCTCGGCGGTGAGACAAACGCCCCTTCAATTCGCGAAGGATGTCGCTGCGGTCACGTAATCGACGGTTCACGCCTTCCCACCGCCAACTACCATCCTCCCAACGAAGAGAATAGGGGCGTCCCGACCATATAAGGCGAAAAGGAGTCATGCCCGCGAATCGCGGAAAGTAGTATTGAACCAAAACTCACCACCCTATCCAATTAGGCCATCGAGATGGTTTGTTACCACAAAACACCGCAAGTAGTCCTCTAAACTCGACAACCACCACCGCCGGCCCATCGGGCGGTGGGTGGTACGCAGAGCTCATACGTAGCTCGCACCCGCCAATCGAAATAACTCCTTCCAAAAGTGACTAATGAACACGCGGTCCCCGCCGAGACGATAGAACGCTGAAAACCATGCAGCGAACCACCCCGCACAAAACGGCCGCAACCTCCCGAGCCGTAAAAGGATGAGAGAGCGCAAAAAAATGCACATACTTGGTGAGACGATCCACCACCACCAAAATCGTATCGCGTCCCAACGCCTTAGGCAGCCCCCCAATAAAGTCCAAAGACACATCGTCCCAAACTTGCTCCGGAATTGGCAAAGGTTGCAGTAAACCCGCCGGCTTCAAGGCATCATACTTCACCCTCTGGCATGTGTCGCATTCGGCGACCAAGCGCTGAATGTCACGCTTCATCCCGTCCCAAAATAGGACAGCAGCCATGCGCTTATAAGTGCGAAAAAATCCGGAGTGACCCCCCACTGCTGAAGAATGGAACTCTCGGAAAAATCTGATGACCAAGGGCGAATGCTTTGGCAATACCAACCTATCCTTGAAATAGAGCCGGCCACCCTTAAGTTGATACCCCACCTTGAAATGGGGATCCAACAATAGGCCTTGAACGATTGTCCTCAATTTTTCATCCTTCTGCACTTCCTCCTCAATAGCCTCTAATTCCCGCATGTGGACAACGGAAAACGTGTGCAACAGAGGTTCCTCGTGTCGCCGTGAAAGAGCATCAGCCACCCGATTATCCCGCCCCGGTTTATACTGAATCTCGAAGTCTAAACCAATGAGTTTGCAAATCCATCGTTGCTGGGCCTCATTCATGATTTGTTGTTCGAGGAGAAACCGCAGCTACGTTGGTCCGTTCGCACAATAAAGTGATGCCCAAAAGATAATGACGCCACTTCTTCGTAGCCAACATTAACCGCCATGAGCTCGCGCTCATAGACAGACCTGGCGCGCGCACGCTCCGAAAGAGACTGACTGATAAAAGCAATTGGCCGACCGTCTTGCATCAAAACCGCCCCTAATCCTCGCCCAGACGCATCCGTCTCAATGATAAATGTCTTGGTGAAGTCCGGTAAGGCAAGCACCGGAACAGAGACCATCCGTTGTTTTAGTTCCTCAAATGCTCCTTGTGCCTCCTCGGTCCACAAAAACGCGTCCTTTTTAAGGAGACGTGTTAGAGGCTCGGCGATCTTCCCATAATCTCTGACAAAACGTCGGTAATAACCGGTGAGTCCTAAAAATCCCCGAAGATCTCGAATGGACTTAGGCATGGGCCAGTCAACCATGGCCGTAATCTTCTCCGGATCAGCCTGAACCCCGGAATCCGTGATAATATGGCCCAAATATTCCACCCGCGGCTGTCCAAAAACACACTTTTTCCTGTTGGCCACCAATTGATGTTGCTTGAGCAAGTCAAAGACACATCTCAAATGCTGCAAGTGTGTTTCCCAATCCTTACTATAAACGAGAATATCGTCGAAAAAGACCAAAACAAATTGCCGTAAATGAGAACGGAAAACCTCATTCATTAAAGATTGAAAGGTTGCCGGGGCATTTGTTAGGCCAAAAGGCATAACCAAAAATTCGTAATGGCCCGCGTGAGTACGAAACGCTGTTTTCGGTGTATCCTCCTCTCGTACTCGAATTTGATGGTAGCCGGATTTCAAATCCAATTTGGAAAAGAAAACCGCCCCTCCAAGTTCGTCCAATAACTCGTCGATGGCAGGAATCGGAAATCGGTCCGGAATTGTAATCTTGTTTAACGCGCGATAATCCACACAAAAACGCCATTCGCCTGTTTTTTTATTGACTAGCAACACTGGACTCGAAAACGGACTATTACTATGCTTAATGATTCCTGCAGCCATCATTTCCTTCACAATTCTTTCGATCTCATTTTTTTTGTGAATGTGGAAAACGGTAAGGTCTCAAATTGGGAGGATCTGCCCCTTCTTTAAGTGGAATAGCATGGTCATGAAATCGTGAAGGAGGAAGGCCTGCGGGTGGTTCAAACAGCGAATTAAACTCAGTGAGTAACCCTCCAAGGCAGCATCCTCGATGACATTGGCCGCAGCTGTGCTTCAAACGCGGAAATTGTTGGATGGGTCTCTGGAGGTCTTGGTGCAATGGAAAGATCTTCCGGAGTGTGACAGTACTTGGGAATCGTGGGAGTTGTTATCTGCCCAGTTTCCTGACTTGAACCTTGAGGACAAGGTTCTTGCGCATGGGGAGGGTGATGATAGGAACCGGAAGTTGTTAGTGTATAGTAGGAGGTCGAAGCGTTAGTGTAGTTGGTTGGTGAAACTGACGTGGACTGGAATAAGTAGACTTGAGTAGATTTGGTTATTAGAAGTCTTGCTGAAGTTGTGTGTCCATGTAATAACAGAATTCAGTTAGAGTTTTAGTTTAGTCCTAGAAGATATAAATAGGCAGGAGTCCTTAGGGATTGGTTATCTTTGGAGTCTGTAGTTTGAGAGGAGAGACGGTGATTCTCTCGAATAATCACCTGAGTGTGTAAATCTTCCGTCGTTAATCAAGAGATTTCCATCAATTACTAACCCTAATGCCTCTCTTTGGGACTGAAAATTATAAAGAATTTAACGATCATATTGCTTGGTGATTTGTGCATATGTTTTAACCTTTGAATTCAATTTGTTTCACACCCATGATTTCTCCTTTTATATTGAAGCATGCATTATGTGATGCCTAACTTGTTATTTAGCTACCTGGTTATCAAAGTTGCAGTTATTGGAGCTATTGAAGTAAATTGGGACACATGAGTAGGTGGCTCTTCAGTTGGCTTTGCTTTGAAATTGTTTGATGTTTTCATAGGAACTATTGTCTAGAGTCTGGACTTTAAGCACCTTTTTTTTTTTTTTTTTGTTTGAAATTTGGTTAAGTCTTCGAACTACCCGTAGTGTAATATTTTTAGAGTCTATCTTAAACTTAAGAATTTCACTGGTTTATTGTGTATAACATCGTTACCTTTTTGGTTTAAATGTGATGCCACACCTTTGCCAATTCCCTATTTATTCTTTATTTTTGAGGTGATTGGAAAAAAATAACGTATTTGTATGATCTAGCAAATAACATGATTATGTTAATCTTTTAACTTTATTTTTTCCCGTATATGTCAAAATATGTTATATTCAACTGGAATGAGTTATTAAATAGCAAGAAAATTAAGTTTTATTTTTATTTTTATTTTATTTTTGAAAAATACCACATGCATTTTAGTAAAATATAAAAGCATGAAATTTATGTCCATACATCCTTTAGTTTCTCAAATTATATTTTGTGAAGATGTGTATAGCCTTAAGAAACTGAATGAAGACTTCTATTATTAACTAAAAAAAAACTAAACAATAATAAAAGGAGTAGAGCTTATAATATTTTCATAATGTTTTCCACATATGTATGTAGGTGGCATCCAACTAGTATACATTTATGATTATTGCGATTATTATGATTAGTACACATCTTTTTATTTACAGGTTTCTCAATGTGGAGATTGGAATATAAGAACATCAGCTCACCGTTTGGGATGTTGGGGTCAGGACAAGGTATGAAATTTTGAAGCTCGTCTCCACACCTACTATATGCCAGAATATTATGTGCCTGTTTTTACCGCAGGGTTTGAAAACTGTGAACTTTTTTTTTTTTTTTTTTTTATAAGAACAAAAACTTTCATTAATAATGAAAACATTACATTACAAATGAAGAGGCATAGATGGACGAGTGATCCACCTACAACTGATTAAAGCAATAACGAAAATAAAATAAATATCACAAATTAAGCATAATGTACAGTTTATCTCAGTACATCATCCAAACTTAACAAAATTAGGGATAATGGATAATGCTTAAAAGCTGCATCTGTTGAAGTCGAAATAGACGCTAAATTCTTTGCTTTCTCGAATAAATCCTTGAATGACATCTCTTTATCTACAAAAATCCTCTGATTTCTCTGCCACCAAATGACCCAGAGGATAGCCAAACACATCGCACGCCAAATTGTTTGGGCCTTCTTGTTCTTTCCAAAGCCGAACCAGTCTTCCACTAGAACCGTGCTACTATGTGCTGGAAAGACCCAACTTAAATATGCTGCCCCCAATAGCTTCGACCAGAGTCTCCGAGCCTAGTCACAATGCAAAATCAAATGATTCATAGATTCAGAATTTGATATGCACATTACACACTAATTTGGAGTAAAAAAAACTAGAGGTCGTTTCTGACACTAAATCACATGTTCAATCTTCTATGAAAAAATATAGCTAGACAAAAACCTTAATTCTAATAGGAGCAAATAGACTTCTAAATGAATTTATAGGGTTCAGAGGTATATTCTGGTCTTTAGCTAAAGAAAGAAAAAAGGAATTGCAAGAGAAGCAATTGGAATCACACTTCCACTCTTTTATCACTGTAAGAATGCCTAGAAGAAAAAGTCCGCAAAGTTGTCATGAGATTTTCAAATTGAACAGACTCTCTATCATTAAGATTTCTATGAAAACCAAAATTCCAATTAATGATTGAGTCGTCACCTCTAATAACTACGGGGTTGTTCTTTTCGAACAAAACTCAAAAAAAGTTTGAACTCAAGTTACAACTTTATTCAAGTTTATGTTCTTTTGTAAATTCTTTTGTAAAAAGTTTAGGGCTAAACTCGAGTTCAGGTTTTCCCTTAAACTAGAATTTAGAAACTTGAACTCAAAGTAATGAACAATATTTTTTTTATTTTTAAAAATATCATAATTTTTTCGTTTTAATTTTGATTGTGATGTTTTTTTCTATGCATTCACAATGAAAAAATGAAGAAAATTCCACCCATATACCCTATTAAAATTTTTCATTATCATTGAGTTTTAATTAAAATACTATCTAAATACAAATTTAAGTTTTGACCAACTCAAACACAAACTCAAAAAGATTCTCGATTCAAATCATAACTCAAATTTGCACATCCAAACACAAACTCAAGTTACAACTTCAACTTAAATTATAACTCAAATTCAACTCAAAATCATCACTCAAATCACCCTAACTCAAAAATGCAAAAGAACAACCCCTACATCCCCTCCCTGAGATTAGGCTATAAAGCCTACGAAAGATGATTGCAAAAGGCAAATCACCACACCACTTATCTTCCCAAAATCTAATTTTACTACCATCCCCCACTTCCCAACTCACCCTTTGAAGAAACGAATTTAGAGCTTGAGAGATAAATTTCCATGGATTGCTATGAGATCCTGTAGAAAGGAGCCGATTAGGTTATATAAATAGGATAGTGTTATTTTTGTAAATTAGGATTTCTGATTTAGTTTCCTAATAAATGGGATCAGTTATTTAATTGATTCATAATTTAGTTACTTTCCTAGTTTGTTGAGATTCCTAACTTTGTGGGATTCTCCGTTTACTTTCCTAGAATAAGTGGACTGGGATGTCGGCCACTCAAGTATAAATATTAGGGCTGTATTTCCTTTGATTAATAAGAAATTCTCTTCATCAAAATTCTCATAGTATCAGAGCCGAATTCAAAACCCTAATCGACTCTATCATCAATCTCTCATCATGACCAAATACGGCATGAATACCCAAACCAGTTCCTCGGAAGTCTAGTCAAGACCCGAGCAAATTTCTCCAGCCATCAACGCTGATAATCCCTCGGCCAATATCATAAAAAACTCACCTCTTCTTGTTACCAGTCACAAACTCAATGGCCACAATTTCCTTCAGTGGTCACAATCCGTCCTCATATATGTATCTAGCAGAGAAAAAGGTGAGTATCTCACCGGTGAGGTCCCTGTTCCAGCAGCAACAGATCCCTAGTATCGGACGTGAAAACAAAAAATCACATAGTTATGTCATGGCTAATAAACTCCATGACCACCGAAGTTGGAGAGAATTTCCTTATCTACAAAAGAGCCAAGGAAATTTGGGATGCGGCACGTGAAACCTACTCCAGTTCTGAAAATACCTTAGAACTTTTTGAAATTGAAACTCGATTTCATGATATGCGACAAGGGGAGATGACAATCACTCAATATTTCAACACAATAACCCGGTACTGGCAGCACCTTGATATGTTTGAAATATATCCCTGGAAATGTCGTGATGATGCAGCTTTATACAAAAAGATTGTTGATCAAAAGAGAACATTCAAATTTGTCCTTGGTCTCAACAAGGATCTGGACGAAGTAAGGGGGAGAATCATGGGAAGCAGGCCACTGCCTTCCATCCGAGAGGCATTTGCTAAAGTCAGAAGGGAAGAAAGCAAGAATAAACTGATGATGACAGAAAATATGAGCACCCCGGTTACTGAAGGTTCGGCCTTATATACACACAACTCATCTCAGGATAATAGGCAAAGAAGAGGAAGACCATGGTGCGACCATTGCAAGAAGCCTGGTCACACTAGAGAAAATTGCTAGAAAATACATGGAAACTCCCGATTGCTCGCCAGATCGAGATACCAACAGAAATGTTGTCACCACTTCAGAAAACCCCAAAGACCACTCCGAAAACCAAATTGCTCACTAGGGAGCAGATTGAGGTATCGCAGGTTACCGGACAGTATCGTCCTTCTCAATCCACATCACCCACTACTAAACAACATTCTAGCATGGTAGTACATCAAGGTACATTTTCCTTTGCTCATATTGCGAAAACCAGGAAATTAAGACCATGGATAATTGATTCTGGGGTTTCGGATCACATGACTAGAGATATTAATGTCTTCCACAAGTTTAGTGCCTATTCTAGTCCTAGCACAGTACGAATAGCCGATGGATTACATTCAAATGTGGCAGGAATCGGATCCATCAAATTTGCAAAGGATCTCCTCTCATCTGTCCTTTATGTTCCAAAATTAGATTGCAATCTGATTTCTATTAGTAAACTCACCCGTGACTTGAACTGTGTGACTAATTTCTATCCAAATCTTTGTGAATTTCAGGCAGCAGATTCGGGGAAGGTGATTGGTAGTGCTGAAATGTGCGGTAGTCTCTACTTGCTCAAAGGGAACCCTCCTCCACATGGACAAGTTCATTCAAGTTATTTTTCTGAGTATGTTTCCAATTCTGTTTCTGTTTCAAGTGAGAATCAAGTTATGTTATGGCATTTTCGCCTTGGTCATCCAAATTTTATATACCTTGAAAAATTGTTCCCTCATTTATTCATCAATAAAAATTCCAAGTTTTTTCATTGTGAAATATGTTAACTTGCAAAGCACACTCGGCATGTCTATCCTAGTATTCAATATAAGCCTTCACATCCATTCTCCATAATTCACAGTGACATTTGGGGACCCTCACGAGTGAAAAATATTAATGGGGCTCGTTGGTTCATATCTTTCATAGATGATCATACTAGAACCGCTTGGACATTTCTAATGAAAGAAAAATCTGAAATAGGGGAAATCTTCAAGTCTTTTTATTCCATGATTCACACCTAATTCAAAAGCAAAATTCAGGTTCTTAAGGCCGATAATGGCAGGGAATATTTTACATCTAGTGGAACAAGGATTTATCCATGTGAGTTCTTGTGTTGACACCCCTCAACAAAATGGGGTAGCCGAGAGGAAAAACAGACACTTACTTGAGGTAGCTAGATCACTCATGTTTACCAACCATGTACCTAAACACTTCTGGGGGGAAGCCATTCTTACTGCCACATATCTTATCAATAGGATGCCGAGTCAAGTGCTAAAATTTCAGAGACCCCTCCAAGCCCTACTACAAGCCTTTCCTCATGCCAAATCTTTTTCTTCCGATCTCCCACTTAGAATCTTTGGTTGTTCCTCATTTGTTCATGTACACCAACAAATCGAACCAAACTTGATCCCAAATCATTAAAATGCATTTTCCTAGGATATTCATCTCATCAAAAAGGGTACAAGTGCTACTCACCTATCACTAGAAAGACATACAATTCCATGGATGTCACATTCTTTGAACACCAATCTTATTTTCCCAAACCTGCAATTCAGGGGGAGAATTCGAGGGACTCAACAAGAACTTGGATGAAGTTCGAGGAAGAATATTAGGGACAAAACCCCGACCAAGCATTCGAGAAGTTTTTTCTGAAGTGCACAGAGAAAAAAGCAGGAAAAAGGTGATGCTCGGAGAATCATCCACTGCTGCCCCAATCATTGATAACTTATCTGCCCTAGCCGTTCGAGGAGCACAGAACGCCAACTACAACAATCGGCGGAAGAAGGGGAGACCATGGTGCGATCATTGCCAGAAAATAGGACACATATGTGAGACATGTTGGAAGCTACACGGCAAACCTACAGATTGGAAGCCTTCGAGACTTGCTGTGGACATAGATAGCCGTGGAAATCATGTCGCAGTCGAAGAAGGAAATTCTACTTCCACGAAATCCAATCCTTTCAACAAGGAACAACTTGAAACACTACAAAAGATGTTCTCACAAGCAGTGACTACTCAGGGTAACATTGGAACTAGATCTTTGGCATACAAAAGGTAACTACTTGAGTGCTCTTTCTGTTAATTCTGAAAATAAGGGAACATGGATAGTAGACTCTGGTGCATCTGATCACATGACAGGAGAACCATTTTTCACCATTACTGGCCATGTCAAGATGATCTTACAATAAAAATTGCTGATGGGTCACTCTCTAAAGTGGTTGGAACAGGTTCTATTATTCTCTCAGAGAACCTAGAGTTGAAAACAATACTTCATGTTCCTAATCTGGACTGCAATCTTTTGTCAGTGAGTAAACTCTCTTAAGAACTTAATTGTGTTGCTAAATTCTCCTCGGATTTGTGTGAATTTCAGGTTTTGGATTCGGGGAAGATGACTGGCAGTGCTAGGGTGAGCTCGGGACTTTGTCTTCTCAAAGTTGATAGACCTCCTAGAAGACAAACTCATACTGTAGGCTTAGTTTCTGTGGAAAAATTCAATAAGGATGGTGCAATCATGTTGTGGCACTATCGTTTAGGTCATCCAAACTTTTTGTATCTCGAGAAATTGTTTCCTTCCTTATTCATAAATAAAAATACGAAGTTGTTTCAATGTGAAGTGTGCCAATTCTCAAAACATGTTCGTAATTCTTATCATATTCAGCCATTCAAAGTAGCTCATCCTTTTTCTATGATTCATAGTGATGTATGGGGGCCATCTAGAATACAAAATATCACTGGTACAAGGTGGTTTGTGTCTTTTGTTGATGATCATACTCGAATCACCTGGTTGTTTCTCATGAAAGAAAAATCTGAAGTTGGGGCAAATTTTTAAAAATTTCAACACTATGATTCAAACACAATTTACCACAAAGATGCAAGTGTTGAAAACTGACAATGCAAAAGAATATTTTGAGACAACTCTAGGAGTATCTTGGGAGCTAGGGCATTATTCACCAAAGTTTTTGTGTTGACACACCCCAACAAAATGGGGTGGTAGAAAGGAAAAACAGACACATTCTAGAGGTTGCCCGTTCACTCATGTTCACTACACGTTCCAAAATATTTCTGGGAAGAGGCTGTTTTATCAGCTACTTACCTAATAAATAGAATGCTTCCCGAGTCTTGAAGTTTCAAACACCACAGCATGTCCTTCACTCTTTTCCAAATACTTATGTCCTAACCACTCTTCTGATAAGATCTAGTTTGAATCCAGAACAATGAAGAGAATCTTTATTGATTAACAAATTGAATTACAGACCATTTGACAACTCTCTACACGAATTTCCCCTGCTCAGCCGTGGCTAAGGCTTCCCAACAGACTCCAGTTATTTCCTACCCTCTAATTCCCATCCCTGCACTACTTATACTATTTCTCTCCCGACTTTCTCTACTCTCTGGCTAACTAACTAATAATAGCCATTAACTCCACGTCACACTCTTCTCCCCTTCCTTACATAAACCTGTCTGAGTAGTGGTTTATCAGCTCTATCAACTACTCCGCCCCCCAAAAGAGTCACCTTGTCCTCAAGGTGAAATTCAGGAAACTGTTGTTGGATGACATCAAAAAGTTCCCAAGAAGCCTCAAAATCCGGCAAATTTCGCCACTGAAGCAAGACCTCTAACTGCCCTGTCACTGGGGAAAAGCGAGTAGCCAATAAACTTTCCGGTTCAACACACAACTCCATGTCAGCCGTGAGGCTATGGGGAACCTCCTGAGCCGGCACCGACAACCCAATGGCTTTCTTCAGTTGTGACACATGGAAAACCGGGTGGATTTTCACAGCCGCCGGTAGTTGCAACCGATACGCCACCGCACCCACTCGCTCCAACACCTTATAAGGACCATAGAAACGAGGAGAGAGTTTCTCATTGGGAAACTTGGCTAAGGAACGATGGTGATATGGTCTGAGTTTCAGAAACACTAAGTCGCCCACCTCGAAACACACATTCCGCCGCTTAAGATCCGCCTGCCACTTCATGGACTGCTGAGCTTGCAACAGATGTGCTTGAAGCTCGTCTAAAATAGCATCTCTGGATTGCAGTTGCTGCTCCAACAAGGAATTGGCTGTGGAACCAAGCTCAAACTGAATCAACTTGGGAGGGTCACGGCCATATAAGGCCCGGAAAGGAGTCATTCCCGCCGACACATGAAAACTGGTGTTATACCAATACTCAGCCCACGCAAGGTGAGAAAACCAGTGGGCCGGTTTCCCTGAGACAAAACAGCGTAAGTAGGCTTCCAAGCATCTATTAACCACCTCCGTTTGTCCGTCCGATTGAGGATGGTAAGCCGTACTGTGGTGTAAGGATGTCCCCTGCAATTTAAAGAGCTCCTTCCAGAAATGACTGAGGAAAATTTTGTCACGATCAGAAACTATGGTTCTAGGGAATCCGTGGAGCCGAACCACCTCCTTGACAAACATGGCAGCCACCGATTTTGCAGAAAACGGATGGCAGAGAGCCATAAAATGGGCATACTTACTTAGCCGGTCCACCACCACCAAAATAGAATTGTTCCCTGCCGACTTTGGAAGGCCTTCCACAAAGTCCATTGAGATATCATCCCAAACTTGATTTGGAAGGGGCAAAGGCTGCAACAAACCCCCTGGGGACAACGTGGAGGCCTTATTCTGTTGGCACACTGGACAAGCGGCCACAAACGAAAGCACATCCTGCTTCATACCATACCAAAAAAACTCCGACGACAACCTTTTGAACGTCTTTAAGACTCCGGAATGGCCACCAATCTTGCTACCATGAAACTCGGCCAAGAGGGTCTTAATGAGAGGAGAATGCCGAGGTAGAACAACTCGTCCCTTGTATAAAAGCATGTCATTGCACAAGGAAAACCCCTTCAGAGGCGGAATTAGTACCAAGGGCAGCCCGGATCGCCGCCAACTTAGGATCTTGTAAAATCTGTTGACAAATTACAGCCCCATCATAAATTGCCGAGGTGGTGAGATGCACCAACTCCACTCCCGAAGATTTCCTCGAAAGCGCATCGGCCACACGATTTTCCGATCCCGGCTTGTACTGAATCTCAAAATCGTAACCCAACAACTTGCACAGCCACTTCTGGTGGTCCTCGCTGACCAATCTCTGTTCCAACAAAAACTTAAGACTCCTTTGATTGTTCGAACAATGAAATGGCGCCCAAGCAAATAATGGCGCCATTTCTGGATGGCTAGGACCACCGCCATGAGCTCACGCTCATAAACAGATTTAGTGCACGCACGAGGAGACAACACTTGGCTGAAGTAAGCGATAGGCCGCTTGTGTTGCATCAAAATCGCACCAATACCAAACCCCGAAGCATCCGATTCGACTACGAATGGTTGGGTAAAGTCTGGTAGTGCCAAAACTGGCACCGTAGTCATAGCTTGCTTCAATTTCTGAAAGGCGTCCTCAGCCTCACTTGACCAGTGAAAATTGTCCTTCTTTAGTTGCTGTGTGAGCGGCCAAGCAAGGTGCCCATACCCCGCCACGAATCGCCTATAATAGCCAGTCAACCCTAGAAAACCCCGCAACTCCTTGAGTGAACGTGGAACGGGCCAATCCAGCATTGCCTGGATCTTACTAGCATCGGCCGCCACCCCCTTTTCCGACACAATGTGGCCCAAATATTCCAATCGACTACTAGCAAAAATGCACTTCTTTTGGTTCACATATAAGTGGTTGGTCTCTAAGGCAGACAAAACTTTTTCTAGATGGATGACATGGTCCTCAAGGGATCTACTATAAATCAGAATGTCATCAAAAAATACCAACACAAATTTCCGTAAGAAGGGTTTTAATACCTCATTCATAAGCGATTGGAAGGTTGCCGGGGCGTTGGTTAACCCAAAAGGCATAACCAAAAACTCATAGTGACCTTCATGTGTCCGGAAAGCTGTTTTTGGGATGTCCTCCTTGCACATCCTAATTTGGTGATATCCGGATTTGAGGTCCAGTTTCGTGAACATAGTTGCCCCATTCAATTCGTCCAACAACTCTTCTATAACTGGAATGGGAAATTTGTCCGGAACGGTAGCCTTGTTAAGAGCACGGTAATCAATACAGAAACGCCAGCTACCGTCTTTCTTTTTAACAAGGAGAACGGGGCTGGAAAATGGGCTGTTACTCGGCTGTATAATCCCTGCCAAAAGCATTTCCCTCACCAATTTTTCAATCTCGTTCTTTTGGAAGTGAGGATACTTATACGGCCGGACACTAACGGGGGGTGTACCCTCTTGTAGAATGATACGATGGTCATGAGTTCTCTGAGGAGGCAGTCCCTCAGGCATGTGAAGAACCCCCGAATGGCGCTGCAGCACTTCGCCAATCTCCCCCTGAATTGGCTGCTCCGGATCTCCCCTTGCACCCTGATCAGATCCCTATTGGCATTTAAAGCACTCAACTCCAAATAAATGCCATGGCCCTTATGCTTAATGGTCCTAAACATGGCCTTAAGGGAAATCAACGCGGTGGAGAGACTCATGTCCCCTTTTAAAGTCACCGTTTCCCCCCTCACCCTGAATTTCATAACCTGAGACTTCCAATTCACATGCACTCCCCCCAATGTTTCTAACCATTGCATTCCCAGAATCACGTCCACTCCACCCAATTCCAAGGGCAAAAAATTCTCCACTATGGTTAATTGTGCTAGGTTCAAGGCCACTTCTCTACAAATCCCTTTCCCTTTAACCGATTCGCTGTACCTAATTGTACTCCGAAACCCGCCGTGGGTGCAATCGGAATCGCCAATCTCTCCACAAGACTTAAAGAAATGAAATTATGGGTTGCCCCGGAGTCAATTAGAACAATTACCTCTTGTCTAGCAATTGTGCCACGAAGCTTCATCGTCTTTGGTGCCGAGAATCCTACTACCGAGTTCAAAGATAACTCAATGAGCTCCGGTTGTCCCTCCTCCCATTCCGAAATTGGCAAAACCAGGTCATCCTCCTCATACTCGGCTGCGTACTCATCACTAACGAGCATAATTCGCAACTCCCTCTTCTTACATCGATGACCGAAAGTGAACTTCTCGTCACACCTAAAACACAGCCCTTTATCTCTCTTCTCTGCCATTCCGAATCCGACAGTTTACGAAAAGGAAGCTCCCGTCTTTGAGCCGCTGGTTTCTCCAATGCACTCGGAGCACGTTGCGGACGGTCTACCGTTGGCAATGTGCGCACCCGGTTCGGTGAGAACTCAGTGCTCTGAGTTTGAGGTCTAGAAAACCTCGGTTCTGTCCCTTCACGCCTCAGTAAGTCATTCCTTTCCTCGATTCTTTGAGCGATTTCCATAATTTCCCCTAACCCCTCCGGTTTCAAGAGTCTCACTTCAGCCCGCACTTGTGCCTTCAGCCCGTTAACAAAAATTCCTTCCAAGACTTCTTCCGGAACATCTCTTAAAGGGGCCGCTGAAACTTCGAATTGCCTGCGATAATCGGCCACCGTTCCCACTTGCCGTATTGCCAAGAACCTCTCGCAGAGGATGCCCTCCTGCGACGAACGAAAACGCTGTAGTAAGGCTACCCTAAATTCTGTCCAACTATGGAATGGCCTGCGGCCATTTTGCCATTGGAACCAAGAAAGAGCCTCTCCCTCCAAAGACACGCCCGCGGTCAAAAGTTTCTCTCTTTCCGAGCAACGATTGATGGAGAAAAATTGCTCCATACGGAATATCCAGCCATCGGGATCACTACCGCCAAAGATGGGGCAATCCACTTGCCTACGGCGCAGGGCAGCCAACTTCTCATTCACCGGTAACTCTTCCAGGACCCCTCTGCCTTCGCAGCCTTCTCTAAGGCGCTCTCCCATGACCGGATTGGCCGGATTTCTTCTCCTCTCCGCTCCTCGGTGAACAGGGCCTCCCCACCCCTAACGTCGGTCGTCAACACCCGAGGATTCACCTTCCACGCAGAACCCTCGGCCTTCACTTCGAAAACCATTCAATTTCTACCTTGATTACCGGTCTGAGCTCCCCTAGCCCACCCGCGCCCCTCTTCTCTTCCGTCGTAGATCGATTTTTCGTAAACAGACTTCCCGGAAAATCTCACCTCTGTCGTGCGATCTACTCCCTGCTCTCGCCAGATATTCTCTCCCCCTGGAAACCCTAAGTTTTGCGTAGCTCTGAAATTTCCCGGCCTTTCTTCTCCGGCGCGCGATCTCCGGCGCGATCCGTCTCTCTAGCGTCTCCGGAGCGAATCGCCGCTCGATCTCTGTCGCGACTCATCATCTGGTCTTCTCCGGCGCGATTCCGTGCGCACTCTCCGACGCGAATCTCCTCGCGTATTTCTCCGGCTCGATTCACTCGACGATCGATCGCATTCGCGGGAGCTGGAGCTACTGTCCTTTCCGGCGCCGATGTGGAAGCCGACCAGAGTTTCATCTGCTCCTCGATCATCCGGCGGATCTCCGACAAGTCCGATCTATTCTGCGTAAGTTCCACCCTAACCTCCCCCAATCCTTTCCCCATCTCACCCATTCCTTTCTCCATGGAAGCCCTAACATCCTTGATTTCTTTCTCCACTGCCTCGAATCTTTCTTCAGCCTTCTTAGCCGCCATTTCTGCCCAAAATCACTGCTCTGATACCAAATTGATAAGATCTAGTTTGAATCCTGAACAATGAAGGAAATCTTTATTGATTAACAAATTGAATTACAGACCATTTGACAACTCTCTACACGAATTTCCCCTGCTCAGCCGTGGCTAAGGCTTCCCAACAGACTCCAGTTATTTCCTACCTTCTAATTCCCATCCCTGCACTACTTATACTATTTCTCTCCCGACTTTCTCTACTCTCTGGCTAACTAACTAATAACAGCCATTAACTCCACGTCACACTCTTCTCCCCTTCCTTACATAAACCTGTCTGAGTAATGGTTTATCAGCCCTATCATCTTCCTCCTAAAGTACTCGATTGTTCAGTGTTTGTCCATATTCATGCCCATCACCGAAGCAAACTTGATCCTAAGGCTCTCAAATGCATATTTGTAAGATATTCCTCAAACCAAAAAGGGTATAAGTGTTATTCTCCGATTACTAAAAAATTCTACAACTCCATGGATGTCCCCATCATTGAAAATCAACTCTTCTATTCCAAAACTGATATTTAGAGGGAGAATTTTACTTAAGAATACCAACTTTGGGATATTGATGCATTGGAGTCATCTGATGGCCATAACACAATTCCATTCGAGTCATCCCAATCATCCCAAACACGAACCGAGTTTGCCACTCGAACTCCAAATCTTGTCTAGCCTGAGTCTAACAATCTTGTCCAGCTCGAGTCTGACACTCAAACCCCTCATAGTTCCACTCCAACTCAGCCTGGAGACAATAAAGAGTTACGTATCTATACTAGGAGGAACAAGACTCAAGAAGATAAAGCACTGCAGCTAACTGATCACGGTAATGAATCCAACCCGGTTCTGGAATCACAAAATTCACCAGGTAACACTAGTCTTGAACATGCTCCTAGTAATCAGCATGATGAAGATAATGATGATACACCCATAGCCTTGAGGAAAGGTACACAGTTATGTACTAATCACCCCATTCAATTACCGTGCCTTTGTTAGCAATCTTGACAGAATATAGGTTCCTAGTTACATTCATGAGGCTCTTCTCATGCCAGAATGGAAGGAGGCCATTTTGGAAGAAATCCGAGCCCTGGAGAAGAATGGAACGTGGGTAATGTCTGAATTACCATCAGGAAAACATCTTGTAGGGTGTAAGTGGATATTCACTGTCAAGCATAATTCAGATGGGAGTGTGAACAGAGATAAAGCTTGCCTGGTTGCTAAGGGTTTCACACAATCTTATGGGATTGATTACCAGGAGACGTTTGCACCAGTAGCTAAACTCAACACTGTTCGAGTATTACTCGAAAAGAATATTGGGGAATAATAATTTTATTCATTGAGTAGACCTTTATACAATTACAACCTAAGTAAAAATGGAAACAAAATCACTAATTCTAGGAAGTAAATAACTGCTAACAATACTTTCCTATATATACAGATTTGACACTTAGCTAATGATACAATCACAGCTATACACAGATTCTTTCTTAAAACAGTTTAATTTTTTTTCCACACTCCCCCTCAAGCTGGTTTGAAAATATCTTTCATAACCATCTTGCTACTAAAAAATTGAACTGTTTTTTAGATAGTCCCTTTGTGAGCAAATCAGCTACTTGATGTTCAGTCAGAAAATAGATCATGCATACCAAACCGCCTTCTATCTTCTCTTTGATAAAGTGTTTGTCCACTTCAACGTGCTTCGTGCGATCATGGAGAACTGGATTGTGAGCAATAGAAATAACAGTCTTAGGCCTCGTTCACTTCACCGATTCGAGTTTTTAGTTTTAGGTTTCTACAGTAAAAAGCTCTCAGAAAATGTCACATCAAAATTTTCTGCTACAGTAAAAAGCTCTCAGAAAATGTCACATCTCAGCTCGAATCAAAAACTTGAATCCGCGAAGTGAACGAGGCCTTATTGTCACAATACAACTTCATAGGTAGATATTCTAAAGCTCTCAACTCTTGTAATATTCTCTTGATCCATATTACTTCACAAATACCAATGGTCACCGCCCTGAACTCAGCCTCAGCAGTACTCCTTGCAACCACATTCTGCTTCTTACTACGCAAGGTTACTAAGTTACCACCAACATAAGTACAGTACCCAGAAGTACATCTCCTATCAACTATGCTCCCAGCCCAATCTGCATTGGTGTAGGCCTCAATCTGAAGGTGTCCTCGGGATTTAAAGAAAAGCCCTTTACCTGGTGCCCCCCTTTAAATACCTTAAAATCCTGTAAAAGACTTCAAAGTGTTCAGGACCAGGTGAGTGCATAAATCAAGTACATACTTACGTTGATTTACAATGATGCCTTCCTTAGACCTTGCAAACTCCATTCCAAGGAAGTATTTTAACACTCCTAGGTCTTTGATTTCAAATTCTTTGGCTAATCTCCTCTTCAATCTATCTATTTCACCACAATTATCTCCTGTCAAGATGATATTGACGCAAACTAGGGATGGAAAAATTATCTGTATATTTTCCGTATATTGAATAATTACATGGCTAAGTATTTATAGAGTTTACATAGAGAGAAAATAGGAAAGGATATCTACCACAATCCCTGAAAATCAGGAGTTGTTAAAACTAATTTTCCTAATTTATTTCCTGCCTAAAATACCTCTCGACACTCCCCCTCAAGTTGAGGAATGAATATCTTCTATTCCCAGCTTGGCTATAGTCTCATAGAAATTAGAACCATTTAATCCTTTTGTTAAAACGTCAGCCAGTTGACCTCCCGAAGGAACATCAGACATACATATGAGTCCTTCTTCCAACTTCTCTTTGATGAAGTGTATCAATCTCAATATGTTTTGTCCTATCATGTTGAATAGGATTGTGAGCGATGTTGATTGCTGACTTGTTGTCGTAGAGCTTCATAGGTTCTTCCCACTTAACTCTCAAATCATCTAGAATAATTTTCAGCCAAAGTAGTTCACACATCCCTTGAGCAACAGCCTGAAATTCAGCTTCTGCAGATGATCTAGCCTAACATTCTGCTTTTTGCTCCTCTATGTTATCAGGTTACCACCAAGAAATGTACAATAGGCAGTTGTTGATCATTTATCCACTATAGAACCCGCATAATCTGCATATGTATATGCTTCTAACGTCAAAACAGAGTTCCTTTTGAACAAGATCCCTTTTTTGGGATTGCCCTTCAAGTAGTGCAATATTCTATGTGCAGCTTGAAGGTGAGGCTCCCTCGAATCGTGCATAAATTGACTGATCACACTCACTGAGTAAGCTATATCAGGTCGAGTGTGTGAGATATATGAGTCTCCCAACTAGCCTTTGATACATTCCCTTGTCCACTGGTGGTTCCTCTCTTGCTTCGCTTAATTTCTGGTTTGAGTCCATAGGAGTGGTAGCCGGTTTACAATCAGCCTTTCCAATTTCTATTAAAAGATCAGTCACATACTTCCGTTGGGATACAAAGATGCCTTGTCTAGAGTATGCCACCTCAATCCCAAAGAAGGTTGGGTATAATCAGTGCCAGACAGATTACACCATGTTTGTTAAACATTCACCATCAAAGAAGGAAGCAATACTTATCGTGTATGTTGATGACATCATCCTAACTGGGGATCTTGATGAAGAAATTCTAAAACTCAAAAGCTTCCTAGCTAAAGAGTTTGAGATCAAAGATTTGGGCAATCTAAAATACTTCCTAGGCGTGGAAGTAGCTCGATCTAAGAGAGGTATTGCAGTTTCTCAATGGAAGTATGTGCTAGACCTCTTGAAAGAAACAGGAATGCTAGGATGTAAGCCTGCTGACACCCCTATGGACGCTAGTGCAAAATTGGGAAGCAAAGATAGTGCTCCCATAGACAAAGGAAGATACCAAAGGCTAGTCGGGAAACTTATTTATCTTTCCCATACCAGACCAGACATCAGTTTTGTTGTAAGTATGGTAAGCCAGTTCATGAACAGTCCAATAGAAGAACATATGGAAGCGGTGTACAGGATTTTGAGATACTTGAAGATGACACCAAGATAGGGTCTGTACTTCCAGAAAACAAGAAGTAGGGAAGTTAGAATATTTACTGATGCAGATTGGGTAGGATCTGTAACTGATAGACGATCAACCTCTAAATATTGTACTTATGTTTGGGGTAATTTGGTTACTTGGCGAAGCAAAAAACAATAGGTTGTGTCACGAAGCTCAGCAGAGGCAGAATTGAGAGCCCTTGCACACGGTATCTGTGAAGGAATTTGGTTGAAACGTGTACTTTACGAGCTAGGAATTCCTATTCTAGGAACTATGAAGGTGTTATGTGATAATCAGTCGACAATCAGCATAGCCAAAAATCCAGTGCACCATGATAGAACTAAGCATGTGGAGATCGATTTGACACTTTGTCAAAGAAAAGCTCAAGAACAATACCATATCACTTCAGCATGTCCCGACAAGTCAACAAACAACATACATTCTTACTAAAGCCTTGCCTAGGAAGACGTTCGAAGATCTTGTTTCCAAGCTAGGATTTCTTAACATCTACAACCTAGCTTGAGGGGGAGTGTGGAAATCCAGTTTTCAATTCCTAGGGATTAATTACTAGGATTGAGTTAGTTTTTTGTTTCCTAAAATAAAGGGATTCGGGTACGGACTTACCCGATCCTGTGATTTGATTTGTTTCTTGTTTTTATCTTTTCTAGGTCAGTGGTATTGTTTCCCTTTGTTAGCTCCTTGATTTGAGGAAGCGATTTGCTCCTTCCTCCTATTTAAACGTGTAATAGTTGCTCAATATTCAATGAGAAAAATTCCAGTTCTTTCTCAATTAACCAGAGTTAGTGATTTTTAGAGTTTGATATATCTTATAAATTTTAAAGGAAAGAACTAAGGATTCAAAATTTTGCTTAAGAAATAAGGTTCTTCCTCTGTTTTGAAATTTGAAAACTAAGATATAAAACTATTATTAGCCCACCCCCTAATAGCTTAAGCTTTTGGGATGGATTGGTAAACTAACATGACATCAGAGCGGGATGTCTTGAGTTCAAACCCTCGTAATTGCACTCTTTATCCTCATTTAAATTGTTATCACGTGTTAGGTCTTTAATATGTTTCGGGCTTATTATCAAATATTCACGTGTTGGCCTTTCCAGTCAATTTACCCACAAAATTGTCCATTATCCAACTCACGTGTGAGGGGGAGTGTTAAGATATAAAACTATTGTTAGTCAACTCCTAATAGCTTAAGCTTTTGGGATGAATTAGTAATCTAACAAATGAGAAAATCAATATTAAAAGGACTTAGGTTATCTAAGGAATCCTTATAAATGATGGCAAAATCTGGACAAGAGGCATACTTATCCTTAAGGCGCTCAAAACAAACCACGCTGTTAGTCATAGAATGTAAAACAGTGGTAACACGACTAAGAGCATCAACAACCTTATTTTCAATCCCAACACAATGCTTGAGAACAAACGTATACTATTGGAGAAATTCGACCCACTTAATATATCGAGAACTTAACTTACATCCAAATGTATAGGCTAGGAATTCAGGTAGCGAAAAGGCTTAATGGTCAGAATAGAGAACTCTTTGGGCAACAAATAATATTGCCAATAATGAAGAGATTGCACCACTATATAGACCTCTTTATCATAAGTGGAATATTGTCGTTTTGCCTCATTGAGTTTTTCACTAAAGTATGCAAAAGGGTGACCATTTTGGCTTAGAACACCTCCTACCTACACCATAGGCATCACATGCTACCTCAAAACCTCATAAAGGTCTGGATGTCTTAGTACATAAGTTTTAGTAAGTTTTTTCTTGATGTCTGGAAAGGCACTATGGGCAGCGGGTGTCCACTTGAAATCTCCTTGTTTCATACACTCGGTAATAAAAGCAGGGTTTCAGTCAATGTTTTTGCTTCAGACCATTCTCTTATAGTTTTGACTTCTTCAAGTTCGGCAGATACTGCAAGCACACACAATGTATCCTAAGAACAACACTTGATTTTTCATGAAAGAACACTTCTTAAGGTTTGCAAATAACTTTTCAGTTCTAAGAGTTGACAAAACCTGACGAAGGTGATCTAAGTGTTCGGCATGTAACTTGATACAAAAAGAACGTTATCAAAGTATACAACAAGAAACTTATTGATGAAAGGACACAAAACATATTTCATAACTCTCATGAAGGTGTCGGGTGCATTAGACATCCCAAAAGGCATTAACTAACAACTCATAGAGACCATCTCAAGTCTTAAAGGTTATTTTCCACTTGTCACTTGATCTAGTTCTAATTTGATGGTATCTATCTGAAGAATAATGAGTAAATTTTTATTCAATGAATAATGAATTAGTTACAAGCTATTCTACACTCTATTTATAGACACATTATGTTACACAGAATCAGGAAACAATCCAAAAACAGATCTGCCCCCTTTCCTAGACTTTAGGATCTTGGAGATATTCCCTGATTTCCTATCCTAGAGAATCTCCTAGAAATCCTCTAATATCTCATCCGGGATTTCCTACACTCCCCCTCAAGCTGGTGAATACAGATCCACCATTCCCAGCTTGCTAATGTTCTCATGGAACATGCTATTACATAACCCTTTTGTCATTACATTTGCTAGCTGATGCCCCGTAGGAACATAAGGAGTACAAATTAGACCACTATCTAACTTCTCTTTAATGAAATGTCCATCGATCTCTATGTGCTTTGTCCGATCATGTTTGCGGGGTTGTGAGCAAAGGTGCTTATGGTCGACTTGTTATCACAATATAGTCTCATAGGTCTGCCCCATTGAATCTTGTGTCTTCTAGAATAATCTTGACCCACATCAATTCACATACTCCGGCGCCATAGCTCGAACTCGGCTTGACACTTGACCTTGCGACCACGCCTGTTTCTTACTTCTCCAGGAAATTAAGTTTCCTCCAAGGAATGTGCAATAGCCCGTAGTTGATCGTCTATCAACTGGTGATCCTGCAAAATCTGCATCCGTGTATACTGTCAGGTCAATATTCGCGGCTTTCTTGAATAGGACTCCTTTGCCAGGATGTGCTTTTAAGTAATGAATAACTCGATAGACTGCATGTAGATGAACTTCTCTAGGATCATGCATAAACTGGCTAATGACACTCACCGAATAGGCTATATCTGGCCGGGTATGAGCAAGGTAAATCAGTTTGCCAACAAGCCTTTGGTACGCCTCTCGATCCACTGTTTTATTTCCAAGTGCTTCTCCCAATTTGTGGTTCTGTTCAATAGGAGTTCCAACTGGTTTGCTAGCCGTTAATCCGGTCTCCTTTAGTAGATCCGTGACATATTTTTGTTGAGAGATAAAAATTCCATGTCTGGATCGAGCTACTTCAATTCCAAGGAAGTACTTTAGCTTCCCTAGATCTTTTATTTCGAATTCCTTAGCTAGAACCTCCTTCAAGACTTTCTTTTCTGCCTCATCGTTCCCTGTTACTATAATGTCATCCACATACACTATTAATATCGTGACTCCCCCTAAGGCCGAATGCTTGATGAAGAGTGTATGATCACCTTGACTTTGTTTATACTCATTGGCTATCATTACCTTGGCAAACCGTCCAAACCAAGCCCGAGGTGATTGTTTCAGCCCATATAACGCCATTTTTAGCCGACACACCTTGTGATTCGCAGCTCCATTAAACCCTGGCGGGATACTCATATAAATTTCCTCTTCTAGTTCTCCATGGAGGAAGGCATTCTTCACCTCATACTGCTGTAATTCCCAATCAAAGTTGACAGTCACGGATAGCAAGATTCTTACGGTGTTCATCTTTGCTACCAATGCAAATGTTTCTTGGTAGTCCACCCCATACGTTTGAGTATATCCCTTTGCAACCAGCCTTGCTTTATATCGTTCTAGTGATCCATCTGCCCTAAGCTTCACTGCAAACACCCACTTACAGCCCATTGGTTTCTTATCCTTAGGTAAGTCAACCAACTCCCAAGTTTCATTCTTTTGTAATGCTTCCATTTCAGCTTCCATAGCAAGTCTCCATTCTTTTGTAGATAATGCTTCAGATAATGAGTTAGGAATAGGAATTGTGTTTAGGGTTGTGAGGAAACTTTAGTGGCTTGGAGAAAATTTCTGGAAAGTCACGGAATGGGACATGGGATATAAAGGCCTTTTTGTGCATTCTCGGGTTTGTTTCCTCATTGCTATAGGTAAATCAAGATCAAGGTTGAGCTCACTGTTGGGAGGGGAATCTATTGGTGATGTATTTAAATTAGGTTCACAGATTGTTACCTCATTTCCAGGAGTCGGTTCTGTGAATTGTTCCTGCCTTGAAGTCATAATAGGATCTCTTTTTCTTGTATATACCTGATCAAACCGGAAATGATCACATATTTTCCCATCTGTTTGGTTCTTTTGTGGCTGTGACGGTTGTGACTGTTTAGGCTGTGATTCGAGGTCTGTTTGGTTCGTTTGTGGCTGACTGTTTAGGCGGTGAGTTGGGTGAGGGTACTTCCAATGGTGGCAGCAGACTTGACTCCTTATCTTCAAGTGTAGGCAACTCCCCCTGAAGATAAGGAGTAGAGAAATAGGCCTTATTCTCAACAAAAGTGACATCGGCTGGAACATAGAGTTTCTTAGTGGGAGGATGGTAACATTTATAACCCTTTTGAGTAGACGAGTACCTCACAAAGATACACTTAATAGCTCTAGGGTCGAGCTTCCCTCTGTTAAGGCCATGAACATGAACAAATGAGGTGCACCCGAATACCCGATGAGTAAGATTGAAGGACTTTCGAGTGTCCGGGTAGAATTGAGACAAAGTCTCCAGTGGACTCTTAAACTTCAAGACTCTAGAAGGAATTCTGTTTATAACATAGGCTGAAGTGAGGATAGCTTCTCCCCAAAAAGACTGGGGTACATTGTTTTGGAATAATAGGGCTCTAGTACACTATAGAAGATGGCGGTTTTTCCTCTTTGCCACTCCATTTTGTTGTGGAGTGGTAATGCAAGATGATTCATGTATAATTCCCTCTTTTTGAAAATATGGAGACAAGGTTTGGTTAAAGTAGTCACGGGCATTATCTGAGTGAATATTTTTTATTTTTGTGCCAAATTGGTTTTGGATCATTGCATGAAAGATTGGAAAAATATGGCTTACATCAGATTTTTTTTTGAGCAAATATATCCAGGAAACCCTTGTGCAATCATCAATGAAACTCACAAACCACCTATGCCGTGAGACACTCGGAATGGTGGATGGCCCCCAAATGTCACTATGCACCAAAAAGAAAGGAAATGAAGATTTATTATTACTGTTGGGAAAAGGTACACGAGTGTGTTTTGCATACTCACAAATATCACAATGAAAAGATTGAACATTCAAGCCTTTAAACAAGGTAGGAAAGATTATTTTTAATGCTGGAAAAGACACATGACCTAGACGCCTATGATGTAACCAAATAGTCTCTTTATTAGAAGAAGAGAATAACACGATTGGGTTTTTCACTTCCGGTTGACTTGGTACATTCAAGTAATAGAGTCCATTATGCTCCTTAGCAAGTCCAATCCTCTTCCCCGACCCCGGGTCCTGAAATTCACAAGAAGAAGCATTGAATATAACACAACCAGTTAGATCTCGAGTGAGTTTTTGTATGGAAACCAAATTTGTTGAAAGTTGGGGAACATGGAGAACGTTTTGAAGTACTAATTCTGGGGTGATTTGAATATTTCCTACTCCTGCCACTGTGGTTGCAGAACCATCAGCAACTATAATTTTCCGGTTGCTTGGGCATGGTGTATATGTTTTAAAGAGGCTAGAAATATGAGTCATGTGTTTGGTGGCACCAGAATCAAGAATCCAAGCATTCCTAAACTCATTACCTAAAGTATTTAGTCCAAAAGATAGAGTCTCACCTGAAAGTGTCAATGAACATATACCCTGAGTTGATGCCTGAGGACTGATTTTGTTCCTGATTTTCCACCTTTCCCAATAGGTCCTTGAGTTTGTCAATTTCCTCCATGCTAAATCCTCCAAAGCTGTGGGTTGGCTCCTGAGTGACCACATGAGCCTGTCTGTAGCCTGATGCAGATTGTCCTCCTCTCTGTCCCCATTCACGGCTATTTGTGGAGGCTTCCCATGCAGTTTCCAGCATCGCTCCTTGGTATGTCGTGGTTTCTTACAGTATGTGCACCACATCTCATCACGGTCCTTGGGAGCACTTGGTCGGCCAGGTTTGTCTGCAGCAGTACCATCAAGTGTTAACCCTTGTGACTTAGAGCTTAGAAGGGCAGAATTTTCTGTTGAAGGTGGATCTAGCATGATGCCTTTGCGACTCTCCTCCGCACGGACCAGGGAAATCGTTTCAGTCAAGGAAGGAACTTTAGACCTACCCAAAATTTGAATACGTACCAGGTCAAACTCAGAATTTAGGCCAGCCAAAAAATCATATACCCGGTCCCGTTCAATGAATTTTTGATAGCTACTGCACACTTGCTGCAGTTCAGATCAATTGTCCTATAATAGTCTAGTTCTTGCCACTGATTCTGCAGGAGATTTGCATATTCTGTTACGTTTTTTGACCCTTGTCTTGAACCCGTTGTCTTGGTCTTGATATCATATATGAGGGTTGCATCATTGACCTTTGAATAGGTTTGATAGAGGGCATCCTGTTGTTTTTTTGTCGGCGAGGAACATACAAGTGTCACTAACGTCCGGGTTCATGGAATTCCATAGCCATGACATAATCATTGAATCTTCTTCCTCCCATGCCCCGCACTGTAGCTCCCTTTTCCGGACCTTGCTCCAAAGAGATGACCTAGCTTTCCTTTTCCTTTCAAGAAGGTTCGAACCAATTGAGACCACTTCAAATAGTTTTTCCCATTTAACCCAGATCTTTGCTGGATATTCTCAAGCTCACAGTGCTCCTTGCTGCCTGGCCATCCTCAACCATCGAAGGTGATTGAGCCGAGGAGGTGGTATCCGTCATGATTAAGGCTAAATCAGCGATTACGGCTGAAAGAGAAAGAGGTAAACCAGCGATTAAGGCTGAGAGAATAGTCCAGCGATTAAGGCCGGGAGAGGAAGAGGTAAACCAACGATTAAGGCTGGAATCACAAGAAGGGGTTTCGGTTGCCCTAATTTTTTCTCCAGAAACCCTAGCCTTACGGCTCTAATACCATGAAGAATAATGAGTAAACTTTTATTCAATGAATAATGAATTAGTTACAAGCTATTCTACACTCTATTTATAGACACATTCTGTTACACAGAATCAGGAAACAATCCAAAAACAGATCCGCCCTCTTTCCTAGACTTTAGGATCTGTTTCCTATCCTAGAGAATCTCCTAGAAATCCTCCTCTAATATCTCATCCGAGATTTCCTACACTATCTTAGAAAACCATTGAGCACCAGCTAACTCATCTAACATATCCTCCGGTCTAGGAATAGGAAACATATGCTTGATTGTATTTTGTTAATGGCTCGACTATCAATACACATTCTTCAAAATCCATCTTTTTAAGGGGTTAATAAATCAGGAACAGCACACGGGCCAAGACTATGGCGAATAAAACCTTTCTCTAAGAGTCCCTCTTTGCCTATTCAACTCAACTAGCTCTATAGGATTCATATTGGGGAAAATTAGGCAATTATGAACCAATAACTAAGTATATCACATGTTGAATGTCTCTTAGGGGAGGCAACTCATCAAGAATTTCATCAGGCATAGTATACCTAAACTCATCCATCAATTGAGAAGCATCAGGTGGAAGATCTAGGGTAGACTCAAAGGACATCATAAAATTTCCTGTAAGAACTAAGGCTTACACTAACCCAGATTAGACACCTTCTCGCTCAAAGTGCTTGTGGGATAGGACTTGAACTCAATGTATTTCTAAATTCTTAGGTGGAGTTTTAGTTACTGGACAAGCTTTTGTGACTGGCTGTGCAGGTTGCAAGTGGATATTCTTGTTGTCGTGTGTGAATTTATAGGTATTGTCATAACCGCAATGTTTCACAGCATGATCATACAACCAAGGACGACCTAACAAGACATGGGTGACATCCATAGGAAGAATTTCATAGTAGAGATTTTCAAAGTATGGTCTTATTATAAGGAATAGTAAACATCACAATGTAATAGGCAAAAAGGTTTTATCTACCCAAGCTACCTTAAATGTATGAGAATGTGATTCAAGGTTAAGATCAAATCTGGTGATAGCCGACTTAGAAACAACATTCATGGAACTACCCCCATCAATGACTAACTTACAAGTTTTATCATTTAGAGGTATGAAGATGTGGAAGATACTGCACGTTTCCGCTCATCACAATCGAGAGGGAGTAGATAAAATGCATCTCATGACGTAAAGATATTCCTCATCAAGGAGGAATCATTTTCATACATCACTAGAGGGTCCTCTTCGTAATCTGGTTCCATTGTAGCTATAGCAAAGTGCTCATTTTCTTCTTCTTCGGATGGGGCATTAGCCTCGTGATCAATAACAAGTACACGTTGTGGACAACGGAAAGCTATTTGACCTTTGGCATGACAAAGGGTGGCACTCAATTGAGGTGGCAAAAGGTCGAGAACTCAAGGGAGCAATTTGCTTTACTCCTTTCAAAACTAGTGAGAGGTGCATTAGGATTTGGACTAAATGTTGACTTCGGTTGGATTGGCTAAGAACTAGCACTAGACCCGGAAAGGTACTAGGAAGACCTTGACAAGAATTAGATTGATAGGACACGTGAAGTGGCCACGCGTCTGGCTTGCGCGCCTTTAACCAAAGAACTATATTAGAAATCGAGTAAGTGGTTTATTGTAGTTACTCATACAAAATACTGCTTCAAAGGCCTGTTTGTTTTCGTTTTCATTTCCATTTTTACATTTTTCAAAATTAAAAAATGAAAACAAAACATAAAATGCGTTTAGTGTAAAATTTTAAAAAACAAAAACAAAAATGTTTTTGTCTTTTATAAAACCGAAAAAAAAAAAAAAAAAAGTTCGTTTTGGTTTCTAAAACGGATTTCATTTTTTTTCTTCTCTCTCTTCTCCACTGCCCACCATCCCCGACTGCAGCCCCCTCCCCCACTCCGACATCGTGATCTGGTTTGTGAACGGTCATCTTCTCCAGCGAAAAGATAAAGATAGAGAGAGACGTCACCGGAGATTCCCTCGCTCGGTGGTTATCGTCAGTCGTCGGACGCCGCCGCCGTCACTACGCCCACGTGAACACTGCCATCAACACCGACTGAAGGAGATGAAGGATGGCGGGAGAGAGAGAGAGAGATGTGGGAGATGAAGGAGATGAAGGAGCACATCTCCGACTGCCCACCCACCCCCTACCATCAACACCGGGCATCACCATCAACACCGCCACCATCGAGTACGACTGCAAACCGCCACCACACCCACGTGGACTGCCCCGGCCACGCCGAATACGTCAAGAACATGATCACCGGCGCCACTTAGATGGATGGCGCGATTCTCGTCGTCCGCTGACGGCCCCATGCCGCAAATGAAGGAGGACATCTTGCTCGCCAAGCAAGCCGGCGTCCGCACCCCCCACCCCCAACTCTTCTTCCCATACAACCGTGTCGCCCCAACCCCATTCTTGTGCGATCGCACCGCCACCCTCACTCTTGTCCGACCCCCCCCCCCCCCGAGAGCCCTTCTTCGACTCCCCCCACTCTTCTCGTTTTGATGTATATAATGATGTTTATTTAATATATTTAATAATATTATTTATTTAATATATTATTATTTTAAATATTATTACATGTTTTTAAAAATTAAACCACCAAACGTAGTTTTAGTTTTTTTTTTAAAACTGAAATCAATTTTTGAATAAAACTACCAAATGCATTTTAAAAATAATTCCAAAATGAAAATGAAAACGTTTTTATTTCTATTTTCATATAGAAAATAAAATTATTTTAGAACCAATTTCAAACGCACCCAAAATGTCGTTAAGTTATTTTGTCTGTTTGTGTCATTTTTCTCTCTTTTTTTCCACAGTGCTTTCTTGCCTTTTTTTAATTCTTTTTCATTAGCCTTTTCTTCTTCTTTCTCCATCATCTCCGTTCCTTTCTTTCTTTTTTTTTTTTTTTTTCTTACTTCATCTCTATAGGAAAACCAGGGGGACCGGAAAGGAGAATTCTCCTCCTCTTTTTCTTATTCATTCCAGAAAAATATAATACACTTAAATAGATCTGAGAGAGTACACTAAACCCTAGGATCCCACAAATTCAGGGATTTTATTCTATTTCCGATTCTTTCCTTATTTATTCATTTAATCAAAACCTAACTAAAACAAATTTTGATCTCTGACACTCCCCTCAAGTTGGTGCAAAGATATCAATCATGCCCAACTTGCTCACTTGATATTCGAATGGTCGCTTAACAGGCCTTTAGTCAAAACATCTGCAACTTGCTGCGTAGTGGGTACAAATGGAATACAAATTATTCCCTCTTCGAGTTTTTCTTTTATGAAGTGCCTATCGATCTCAACATGCTTCGTCCTGTCATGTAGGACTGGATTGTGAGCAATACTGATTGCTGCTTTGTTGTCACAATACAGTTTCATAGGAAAGCTTATTGGTCTTTTAAGTTCTTCCAAAACTCGTCTTAGCCAAAGAACCTCACAAACTCCTTGAGCCATTGATCTAAATTCCGCTTCAGCACTACTTCTTGCAACTACACTTTGCTTCTTGCTCCTCCAAGTGACTAAATTGCCCCAGAGAAATGTACAGTAGCCTGAGGTTGATCTTCTATCGCTGATCGAACCCGCCTAATCAAAGATCTCAGATACACCTCGATTCCTCTCTTCTCATTTTTCTTGAAGAAGAGACCTTTCCCGGGTGTACCCTTTAGATAACGTAGAATTCGATACACCGCTTCCAGATGTTCTTCATATGGGGAATGCATAAATTGACTCACCATGCTCACTGCGAAAGCAATGTCGGGACGTGTGAGGGATAAGTAAATTAATCTCCCAACCAGTCTCTGGTATCTCCCTGTGTCTACTGGGACGCCATCTTTTACATCACCAAGCTTAACATTTGCTTCTATTGGAGTATCTGACGGTTTGCAGCCACTCATTCCTGTTTCTTTCAAAAGATCTAGGATGTACTTCCGCTGCGACACCACAATCCCCTTCTTTGATCTTGCCACTTCCATTCCAAGGAAGTATTTTAACTGGCCTAGATCTTTGATCTCAAATTCCTTGGCTAGACTCTGCTTTAGTCTGCTCATCTCTTCTAAATCATCCCCCGTCAGGATTATATCATCCACATAGACAATCAAGACTGACACCTTGTCTTTGGTAGACTTCTTTGTAAAAAGAGTGTGATCCGACTGTCCTTGTGTATATCCTTGGCTCTTAACAAACTTTGTAAATCTCTCAAACCACGCTCTGGGAGACTGTTTAAGGCCATACAGAGACCTCTTTAGTTTACAAACCTTGGTTCCGAACTTCTCAGTAAAGCCCGGTGGAGGTTCCATGTAAACTTCTTCTTCTAAGTCCCCATTTAAAAACGCATTCTTCACATCCAATTGATTCAAAGGCCACTCAAGATTAACAGCAATAGATAGAAGTACCCGGACTGTGTTGAGCTTTGCCACTGGAGAAAAAGTCTCTGAGTAGTCCACTCCATATGTTTGAGTGAAGCCTTTAGCAACAAGTCGGGCCTTGTATCTCTCCAAGGATCCATCTGAGTTGTACTTAACAGTAAATACCCATTTACAGCCCACAACTGTCTTTCCATCTGGTAGATCCACTTCCTCCCAAGTAGCATTCTTCTCCAGAGCTCTCATCTCTTCAAGAATCGCTTCTTTCCACTCAGGAACATTTAGAGCCTCCTGGACACGATTAGGAATAGCTACATTTGACACTTGTGAAATAAAAGCACAATATGAAGGCGAAATATTTTTGTAAGACACAAAGTTTGACAGGGGGTGTTTTGTACAAGTCCTAGCACTTTTCCTCAAAGCAATGGGAAGATCAAGCTGACTCGAGTGATTTAATTCAGAATTACATGGGGAATTATGCTTAGGAACTGATGAGGATCATCATGAGTGTCAAGATCTAACCTTTGATTAGACTCTTGGTGGTGCTTTGGAGGATAGTGCCTCTTCTTTTCTTTTCTTGATACTCCTTTGAATAGACAAGTCCTTTAAACCGCTTTCGCACACATCTCTGTTGTTTCAAAGATTTTGATTACGAGATGGCATTACCACAGGTTGTTCATTTTCAACATTTAATTCAATTGTTTCCATTGATTTTTCTTTGGGAGATTGCTCAAGGAAGCATCATCTTGCATATATTCAAACATCGACCCATTTAGAAACTCATCTTCACTAGAACTCTCCCCAAGATGGGAATTGTTGTAGTAAGACCGTTTCTTCAAAAAGGTCACATCCATTGAAACAAACATTTTTTTGAAACTGGATCAAAACATTTATACCCTTTTTGATTTGTAGGATATCCTACGAAAATACACTTATGTGCTTTTGGATCAAGCTTTGAGCGTTTGGATCATGATTGTGGACAAAGGCTACACTTCCGAAAAAATTTTTAAGGGAATATCTCATTATTAGGCGAGTAGCTGGAAAACATTCACTTTGAAAACTTTAATTGGTGTTTTAAAGCTCAAAATCTTTGTAGGCATCCTATTAATCAAATATGTGGTCATTAAAACCGCTTCTCCCCAAAGGTATTTAGGAACTTTGGTTTTAAAACTTATAGCTCTAACGACTTCAAGAAGATGTTTGTTTTTTCTCTCGCCTACCCCTTTTGTTGGGGTGTGTTGTTGCAAGAGCTTTGGTGTACCATCCCTCTTTCAAAGAAAAAAAATCCCCAACACATTGTTAAAAAAATTCTTTTCCATTATCACTTCGAAAAATTTTAATCTGAAATCTAAAACGTGTTTTGAACCATATTATAAAAATTTTTAAACACTGCTTCAGCATCAGACTTTTCTTTTAAAAGAAACACCCAAGTGACTCTGGTGTGATCATCAATAAAGGTGATAAACCAGCGTTTTCCTGAAAAAGTTGTCACTCGAGAAGGTCCCCAAATATCACTATGAATCATGGTAAATGGTTTCGATTTTTTATATGGTTGAGGTGGAAAAACAGCACGATGGTGTTTTGCTAATTCACATGATTCACATCGAAAAACAGAAGGATTTTTATTCATAAATAACTTGGGTAACAAAAGCTTTAAATATTGAAAATTTGGATGTCCTAGTCGATAATGCCATAACATAATCTTACAGTCACTAGTACTAGAGATAGAATTGAAGCGGTGCCTTCCGATCTTGTCTTTCAAAAGTTGTTCCATTATTGAAAAGGTAGAGACCACTATCCAGTTTAGCACCCCCAATCATCTTCCCCGGGTTAAATCCTGAAATTCACAACGAGAAGACAAAAAATTAACTTGGCAATTATGATCAAGGGTCAGGTTTACTTATAGACAAGAGATTATAGGACAAATGAGGAACATGTAGGACATTTTTTTTAAGATTAGAGAAGGGGAAACAATCACTATTCCTTTCCCGCAATCTGAAAGCAAAGGAACCATCTGCAATTTTAATTCTTTGATTTCCTGCACATGGTATATATGAAGAGAAAAAATGCGAATTGCCTGTCATATGATCGGTTGCACCTGAATCTAATATCCAGGGGCCATTAGATTTGGTACAGGCAATGGCTGAAATGGAAAAATTACCCGACTGTGCTAGAGAACAAGAGGCATTAGAATTTCCTAAAGACTGGGAATGGAACATTTTTTGTAGGTGCTCTATTTGTTCCTTTGTAAAAGGAAGAGATGCCGATGGAGATTCCTGCTCTGGATCCGAAATTCTTGCTTGGAATGCATGGCTGTCTCCCCCTGACCTGGTGTCATTGCCGGGTCTTTTCTTCAGATTTGCTGGTTTCCCGTGAAGTTTCCAGCAATTTTCCCGGGTGTGCCATGCTTTCCTGCAATGGTCACACCAGGGCCTCTGCTTTCCCCGCCTGTCTCCTTCTTGTTCTGTGCCGCGGGTTACCAGTGCCGATCCTTCTCCATTCGTTCTTGTCTCATCAACCGTTTTCAGCATCACCTGCCGCCGCGCTTCTTCTCTACGTACCTCCGAAAAAACCTCTCTTATCGTGGGCAAGGGTCTCTTCCCTAATATACGTCCTCGAACTTCATCAAGTTCCTTATTCAAACCGCCAAGAACACAAATACCCGCCTCTCTCAACTTTCTTTTTGTACCGAGCACTATCATTAGGGTTTTCCCATTGTTCATCTTGAACATATCCAACTCCCCGCCACAGTCATCATATCGCTGTAGTAGGTTGTTACCTCACGGTCTCCTTGTTGCATCTTCCACATGCAGTGTTTAACCTCGAACAAACCGTGAGTGGTTGTCCAGGTCGGAGTAGGTCTCCCGGACTGCTTCCCAGACATCACGGGCTGTTGGCAGGAACATGAAAGGCTTTCCAACGACCGGATCCATCGAATTGATCAGCCATGCTGTCACCATGGAGTTTTCTGACCGCCACTGCCTGTATTTTGGATCACTAGTGGCTGGTGGTTTTACTTCTCCATTCAAGTGCCCATATTTTCCTTTGCCATCAATCACCAACCGGACAGATTGGGACCACTCAAGGTAATTTTTTCCATTCAATTTGTGAATGGTAATTTGAAGAGAATGCTCGAAAAAAACACACCGTGACGGTCAGGAACCAGTCCCCGAAGAAGCCATACCACCGGTGGCATCCGGGTGGTCAACCGCATCCAACCATGGCGGCTTTGAAGTTCATAACCCGAGCCCTAGGCTCGATACCATATAGGAAAACCAGGGGACCGGAAAGGAGAATTCTCCTCCTCTTTTCTTATTCATTCCAAAAAATATAATACACTTAAATAGATATCTGAGTACACACGGCTAACCCTAGGATCCCACAAATTCAGGGATTTTATTCTATTTCCCGATTCTTTCCTTATTTATTCATTTAATCAAAACCTAACTAAAAAAATTTTTGATCTACCGACAATCTCCTTTCTTCATCTTTCTTCTTCATTCGATTCTCCTCATATTATTGTTCAATAAGCGAGCATTTCGTGGCGACTATCAAGAACCGGAATGAAGACAAGCAAGGAAGCAAATAAGAAGCCTACAATAAAATAACCGAACAAGATTGCGGACCCAATATGAGATTCGATTGGAAGAATGACGAGAAAAGAAGAATTCACGATATAGTTTGAAGAGATTGCAGTGTTTGGGTTTGTGCATTTTCCTTTCCTTCCATTTATATTGCTCTGCAATATTTTTATGTCTTATTCTTGTATTGTTTTGAATAGTTGGAATTCTCTATTTGTGTCTCGAAGTTCGCCATTCTTTGTGTCTGCAAATGCATCATTGGGTGTTGGGTCTTGTTACTCTTGCATCTACATCGATTAGGATTTAATTTGTTTTAAGAAATTTAATTTTTTATTGCGCTTTGTTTGCTTCGAGGAAAGATTTTGGTCTATCTTTCGGCTAGGGTTCTGCTCTTTTTTTTGGGGGGGTGAACTTGGGAGCCTCTCTATTGCTTCATCTCTCTCTCTCTGTTTTCTCCGATCATTTTCCATCATTTTATCACTATCTGTTAGATTGAAAATTTAGTTAGGGCTTTCCAATAATTACTAAAATTACATAAGGGATTATATTTTCATGACAGGCCACTTGCCTTTTTCTATACAAAAATTCCTACGGCGTTATAATTTGGAAAAAAAAAGGTGAAGTAAACATAATTAGAGAGAGAGTTTTCGACCTTTAATAGATGTGGCTCGTTTCTAAATTACTAAATACATGTATTATGGAGTACAAAGATTTATTTGAATTGGCTTGTGTTGCCGCTGTTTCTCTAATTTTGAGTGGCATATTTTTGTACGTTTCCTAATTGGCTTCATACTGGATAAGGCCATTGTTGTGGTATTCTTGCTATTGGTTATTTTACTTTGTGATGTAGCATATCATATCTTCCTAAATTATGAAAGGATGGTTTAGTAGTTAACTGATGTACATTGACCCTCTGAAAAGCTTTCAGGTTTGTAATTGTGCATTGTTATATACAATTGCGAAGGAGGTATAAAAGGATTTTTGTTAGGCCCCTGGTGAGGCAAGTATATGTGAGAAGGGCCAGGAAGGAAAAAGGAGAGGGCCCACAACTGATTGAAGTGAACCCAGGCCCAGGCCCACAATTGATTGAAGTGGACCCAGGCCCAGGGTTAAATGAAGTGAGCCAGCGGATAGGAGTGAGAGGCCAGCTTGGGGAACCGGGAATAGATGGTTAGAGCGAAGGGAATATGAGGGGAGATCGTGGGAGGGGAGGGACACGAATTCAGTGATGAGCAACCTCTAGGGAGTCTGGGGATTACTCGAAAATCCTTCAATATCTTATTTTCCTGTTTTTCTTGTTTTCCTTCTGTTAGTTCTTCTTCTTCCGTCTTGGATTCCGAGGCCAAATCTGAGCCTCAAGTTGTAATAGCCATTTGAAAGAAATAAAAACGTTGAGTTTGGATTCAGGAAATAACACTTGGTTGATTCGATCTTAGAAAAACTCCTAGGATCCTAACATTTGGTATCAGAGCCGAAGATCCATGGCTCATACATCGCCGACGATAAGTCACCCAGGACGTGCTTCTAGCTTGGAAGGAAGCCTCGATTCGATCAGGGAAACCATTCAGCTGATGGGAGCAGTCGTGAACCACGTACCGCAGTTGCAGGAGGTTGTATTGGTGTTGGGGGCCTAGATTGGCGAAGTCCAAGGGGCTCTTCACCGACTAGAGACCATGATTGGCCGCCGGTTGGAGACCCAAACTCCAGCTCCTCCGTGTCGGGAGCAAGGACGAGACCGTGACCGACCGGGAATGGCGAACTCGCTAGACAGGGGCCGCGAAAGAATGGATCATCGAGGAAGACGACTTCCAGGGCCTCCGATCTTCCGAGGGGAAGATCCGTACGGCTTGGTATTTCGGGCGGAGCTTATTTCGCCATTAACGGTGCCGAGGAGGAGAAGGTTCTCACTTCGCTTCCGGGTCTCGCATGGAAGGTCAGTTTTACCGGTTTCTGATTGACCCCAAGAACCGCTCACCCGATTGGCGGGATTTGAAGGTCGTAATTTTTCACCGATTCAAATGAGCGGCGATGCCGATTCGACAGAGTTGCCATGGCCTTACGCGATGATCGGCGAAGGACAGAATTCGCGACAAATCGGGCACTGGCTACGTCTATGCGAGGTATTCACGAGCCCATCTTTAGGGGGGCTTTCCTTAATGGGCTTCAGGAGGACGTACGGACCGAGGTTAAACTTCACTGGCCCATTAACCTCCAGGAGACCATGGATCTGGCCCAACAGATCAAGGAAATGAATGAGGCCGTAGATAGGTTACGTAAGGGGAGGCTAAATCGTGGTTGACGGGGGGACGGACCTGGGGGGCTAGTGATCGAGCTTACTCCCCCATAGGGAATCCAGGGAACTCCCTTCAGTCCAACCAGGGAAAGGAGCAAAACCTATTCCAAAAACCTCGAGGTTGGCCACAGCAAACCACGGCGGGGTCAGAGGAAGGAGGAACAGGCTTCAAACGCTTGACGGATGAGGAGATTCAACGGAGGAGGGCGAAGGGGTTGTGTTTCCGATGTGATGAGAAATTTGGTCCGGGACACTGGTTTCAGAATAGGCAATTGCAGATGCTATTGTTGGCAGAGGAGGACGGGGAAGGAGATGAGGAGGGAGCGGAGGAAAAGGAGCCCATCTCCGAGGAGGTTGAGGGAGTGGCAGGTTTGTCCAATTCCAAGTGGAAGAAGGCTAGACTTGCCTGAAGGGGGACCCGACATTAAGCTTGAAACTGATAAGTTTTCGCACCCTGACTCGTAAACTACATAGGGAGGTAGTAGGGGCCTTGCTGGAAATATATTCCCTAGCAGGGGAAGAGGAAAACAGTCTTGTGGATAGTGGGCCGGACTCCATTCAGGGGGTCTTGGCTCAATTTCCTGAGGTATTCGAGACCCTTGCGGGGTTACCTCCCAACCGGGGAAGGGACCACCAGATAGTGCTCAAACTAGGGGCGGAACCGCCTAACATTAGGCCGTTCTGATATCCCCAGGTACAGAAAAGTGAGATTGAGAGATTGGTCGGTGAGATGTCCTCGGGAATTATTAGGCCAAGTTGTAGCCTTTTTTCAAGCCCGGTTCTCTAAGTCAGGAAGAAAGATGGAAGTTGGCGCTTTTGCGTCGACTACAAGCGCCAACTTCCGAGCACTCAATCAGCTCACGGTGCCGGATAAATTTTCGATTCCCATCATCGACGAGCTGCTGGATAAGTTGCACGGGGCTGCCGTGTTCTCCAAGTTAGACCTTAGAGAAGGGTACCATTAGATTCGGGTGAGGGAGTTTGATGTGGAGAAAACGGCGTTCTGAACGCACAAGGGACACTATGAGTTTCTGGTCATGCCGTTTGGCCTGACCAACGCGCCTGCGACCGTCCAGGCCCTCATGAACAAAGTCTTCCAGCCATACTTGCGGCGGTTCGTGTTGGTATTTTTCGACGACATTCTAGTATATAGCCGCACGTGGGAAGACCATCAAAAGCATCTCACCACAGTTTTGGGCGTTTTGAGGATGGAACGATTGTTTGCCAACCGTAAGAAGTGTTCTTTTGCGCAGCCGCGGTTAGAATATTTAGGCCATGTCATCTCAGCACATGGGGTAGCAGCCGATCCGGCCAAGGTGGAAGCGATATTGACATGGCCCCTGCCAAAGAACGTCCGTGGGGTTCGGGGATTTCTGGGGCAGGCCGGTTATTATGGAAGGTTCGTTCAAAATTTTGGACGGTTGGCTCGTCCTTTGACCGACCTACTCAAGCGAGGGGAGTTCAAATGGGCTAGCGACGCCACAACTGCCTTTGTAGCACTCCAGCAGGCCATGACTAGCCTTCTGGTTTTGGCAATGCCAGATTTTGCAAAACCGTTCGTGGTGGAGACGGACGCCTCAAGCTCAGGCCTACGGGTAGTGTTGATGCAGCAGGGTCGGCCGGTAGCCTATTTCAGCAAGGCGCTATCAGGCACTACTCGGTTCCGTTTGGTGTGTGAACGCGAACTTATGGCGGTGGTCTTGGCGGTGCCAAAATGGCGCCATTACTTGCTTGATTGACACTTCGTGGTGCGCACTGACCAGCAGAGCTTGCGGTTCCTGATGGACCAGCGGCTTTTACCCCTAGAGCACCTACGCTGGGCCGTTAAGCTATTTGGATACGACTTCGAGTTGCAATACAAGCAGGGGGCAGCGAACCGAGTGGCTGATGCCTTGTCTCGGCGCAAGGGGGAAACTGACTTGAGCTTAGCCGCCTTGTCCGTTCCACAATTCTTGAATTGGGACGAGATTCGGCAGGACCAAGAAATTGGAGCAGGGAGAAGGGGTGGTTCCTGGATTTTCACTCCACCAGAATTTGTTATGCTACTGCGGCAGGGTGGTGTTACCGCCACAGTCTCCCTGGATTCGTTGGATGCTTCATGAGTTCCACGATTCGGCTTTAGGGGGACACTCCGGGTTCTTACGCACTTATAAGCGAGTCGCTAGTAATTTTTTTTTTGTAAGGCATGAAGAGGGATATACGCCATTACATGGCGGATTGTCCTATTTGTCAGCGTTCTAAGTCAGACGCCTTGGTCCCCACAGGCTTACTGCAGCCACTGCCTATCCCAGCAAGGATATGGGAGGACATCTCCATGGACTTCATTAGTGGACTGCCACGGTCCCAAGGGGCAGATACCATCCTGGTCGTCGTGGACAGGCTGTCCAAATATGCCCATTTCCTACCTCTATCTCATCCTTTCACAGCCAAGAAAGTGGCTGAATTATTTCTGCGAGAGGTGGCGGCCCATGGCATTCGCCCCATTGTCACCGATCGAGACCCACTTTTTATGAGTCTCTTCCGCGTGAACTATTCCAGATGCAAAGGGCACAAACTCGAGCCGCAGTCAAAGATATCACCCCCGAGTCGGACAGCCAAAATGTAGGTCGTGAATAGGTGCTCGAAGTGTACTCATTGCTTTCAGTGACACGCCTTTTCTAGTCGCAATCCTGCCCTAGGTCAATTTTGGTTCAACCCCAATTTTAACGCACGGCCAAGCACCTCCTTTTCCAAGTGGTATACGGTCCGAACGCCCCACCATTCACTGGTTCCAAGACTCTCCTTCAACTGTGGAAGATGTCAAACCAAAGAAATTGAAGAAAATGTAAATGAGCTCTTTGGATGTCTTAAAAAGGGCATCTCGTGGGGTGCAAGAACGATGAAGAAATTTGCCGATGTGCACCGCAGGAACTCATTTGTGCGGGCGCGGCGAGTCTTCCTCAAAATCAGGCCTTATCGCCTCAAATCCTTGGCTAGGAAACCAAACGAGAAGCTTGCTCCTAGATTTGACGGTCTTTTTGAGGTCTTGGAGAAGATTGGGGAAGTAGCTTACCGTCTCGCGCTACCGGAGGACGCGAGGATACATCACGTTTTCCACGTTTCCCAGCTCAAACCATTCAGGGGAATGGATTCAAGGTGTCAGCCTCTTCCACCTCACCTGTCGGATGAGCTGGAACTGCATGTCGAGCCTTTAAATGTCATCCGGGGTCGTTGGACACCCTTGGAGGGAAAGCGTGTGGCTGAGATCTTGGTTCAGTGGAAGGGTTTGCAGGATTGGGAGGCTACATGGGAGTTCTTGGATGTGTTTCAGGAGCAGTTTCCAGATTTCAGCTTTGGGGACAAGGCTGTCTTCGAAGAAGGAAGTGATGTTAGGCCCCCGGTGAGCCAAGTATATGTGAGAAGGACCAGGAAGGAAAAAGGGGAGGGCCCATAACTGATTGAAGTGAACCCAGGCCTAGGCCCACAACTGATTGAAGTGGACCCAGGCCCAGGGTTAAATGAAGTGAGCCAGCGGATAGGAGTGGGAGGCCAACTTGGGGAACCGGGAACAGACGGTTAGAGCCAAGGGAATATGAGGGGAGATCGTGGGAGGGGAGGGGCACGAATTCAATGATGAGCAACCTCTAGGGAGTTTGGGGATTACTCGAAAATCCTTCAATATCTTATTTTCTTGTTTTTCTTGTTTTCCTTCTGTTAGTTTTTCTTCTTCCATCTTGGATTCCGAGGCCAAATCTGAGCCTCGAGTTGTAATAGCCATTTGAAAGTAATAAAAACGTTGAGTTTGGATTCAGGAAATAACACTTGGTTGATTCGATCTTAGAAAAACTCTTAGGATCCTAACAGTTTTCCTCTCGGAATTTATAGGGGAATCAATCTTCTTGATGTGTTGTTTTTCACGACCCTTCCATTTACTTGAAGAGGTTTTCAGCTTTCAACTTTTCCATTTTCAAAAAAATATAAAAAAAATCTTTTTATATGTTTGTGACAAATTTGAATTTTCATTCTAAATTAGCTTTTGTTTTTATCTATTAATTATGTAGAATTCCAAGGTTACACCATAGCTTTTATTGGTGCTAACCTTTTATCAGAAGATCTATAGTTGTTTGTTTGACTTGTTAGGGTAGTTGACTACTTGCAAATGTGTTGTATTCTCCACCTCTGATATTAAGGTCAATGGTAATCTTTTTAGTGCTGCAATTCCTTTACTAATGTTGTGTTCTTCAGTCTTTTTTGAAATGTTGGTGCTAGAAGGTTTGTATTGGTCATGAATTTTTCTTTGCTTTTGGTTTTAAATTATTTTTATTTTATTTTGCTTTTTGCAATTTGTTGTATTAGATAATCTGTTGGTGTGGCTCTAATCATGTTAGGTGGAATGAGAAGATGTTTTTACCTCAAAGATTTACTAAATGCGTCGGGCTATCAATAACTAAACTAGAACATTTTTTTACTTGTTCAGGAAATTGCCTGTTACAACAATTTTTTACTTGTTCAGGAAAGAGTTAGAACATTTTTTTGTTCTACTCCACACTCACATGCTTCTCACAGTGAGTGAGAAATGGATGGTTTTTCTTTTTCTTTTGCTGAAGGAAAAATGGACGGTTGGTTCTAAGTTCTTCTATTTGGGATGCTATATATATTCATATAAATATATGTATATGTATATGTATATTTAAAGAGTTGTAGGAACATTGATACTGACCATCAATAACAGATAAAGATTATATTTTGGATTCTAAACTCTGTAGAAGACTAAAGGTGTTTCTGCATTTTGCTTACAAAAGCCAATCTATAGCACATTATTTCATCTCCATATTTGGTGATTTTGAAGCAGTTGGTTTGATGGATGAGAATGATAGTATTTAATATTTGCTATCCTTTGTTTTAGGGACCGTCCTCACTCTATAGTGCTTTTTAGTGTGTACGCACTCGCATATCACTATTCAATAGGGACATTCATGATCTTTTGTTTCTCTTATTTCTTCATCTTTTTGTCGTTCTCCTTGTGGTTCTTCTAAAGACTTGTTCATGTTAAGTTTGGCCTGCTCCATTTTTTCTTTCCTATGCATTTGGATGGACAAGAGCATATTAATCTGGGCTTGTGAGAGGAGGTTGAAGAGCAATTGCTGAGGGGTGTGCGATCTTTGTCAAAGGGAAAATGAAAATCTCTCTGTTTTGTTTTTTTTTTTTTTTTTTTTTTTTGTTTTTGATTGGTCTCAAGAAATTGATTTTCCTTTGTCCTTAATTTGGTTTAATTGTTATAAAATGTTCCGGGAAAAAAAATCAAGGGAGAAAAAGTAAAAAACTCAGGCATATGCCAAATTTCTTGCTTTAAAAAATGAAAAAAAAAAAAAGGAAAAAAAGAAAACCAAAGTTCTAAATCTTTTCTTGATTAGATTTTTTTCCTCTTGAATTACCAAGTAAACAAGGATTTCAATGTTATAAAGATTGTTTTCATTTTAAAAACTCTTACTGTGTTGCTTGGATCGTAGTAGGGGTTGACCTTTGTTGATTTAATACCAGGACCCATTGTGCTAGGAGGCTACTTGAAAACAGTCGTGAATGAGAGCTTGAGGAGAAAGCATAAAGCATTGATTACTTTGGCCAAGGTGAGAGGATCCTCTTTTCTATAGTAAAGTAAGTGCATAAACCCTTTTCTGTTATTGACTTTGTTTTGCGATGTTTCATTATGTGTGTGTGTGTGTATTTATCAAAGATTTCACTCATAAGTTTGGTAAATCTGATTAACAATTTTTAGGAGTGGAATTTAAAACGTCAAAATCATAACAAGATCATGCTTTCCTGCTGTAACTTCTTTTTTCGGGGTTCAAATAATCCTTCACGTGTTTTCTCCTTGCTTTGTTGTGCATTGACTATGGGAATAATTTTGCAGTTTCTCTTTTGTTTCCCTAACCAAAGGACTAATCTTTATTTGGATAATGTATTTCTTATTTTAATCAAATTTTTCTCCGTATGTAGTTTGATCATGATGCTATTTGCTTTTATTGTATGGTTCTGACAATTAATCAGATGTCCATCTGTGTTGGTTTAATTATTGTAGGCGGATTTATGCACCTCTATTATGGTTGTTGCAAAAACTCCATAAGCCAGGGGAATGGGTGTTTTAGTTACTTCAGAAATTTGTTTTGGTAAAGAAGATGCTCTCTTTTTCTCTTAAGTTTTCACTTTTACTTATTGTTTTTGCTGGTTTTGTATGGCATTAGTTGTTCTATTTTCTATGTATGCTCCAATATAACATAATTTATAGCCAATTAACGGTGTTTATTCATATGTTGTAAAGTTGACCAGTATTTAAGCAGCATTTAAGTCAATGATATAATGGAATTTCTCTTTTCTTTGAATATAAAGATTCTGAATATATTTATTAGTTTCTTTTAACCCTTCGTCAGTTTTTCCTTTAGTTTAATTCATGAACATATGTATGTGAAGTGGGGAAAAAATGTCGACCTTGGTTTTCTAACTTCACTATCATCTATGAAACATTGCGTGCTGCAGTTTTAGACTAATATTTTTAAAGAGGAACATAATGCTTTATTCGTTTGAAACTTATGGAAACCAACTGCTTCTGTATTCTAATCCAATTGTATCTCTATTGAATTTAGTGAAAGTTAGGAGACGTTTGGTTCAGAGATTAGAATCATGAGATTGGAACTATTTTCGATTTCCGTATATTTTTTGTGAGAAAACATTGTAGCGAACCATGAACCATGATTCAAATCATGGTATGAATCTCCTTACCAAACGTCTCCTTAGTCTTCGACCCTGGGGCACAATAGAACCGATGGTCAGTACCTCCTTACTAGGGAAGGGGTTCCTAGGAGATAGCTCTGGTTTGTGCGCATTAGAAGTAGACAAGAGTTGTTGTCTTAGCGCATTGACTTTTCTTTTTTGCTCAAGAATTGTGATCTCGTTGCTGTAGTTGCTTTTTTGATAATTCGAATTGCTATTTTTCGCTATAATCACCTGTTTCTCACGCGACAGTGTTCTGTTAAAGGTATTGATGTTTTTGGATTAAATGCAGTACTTTGACCTAAAACACCATGTTATGCAGCATGATGGAATAAAATGGGGACATTGTGGGGAGTTGGCCAGTGGTTTCATACTTTGTTGTCAAGTGTTGGGCTTGTTCCTTTGCTTTGTATTAATTAAGGCATGTCTTTTAATTGTATGTGTCATTGGGCATGCTAGCAATAATGGGCTCGTGTCTTCCTTTTCAAAATTGGAAGCTAGTAAGGGACATTTACAGTCTTCTTTATTTTTTTCTGCTTTAAGTTTTTCTTTCCATCCAAAGATTTTGAGTAAGATTCTGATTGTTTCTTCTTCATATATTTTGCTTTAATAGGTTGGTCCTGAAACATGCTAAAAATAAGTGCTTCAACGCAGAGTCAACTATACAACAACTAATAACTCTGGTTAACCATATAGCTGTGAGTTATTATTATTTTTTTAATTTTTATTTTTAGTCCCCTCTTAGTTACAGTTATTTTCCTGACCAATTCAGTTATAAAAGTGCTCTATGATAAATAGAAACTGATTTCTTACTCCACTGACTGCTTAAGTTTGGTATCTCTTTCTCTGTTCATCTTAGTTTGAATTAATGATTTCCATTCTTTGAAACTGACTGAAGGAAAGAAAAAGATGTTTCTCTATTTTAGGAATTGTCGAATATTTAGTTCCTCAAAGTTTGGAGTTAGTTTTCTACTTTTGTAAATATTAGGAAATCAGGAAACCTATAGGAACGAGATTCTTTAGTTAGTTTTATTCTGATTTAGTGTTGCTAATTTTTAGGAGGTAGTTGCTATATTTAGTTGAGTAAAAGTTGTATATATACTATGTACTCATTACCAATCGGAATAAGAAAAAGAAGAGATTATTTCCTTCAAAGTCCTCATGGTATCAGAGCAGGAAAACAATGAAAAACCCTAGCCGTCACTCTTTCTTTTCCCGGAATCTCAAGTTTCTTCCCTCATGGCAGAAACTGGTATGGCGAAGTGAAACAGCCAGTTCCATCTCTGAAACCTCTTCTCTTTCCAACCTAAATCCGATCCAGTCTAGTTCTAGAAAAACTGGATCATTAGAAAACCTATCTCTCCTTATCACAAATCATAAACTCAATGGACAAAACTACCTTCAGTGGTCTCAATCAGTCCAGATGTTCATCTGTGGTAGAGGAAAAGAAGATTACTTGACTGGAGAAGTTCCAGTTCCTGGAAAAACAGATCCGACCTACAAGCAGTGGAAGGCCGAGAATCATCAGATCATGGCATGGCTCATCAATTCAATGAATGTAAATATTGGTGAGAACTTTCTTCTATATGAACGGCTCAAGAAATATGGGAGGCAGTGAGAGAAACTTACTCTAGTTTTGAAAATATGTCAGAACTATTCACGGTGGAAACAACCTTTTATGATCTTCATCAAGGAGAATTGCCGTTAACTCAATACTTTAATGTACTAAACTGTCATTGGCAGCACTTAGATATGTTTGAGTTTTATGAGTGGAAATGTCCGGAAGACAGCATACTATATCGAAAGATAGTTGAGTAGAAAAAGGATATTTAAATTTCTGTTGGGGCTAAATAAGAGCTTAGATGATGTTAGAGGCAGAATAACGGGAACGAGACCTCTCCCGAGCCTTCGAGAGACGTTTTCAGAACGCCGAGAAGAAAGTAGGAAGAAGGTAATGATGGGTAACCAGCTACCACCGCCAAAGAGGGATCTGTGTTTGTTGCTCGTAGCTCACGGCCACTACGACCGCCAAACCCAGAGGGATCTGCTTTTTCTACTCGTAACTCACGGCCTCCAGCAGCCATAAACAATCGCCAGCCAAGGAAAGGGCGTCCTTGGTGTGACCACTGCTCGAAAACTGGTCATACAAGGGAGACATGTTGGAAGTTATATGGCAAACCAGCAGATTGGAAGCCAAACAGATTTGCCCAAGACAGCTGGGCAAACTCAGCTAGTATTACTGAGGAACAACGGTGCACAACCGAGTCCAGCCCCTTCACTAAGGAACAACTAGATATGCTACAAACGTTGCTAAATAACACCCTAACTCAGCACATTATTGCTGCACCAGCCATTAGCTTACATGCTAAGACAGGTAAATTACACTCAACACAGTGGATTATTGACTCAGGACCTCGGATCATATGATAGGGGACGAGATGATGTTCTGTGACTATCATCCGTGTCACTCTAATCTCACGGTGAAGATTGTTGATGGCACTTTATCTAAAGTGGCCGGGACTGGATCAATTCAAATAACACCTAGGATCATTCTAAGATCTGTGCTTTACGTTCCTAATCTTGATTGCAATCTGATTTCCATCAGTAAGTTGACTCGTCATAATCACTGCTTAACAATTTTTTCCTCTAATGTGTGTTTTTCAGGAGTTGGGTTCGAAGAGGAAGATTGGCAGTGCTAAGATGTGCTATGGACTATACTTTTTCAAGCCTTTCAAACCCGGACAGGCCTTAGTTGCTGCTTCTACAAGTCTACCTACTAGTCAATCTATTTTGAGTCAATTTAATTCTAGTTCTAGTGTCAATAAAGATAGTGAGATTATGATGTGGCACTATCGGTTAGGACATCCTAATTTCCTGTATCTTGGGAAGTTATTTCCTCATTTGTTCATCAATAAAAATCCAAAATCTTTCAATTGTGAGATATGCCAATTTGCAAAACATATCCAATCTATTTATCCAGGGGTTCCCTACCAACCATCAAAACTTTTTGCCCTTATTCACAGTGACATTTGGGGACCTTTAAGAGTTAAAAACATTAATGGAGCACGGTGGTTTGTGATTTTTGTTGACGATCATACAAGACTTACATGGGTATTCCTTATGAAAGAAAAATCTGAAGTTGAAAGAATTTTTCAAGCATTCAATTCAATGGTTCAAACTCAATTTGGTACCAAAATCCAAATCCTAAAGTCTGACAATGCTAGGGAATATTTCTATTCGGTCCTGGGAGAATATTTGTCTAAACAAGGGATAGTCCAAGTAAGTTCATGTGTCAATACCCCACAACAAAATGGGGTAACAGAGAGAAAAAATAGGCAGTTGCTAGAAGTGGCTCGCTCAATTATGTTTTCCACCATTATACCAAAATACCTATTGGGGGAAGCCATTCTTACTTCGGCATATCTCATCAACAGATTACCATCTAGAGTCCTTCAGTTTCAAACACCTCGACAAGTCCTTATTAATTTATTCCCTCATGCCCGGTTTCTATCTTCCAATCTGCCCCTAAGGGTGTTTGGATGCTCGGCATTTGTCCATGTCTATCCAAAAAATAGAAGCAAGCTTGATCCACGGTCCACAAAGTGTCTTCATTGGTTACTTTATAAATAAAAAGGGGTACAAATGTTACTATCCTACTACTCGAAGGGTGTTTGACACCATGGATGTCACATTTCTTGAAAATAACCCTTATTTTTCCAAGACTGAAATTCAGGGGGAGACTACAACAGAATTTCAGCCTTGGAGTTGGGATTCCCTATTTGTCCCGAGTCTTCAACCACTACCAAACTCTGAATCTATTCTGAGTCAGTCCATCCTTCACCCTCATTCTTTGAATCCAGCCAGTGAGTTGGTTCCTCCTCAGTCTTTGAGTCCAGCCAATGAGTCGACTCCTCCTACCTCTGACCTGCCACCTTCATCCATACCTCAGCTGATTACGCCCAAACGTGTACAAAACAAGCGGTCAATTGTAGTACAATTTGAACGGTCGATCCCACGAGGAAGTGTTAAATTGAACAAGAAATGATTAGCAAATAAAAAGCGTTAGGAAAGTAGGCAATCAAACAAAGAAAAATGAATGAGTGTTTTTGATATTTTTTTAACAATTTAAAATAAAGAAAATTCAATAATAAAAAGTGGTAAGGCTTTGAGAATCCTCCATATGCTTTGTTCACCTATTTGGATTTTGATTCATGAATTGACTCAATTGAAAGTTTCACATCCCAAACAATCAATCGGAAAATAAATATTTGAAGAACATATGAATTAAAAATGTATTCGAGTAAATAAAATTCTAACGTTTAAAATTAAGAAAAATTATCTTCACGAGAAATCCAAGAGCGACAATATACCGTTGGCAATAATGCAAAGAAAAGATTACTAAATCTAAGAGCGACAATATACCGTTGGTAATAATGCGATAAAAAGATTACTCATAAAATAATAACGATCAATATATAATATAACGCAACAATCACATAAAAAGAGCATGACTAGATTTATATGAGAGTTGACAATAAAATATATTGATAAGAATAAGAAATATGATAAAAGAAAATTATTTACTCAAATGTATAAAACTTACAAACCATTGGAGAATCGAAAATCCAAATAAATTCACTACACATATAAGATCATCTCAAGCCTCACCTAAATACTCTAGCCTAACTTGTACATAATTCCCATAAAATTCTAAAAAGAAAATATGAGAATAACAACAAGAAAATATGTGAGAATTTAGGCTCTAAAAAATGTCTCCCTCATCACCTTCACAATCATCTTATTTATAGAGTTTTGGGTGTGTTAAGAGTGTAAAACCGGCTCCTTAATCGTGGAGAAAATTCATCACGTTTCTGAAGAGTGGGACACGTGTCACAAGGCCATTCGCGCGCGGGAAAGAAATGCTGCAGATGGCTGACGAAGTGGGACACGTGGCGACCTCTGATTGGCGGGATTCAGTGCATGGGACGACGTGCTGAAGAAGCTGACGAAGTGGGACACGTGGCGAGTTCTGATTGGCGCGCTTCTGTGCACGGGACCCACGCGGAGAGGAGGGAAATTCCGGGTGACGTGCGCGTGGAGGAAACTCGCGCGGAAGAAGCAGCGTGCGCGCCAAGCGCGCGTACCCGGGGGAGCAGCTGGAGCCCACTTGGACGCGTGGCGGAACGTGGATGGAGGGAGCCTGAAACGCGGGACCCACGCGGAAGAAAGAGAAAATGCGGGTGACGCGCGCGTGGAGGAGACTCGCCCGGGGAGTGGACGGTGCGCGCCAGGCGCGCGTCTCCGGGGGGACAGCTGGGTCCCACCGGACTGCGGTGCGCAGCGGTTGACACGTGGCGAGGGCTGGCTTGCGGCGTTCTCGGCTCGGCTTGCGGCTTCTTGGCTCGGCTCGCGGCTTCTGATGGGTTTTGGGCCGAATTAGGCTTTTCTTGGGCTCAACTTTTGGGTTTTTCTTGGTAAACTAGCCCAAATTCAATTGTTTTCTTCAAAAACCTGAAAAATAAAATAAATCCAATTAAAATTAAATCCTCTAAATTTAGGAATATTTGAAATTAAAGTCACAAATTTGATAAAATAATTTGACAATTATGAACATTAAAAGTGCAAATTCGTGCACTTATCACAGCCTCAAGCAGCAACTAAGGAATTACTGGTTTTCTCAAGAAGGTGGAGGCAAACTCAGGGAAAGGTTGAACCTATAGCACATCTAACACCTATCCAAGATTCTAAAACGGATCCAGCAACTGCAGAAACTCATACAGGAGGAAAGAAGGGTCAAGAGCTAGAGGAGATTCAAACATAAGGAGACTTAGAGCTGCCTATTGCCCTAAGAAAAGGTACTCGGACATGCACTCAACATCCGATTAAAGATTATCTCTCCTATGCAAAACTTTCAGGGACTTACTGAGCATTCCTCTTAAGAGTGGACGAAGTCCAAACTCCATCGAATATTCAAGAGGCTCTCAATCATCAAGGTTGGAAACAAGCTGTTCAAGAGGAGATTAGTGCATTGGAAAGAAATGGTACATGGATTATTAAGGAACTTCCACCAGGAAAGAAAGCAGTAAGCTGCAAATGGGTATTCACGGTGAAGCACAAGGCAGATGGAAGTATTGAGAGATGTTGCGTGATAATTATGCTCGCAAGTGCACATGTCGCTAACAAGTAATAAAGTGTACACAAGTACGGATATCGATCCCACGAGGAATGAATCACCAAAATATGTGTCGGGAGTTGTATATTCAACAAAACAACAAGAAATAAATTCGACACAAATTTACTAAGATGATGTAATTGAAATGAATGTAAATGAAATGAAATCTTATGGCTAAATGTAACAAGAATGTAATGATGGGATGTAAATTAGTGGTAAAAATGAGCTAGGCCTGCTAACTTCCCCTCTACTGCAAGTCTGACTAGAATGTTACCAAGAATGCTGCAGCATTCTACTATCCTGTCAACAGAAACTCGTTGATGCATAAAGTTCTTCCGAATTGATTATGACTGTGGTCCCTCAAGCTATTTCCAACACATTCCTATGTGGATCCAGCTCTAGGACTGCAGATTTAAGCTCAGGTTTCATTACGTTATGCAAGGTGAATAATATATTCCTATACTATCTACTAATCAAAAACTCAGCAAGCTCATTGAACAAGCATCATTCATGCTAATCCGATTAAAACTAACAATTCTAGTATTAATCTCAATCTTGTATCCTAAATTGATGGCCAGTCAAGAATAGAAATAGATATTAGCTCACATGAATAAACAGGAATAGTAGATTAATAGCATTTCAGAAACAACTTGTCATTCTTACAATATTGGTTCCATTAGCAAACCTAGCTACAACAACTTAGTTCATAATGATAGTTATAAGAGCCAAAGCTCCAGTACAATCCATATCTAGAATTAGTAGCTAAATGACAAAAGATAGTTAAGCTAACAGAAGAAGAACAAGTTCCGCTGGATCTTGGAGTCTTCTGTGGCCGGCCGACAATGTCCTTCAACTTCCAACTCTCACGGCTTTGTATTCTCCTTCTAGGCTGAAAATCACATGTTGTTCTGCTTTTCTCAGCTCTCTCCCGAAGCTTTTTCCTCTCTGAGTAGTGTCTTTTTGTGTTTTCTGGTGTCTTGGTACTCTCTCTGTGTGCTCATTGCCTTTAAAACAGGAACTGTCTTCTTTTTATATTGCTGCTCAATTCTCTCTCTTCCTCTTTTTCTCCCCCTGGCGGCTGCCAACTTGTCCTGAGAGGAACATTCCCTTCTAAGGCAACACAAGGGCTGAGGTGTCACTGCTGATGTGCATAGTGGACCCATTTGACACTTAGCCAACTCACACGGATTCCTCTGTCTACTTTGTCCAGCTAGTGCGCTGACGTCAATCAGTTGCCAGCTAATCCCGGAATGTTGCCAAGAATGCTGCAGCATTTTAGTTTAGCAAATTCCTGCAAGGACTCACGCAGCATTAGCAAGTTTTGCACCTCATTTTACTTCCAAATTACCAACTTTCACTTCAAGAGGAACAACAGTACGGAATTAGGCTAAAGTAAATGCAACTCTACAAATCTACTTTAAAACATACAATAAATGAGAACAATCACTCAAGGACACAATTTTAGGTTATAAAACCAGTGGATAACTCTAATTTCTTAGAGTTATCATGAGACTTAAGGCGCGGCTGGTTGCAAGGGGTTTCACACAATCCCATGGAATTGACTATCAAGAGACGTTCGCTCCCATGGCGAAACTTAACACCATCCGGATACTCCTATCCTTGGCTGCAAATTTAGATTGGTCACTCCACCAACTGGACATCAAGAATGCATTCTTAAACGGGAATCTTGAAGAAGTCTACATGGAGATTCCATCCGGAATTCAAACAAGTTATGGCGGTAGAAAGGTGTGTAAACTGTTGAAGTCTCTTTATGGGCTAAAGCAATCTCCTAGAGCATGGTTCGGTCGGTTCTCAAGTCAGTAAAAGGACGCAGCTTCATCCAGTGTCAAGCTGATCACACGTTGTTTGTGAAGCGTTCCTCAATGAACAAATTGGCCATTCTTATTGTCTACGTGGACGATATCATTCTAACTGGGAATGATGTGGAAGGAATAACACAGATCAAACAGGCATTGGCTGAAGAATTTGAAGTCAGATCTTGGTTCCCTTCGGTATTTCCTAGGAATGGAAGTGGCTCGCTCAAAAGAAGGTATATGTGTTTCACAACATAAATACACGTTAGACTTTCTAAAGGAAACTGGTATGCTTGGCTGTAGACCAGCTAGCACTCCAATGGACTCCAAGAAAAAGCTCGGGCGTGAAGAAGGAGTTCCTGTAGATAAAGGGAGATACCAACGTCTGGTAGGGAAACTCATTTATCTTTCCCATACTAGGCCAGACATTGGGTTTGCAGTAAGCACAGTCAGTCAGTTCATGAACAATCTGATGGAAGAACACATGGAAGCAGTACACCAAATCCTCAGGTACCTAAAGAGGACTCCTGGAAAGGGGTTATTGTTTAGAAAGACCGACTATCGAGATGTAATCCTATACTCAGATGCAGACTGGGCAGGAAGTCAGATAGATAGCAGATCAACTACAGGCTATTGCTCCTTTGTATGGGGAAACCTCGTGACATGGCGAAGTAAAAAACAATCGGTTGTCTCCAAGAGTAGTGCCGAATCAGAACTAAGGGCACTTGCAATCACGATTTGTGAAGGAATATGGATCAGGCAAGTAATGGCAGAACTAGGTATGGAGTTTGGAAAAACTGTGAAGCTCAAGTGTGACAACCAAGCAGCCATCAGTATTGCAAAGCATCCAGTCCATCATGATCGAACCAAGCATGTTACGATTGATAGACATTTCATTGCAGAGACGATAGAAAACTCTGAAGTGCAAGTAATATACACTCCAACTCGGGAGCAGTTTGCAGTTATTCTCACGAAGGCCCTTCAAGGACCTAACTTTGAGAGATTGTGTAGCAAGTTGGGCATGTACAACATGTACAAACCAACTTGAAGGGGAGTGTCGAATATTTAGTTCCTCAAAGTTAGGAGTTAGTTTTCTACTTTTGTAAATATTAGGAAATTAGGAAACCTATAGGAACGAGATTCTTTAGTTAGTTTTATTCTGATTTAGTGTTGCTGATTTTTAGGAGGTAGTTGCTATATTTAGTTGAGTAAAAGCTGTATATATACTATGTACTCATTACCAATCAGAATAAGAAAAAGAAGAGATTATTTCCTTCAAAGTCTTTAGGAATTATTTAAGGCATTGAAAGTGTTAGAGAAAGTTGAACAAGATTATGCAGAAAAGTTATAGAGGAGCACAAATGTAGTTCAAAAGGGTGACTTGTGGAATGATCTTCTCTATACATATCATTTTATTCCTCAAATCTAAGTTTGACTCCTGTATTATTGATTTTTCTTTTTTCCTTTTTTTTCATCATGAAATTTCTGGTACATTAGTATGAACTTGTCTTGAAAGAATTTAAATTCTGAGTGTCTTACTGAATTTCATCATCAGAAGAGTTTAGGAATATTTCTTTGACTTTTTCCTCGTATATTTGCTCACCGACTTTTGTAACTATAACGTTTCGATGTAAATAGTTACTTTTTACTCACTTGAATGCTTCGCATTGCTAGATAGCTTAGCTTATGTAAGTTACAGTTGTCTTTTAGTTGAGTTAAATTACTGACATCTATCATATGTATATTGAATAAAAAATTAGAAAGAGAGAGAGAGAGAAGAGATCTGGGTTTCACTTTTACTCACTTGAACAATTTTTTTCTTTTAGGGATTTGCTTGCTTTGAAGAGAGGTGGATTTTTTCCACCGTGCATTCCTGAAAAGTCTTAGGTCCTGGATGATGCTTTTGGGTGATTCTTCTTTAATGTCTTCTAGCGACGTTGTTTTGCTATTTCAAATCCCCATCAACTTGATTGATGATGTCGATTTCTATAGTTTGGTGGTGAACTCTACTTCTCTATTTTTTTATTCCATTTTTGTTGGGAGTGTTTGGTTGTTGAGAAAGTGTGGTAAAATTGAATGAGAGATTGGATTGAGAGATTCTCCATACATTGTCATTTGCTCATCTCAGTTTGTTGAGTGAATTTTAACTTTCATAATAATTACTCTCTGATTGTCTTTTTTATTACTTATGTTTCCCAATTGACTAATCTCTCTTTGATTGTGTTTTCTCAAAGTGATAATCATTTCTTTCTCTCTCTTTTTTTTTTTTTTTTTTTTTGGCTAACCAGTTCCTACTTTGAAGTTTTTTTTTTTTTCTTCCATCTTTGTTGTCAAACCTGAAGCGTTAGTTTCTTCATTGAGTGAAAATTACTGTTGTATTTTTTCCTTATCAATTCCTTCAACGTGTTTAATTACTATTGTATTTTTTCCCTATCAGTTCTTTCAACGTGTTTCTTACTTGCAGATGGTGCCTTTATTCTTCATAATTTTTGTGTTTGACTAAATTTCTTGATTTGGCTATCAGTTGTCGTTTGTTTTTATTTTTTCAAAAAGATATTGTTGTGGGCCTCATAGTTTATGTTGATCCTTGAATTTCTGATTCTTCAAGTCACATTCCTTTTCTCCTGGTTTTTAGTGTTGTATGACTATTTTTTTTGTTTCTTTTTTGTATATTAGATTTTATATGCTTCAATTCAGAGTTAGAACTGGTCTGCAATTGATTTTAGGCACACCACTTGGTGTCATTGAGATGACAATGCTCATTTTTTCCTATGAGGTGCACAAGTTTTGTTTGTTTGTTTGTGTTTGATATATGTAATTTGGCTGTACGTGCAATTTCTACTATGCATCTTTTATTGAAGTGGTTTGACAAGAACGGGAAGAAAATGGTTGGTTTGGATCAGTCTTTATTTTTTTTTTGTTCGCATTTATTGTGAAATTGATTTCTGTAACAAAGTTAGGAGTGGTATTAAACTAGAGAAAGTGTTAGGAAGTGAACCCCTTTTTGGCATTTTTGGTTTATAAAGAAACAAAAATACCCTCTTTTCTTTTCTTTCTCCCTTTTTCTTGTTTTTATTACTAAATTTCAGTTCGTAATAGTTATGCATTTTAATTGCTAAAAAACATAGTTATAAAATTTCTTTTTGTGATAGCTACATTATTTATATATTGTGTGACAGATTGATATCTGCATTTGTTTCTACTGCAAAAACTCTCAACCAAAGGTGCTACTTTGTAATTGTCTCACAGGTACACAAAGTTTGGTGCATCTGTTTGGTACTTTGATCGATGAATCTTGCTAAAGGTCTTTGTCATTTTGGTTCAATATAAGTTTGCTTTGAAGTATTTGTTAAGACATTTTATGTTAGTGAGAACGAGAGTTGGAAATTTTTTTTCAATAATCTTCCGACAAAAGGTTATTGTATCATCTTCTTAAGTTATTAAAATATGATTTGTTAATTAATAAGAGATAAAAATTGCCTAACGTACAGAAATGCACGTGGCTTGCATGTGCTTTCTTTTCCTAGTATATTACTAAATCTCTTTAGTGGTGCTCATCGTTACTTTTTTTGCCCTTTTTCCCCTGCTTTTCAATCTTTTTACTTGTTTTTAGTGGATATTCTCATGAGGTTATATTTGGAAATTGTGATTAACAGATGCACCGCTTCAATTTTTTTGCTGAGTTTACCACCGCTTTAGTTGAGTTTGGATTAGTTTCATGTCACTTCCAGTTTTTTCCAGTTCGTCTTTCTTCTTCATATCTCTTCAATTTTCTACAACTGGAAAGCACTCATAAAACTAAACCTAGTACTTTGAGAAACTAATACCTCAACGTTTATATATATGTAGCCAGATTTGCCATTGTAATTTCAGGTTTTTATTTCATTCTTTGACGTCTAGAATTTTTATGATGATTCATCATGATAATCATGAGATTTAAGTTGCTGAAATTGTGTAGAAAAATACTTATTCAGATTTTTATGTTTTAAGTTGATGACAGAGTCTTGATTAATAAGCAGGAGGTTTATTACCTTTTCTTTTCTGTTCTGCAATTCTTGTGATGCCCATTATTAATTTTAAGCATGTTTGTCATTCGATAATATATCCGTACATGAAATATATAATCATGTTTAACTGGGAGAGGTATTAATTTTATTTTTTCTTGGAAAATTCAGGCAGCAAATGTTGGATATTGTCAAATATTTTCACTTGTAAGTGTAGTGGAGAGTTCTACAATTTTTTTCTTTTTTTATTATTGTTGAGAATAAGGTCATAATGATTGATTGGTAATAATTATTCTCCCTTTGTAGGCTAAACCTAACGTTGGCAAGATAGTTATTGCCACTATTGCACTACTAATTGGCAATTGCATCCACAACAAGTATTCTGATAGTATGTTGCTTGCTCTCATATTGATGATCGTGTTCACTCTGATCTCTTTCTCTACCTTTTGAGTGTATTATCTTTTTGATTGCCCAAATGAATGTTTGTTAGAATTTGAGCTTTGTTCCTTTTGTAATTTTCCTAGATTGATTTCATTTCATTAAATGGGTAATATAACTTCATTTTCTATGTGGGTTCAATCACTGAACTCACATCAACCCTTTGATTTTCTCTTACTACTATGGCCTTCCTCTATTAACATTTGAATTTTCACCCTTTTTCTCTGGCACCAAAAATATAGGGATTGTATCAAGCGAAATAAGAACTCTGTCAAAAACACCATATTAGAAATACTTATAATTGTTGTAGTTGGGTATAATTTGTCCTTCCATTTATTTTCTAGAGTTTGACATGCATAGTTCCTCCCATTAAATAGTTTTTTAAGGGTTGTTGTCCCTATGCCATTAATTACAACTCATTTTTTCTTGCTTTATGTTTGTTGTTTAACCCTTTAAGCTCTTCAAGTGTATTTACTGCTCTTTCCTTTATCTGAAGTTCATTGTGCGCAACACGCCGATCATTTTGTTTTCTTTTAAATTTCATTGGAAACAATTATGAATTCAGAATTTAGCTTAAGAAATAAAATTTTCCTCTGTTTTGATTTTTTTTTTTTTTTTTTTTTTTTTTTTGTGCGTGTATATGAGAATCTTTTAAAGTTCTGAAGTCTTGTATTAATTTTCTAAGTAAGAATTTGTCTACACTTTGGTACTTCATTTATTTTACTAAGAAGAAGGGGTTTTAAATCTCAGTTATTGGTGATGTTAATAGTGTAATGCATCTTTTGAGCCTCTGTGAAGTAAGTTTAATTTCGAACTTGGAGATCAAATATAGACTTCTTTCCCTCTAATTTTTGTTCCTTTTTGTTTTGTGAATGTTACAGTTTAAATTTTTTTTTAAAAAAATTTTGCTCTTTTTTTTTTGGTATGAGCTAATGTCATTTAAGTTGCAGTTTATATTCCTTTTGAAATATATTCCTTGTTTATAGCATCTTGCTTTATTCACACAACAATAATATGCTTTGTGACACATGTTATGCAAATTACTAGTTAGTTTTGGATTCTTAACCATTATCGTAAATTCATTATTATGGTTAACATTATCCGCCCTTTCTTCCAACTTACTAAATTTATTATTTTGTTTAGTCCCAGTGCCAACTTTTTAATATTATTTCTGACTTACTTAGTTGGGAGTCATGAAAAGTAACTATGTAGCTTGAGAGGGGTATATGCGGGGCTGGATTGGCTCTCCAACAATATTACCAACAAGGTAAATATTTACATATTATTATTATTGATTTTTTTTTTTTTTCATTCAATTGGCATATCGTGTTGTTATGGTCAGAAGATATGAAAATCTCTCAAATAACCAAATGATAAAGAGTTTTAATTTAGATGAGTAGCGTATAGATGACAAGATTGTCAATATTTTTTCTTATCAGTGTAATATTATAGGTGCGTGGGCGTATGTTATTTTTACTCTCATCTCTCTCTTTCTCGCTCATCTCTCGCTTTCATTCTCTCTCTCCCTTTCTCTCGACAATCGCTCATCTCTTCTCGCTCTCTCATCTCTCCCCTCTCATTTGGCTCTCCGTCTGAACTATTAACTTGGGCTGCTTTACTATTTTACTTTGATTTTACTTGTGGATTAACATAACAACTTTTGAATTTGAAGAAAAGAAATGTCATTCTTGTTGTCGGTTTTTCTTTGGGGCCCTTTGGATGAAATGCAAATTTTGTAGGGTGAAACTTGCTCTTAGTATGGTAAGATCTTTTAGAATTCATCAGTTAAAAGTTAATTGTAATGGCTGAAAGTAACGATAGCACAGTAATTTTTTTTTTTTTTTTTTGAAATTGATAGCACAATAATGCTTGAAAGAAACAGCTTTATGCCCTTTTTTTCTCTTCAGTTTCTTGTTTTGTTTGATCGGTGATTAACGCCCAAAAGTGATATTCACAAGCGGTCAATTGTAGCACAGAAGGGCGGTCGTATCCACAGAGAGATAACAAAATAACAAGAATGATTAACAGAATAAGAGCGTTAGAGAAAAGTGAATTAAAGAAAAAGAAGAGTGTTTTTGAGATTTTTATTGCGAATATAATAAAAAGGAGAAAATATTTGTGATGAAGAAATTTAATAATAAAAACGGTAAGGTGTCGAGAGTCCCTAATGTTTCGTTCACCAATTCCAGTTTTGATTTACAAAATAAAAGAACTAAATAGATTAAATCTCTATGTTGACTCCGGAAATATTATTATTACAAGTTATCTAAAATCGACAATAAATCAATCTGACAATATTGCAAAAAAAGACAATTTGTAAAATAATTTGAATAACAAAACATTGCATGACAGAATTACATAAGAAAAGCGTGACTGAACTTATATAAAAATTGGCACACAATATTTTGAAAAGTAATAGAAAAATAGATGAGATTTAATTCATTCAGATGTTGAACTTTACAGCACAAGGAATCAAAACTCTGAATTGGATCGCTCAACAGAAGTTCATCTCTAACCTCACCAAAAGAACTTTAGCCTATCTTGCAAAACATTCTCACAAGTTCTAGAGAGAAAATATGAGACTGACAGCAAGACGACAGAAAACTGAATATTAAAAAGCTTCTAAAACCTTAGGCCAACCCCTCTATTTATAGTGTTCAGAGGTTGCCTGTCAAATAAGGAAACAAATAGTAAAAATAGAAAATTACAAAGGAAAAGGAAATAAAATAAAATTACACATAAATTAGGAGAAATCATATATTTAATTTGGGAAGAAACCGCTCAGATTTTTAGGAAGAAATTCGGATTCATCTCTAGTCTGGACACGTGTCGCGTAACGATTGGAGGAAAAGAGTCAACTCGCCAAGTGTCGCGTTCGGAGTGGTTGGCTGTGCTGGCGTGGTCAGAGTGGAGACAGTTGTGTGGGACCCGCCTTGGACAGGTGGCGTGTGCAGAGTGAGCGGCAGGTCTGGCATCGCAGGTGTGGGACCCACGCGGAGTTCGGGTTGGAACGCGCTGGTGATCTCGCGTGCACGGGACGCGCGCTGTGCAGTGGGGCGTGCTGGTGACGCGCGAGGCACGAGATGGCGGAAAGAACGGTTGGGATTTTCACAAGGACTGTGGCAAAGGCGTGGCTCGGCTTGTCATGGCTTGGCTCGCTTATGCGGGGTCTCACGTAGTGGCTCGGCTAAAAGGCTTAAAAATATGGCTTTCATGGCTTCTTCTTGTGTAGCTTTTACACTGCTTTCATCAAGAAATAATTAAGCAAAAACTAGACAAATTCCAATTAAAAATATTATGAATAAAAATAATGGAATTGCTTAATTAAAGCTTAAATATTTTAATATTATATAAATCAAAAGCGAGATTTAAGGTGCATTTTCATGCACTGATCACAACCCCCAACCAGCTTATTGCTAGTCTCTAGCAATCCAAGCGCAAGAGAAATCATGTCACAAAGAAAATCTAAGTCTCAACTCGCTTAGTCACCTGAGTATTTCAAACAAACTGTTAGCAAGAAGTGAAAAGATACTATCAAGATTGTTTCAGTCATAACTCCAGAGTCGTGTGTGTGTGCTCCAAACCGTAACCTTCTTACCACTTACCATAACACATGCAGCTTTGAAAAATTCACCAAGTAGAAGTCTCAACTCCATTGATCTCACTGGTGTCAGAAATATTTGAGTGAAAAGGTTTTCTCTCATGGAGTTAGAAATGAAACAATTAACGCTCAGAGTGAGGAAGGTCAAATTTAGGACAAACAGTCAAACGAACATTGACCAAAAGATAGGCTAATCAACTCTTAGAACATTCCACCATTCTTACCACAAACCAGCTTTTAGGATTTCATTTGGGTCAAACAGAAATTTACATAAACGAACAAAGAGCCAAAAAGCTTGCATAAATTACTTTTTCTTTCTTTCTTTTTTTTTTTTTTTTTGGCAAGAGACAACCTGCATTATGAAGTGAATGTAGAAAGGTGTTCTTTTGACAAACAGCTATATAGCATCAAATGTGAGAACAACCAAACTACATAATTTGTGAAATGTTGCTCTTGCTCTTTTTCTTTTTTTTTTTGTTTTGTTTTTGTGTTTTTTTTTTTTTTAGATGAGAAATGAGGCTCTATTACATAAGATCATTCCTATCTAACCCAAAATCCATCCCTCAAGCATATGCACCAAGCATACCGCTAACCATGTAATGATGTTCTAACAGTGATTTTACCAGCTCAAAAGGTCAATGAAGGTTCAAAAGTCATTTTCTCAACTCTCTTAACTCACCAAAAATAAAGCACTTAAACTCGAAATTTTCAAATGACATGCATTAACATCCATCTTACCACAAGGTTTAGCACGTGCAAAAAACTCTAGAAGTCATTTCTTAGTAACCAAGACAAAAAAATCGACTCAAACCGATCATTTTGAAATCATACTCGAGAACAACTTTGCAAAAATTTTTAACCCAAATATCAACATGACAAAAATCACTCTTACGCATGAATATGCTCACCACCCCCAACCAAAATCGAGGCGGTGTCCTCAGTGTCAAAAATTATGAAAAATAGAAAAGAAGACACCTGGATGATGAGCTTTCCACGTATGAGCACAAAGATGAGCTTCCCGATATGATTCTCCAAAAACACACACATAAAAAAAAAAAAAAAATAAAATGTAAAAAGAAAAGAAGAAAATAGAAAATGAAAATATGATACGTGAGATGTGAGCAAACTACTCGGATCGGTAAACGGGTCGTCGAGAATGATCTCTTCAACCTGGTTCACCCGCTGCTAAAAGTAATTCTTCTTCGAGGATTTGTTTGTCATGAACCGCTTTCATTTTTACCTTGATCCTGAATTGTGCTCTTTTCACCGTCGATCAATCGTTGTTCTTGCAATGGATCGAGTTTAGATGAGATGATGATTGGGAATGTGTCTTCATCTCCCAAGAATGCACGTTTTAAGCCCTCAGGTGGTTGGCCTAGCTTGTCTTTTGGAGTCTCCTCGGTGGATGATTTTGGTTTTTCTCCTTCTGTTGGGAGCTCCTGAAGACATGGTGACCCAAACTTGGTTCCTTTGTCCTGTGATTCTTTGAAAATGGCAGAAATGTTAGCCAGCTCACAAGGACCGGAACTCTCAGATTCAGAATTTTGGAGGAGGTTTTCAAGATCTTCAGAGTTGCGTTGCGGCAGAACCTCCTCCTCGACAAGTTTGTCGATCATAAATGTTTGGTGACACTCGTCGTCATCACGTGGTTGCTTTTGAATATGAAAAATATTCACCTCAAGGGTCATATTCCCAAAAGATATCTTCATGAGACCATTCCTACAATTGATAAGTGCATTTGCTGTGGCAAGGAAAGGTCTTCCTAGAATGATGGGAATGGATGACTCCATATTCACCACGGTTTGTGTATCCAAGACAAGAAAGTCTACGGGGTAATAAAATTTGTCGATTTGTAACAGAACGTCTTCTACTATTCCCCGTGGTCTCTTAATGGTTCTATCGGCCAGTTGCAGAACCACAGATGTGGGCTTAATCTCTCCAAGACCCAATTGCGAGTAGACCGAATAAGGCATGAGGTTCACGCCGATCCTAGGTCTAGTAGCGCTTGGCCGAATTCGTGTGTCCCGATCCGGCAAGAAATGGTGGGACAACCAGGATCTTTATATTTTAGCGGTGTCTTCGCTCAATCACCGCACTCACTTGTTCCGTCAAAGAATGCGCCTTCTTGACGTGGTGCTTTCTCTTTATAGTGCATGATCCTTGATAACCTTGGCGTGGGGCGGGCACTTGCTTGATGACGTGTAGTAAGGGAAGATTAATCTTCAATTGTGTCAAGTGCTCCGGGATCTCACTTTGATTTTCCGCACTTTCCCACCAGGTCGGAGAGCTTGGGGAAAAGGCACCTTTATCGAATTTTTATCGGCTCTTCTTTCTCCTGAGCCGATTCTTCATTACTCGAAGTGGTTGTACTTGTCGATGGCGTGTCTAAATTCTTAGCACTTCGAGTAGAGATGGCGTTAACTTCCTTGATATTTTGACCTTCAGAGTTGGAAGTTTGAGCCATGTGTTGTCCTCTCAAATTGGACTGGGCTTGTGATGGAAATCTACCGCGCTCCTGAACGGTTAAAGCTTCTGTCAGCTTTGTGATCTGACTTTTGATTTCCTTGTTCTCTTCCACCAGCTGCATGAGCATTGAATCAACCCTTTGATTCGTTTTATTTTGCGCGTCCATAAAAGCTTTTAGGGTATCCTCTAGAGAATTCCCTTTCGGTTGCATGTTATTCTGACGCGCAAAATATGTCCTTGGTGGTTGATATTGTTGCTCTGATCTCCATTGCCCTCCAGATGATTGTGCTTGTTGGTTCGAATCTCGCCAACTAGAATTTGGGTGGTTTTTCCAACCAGGATTGTAAGATTCTGAGAAAGGTCCATAAGGCTTCTTGTATGTGTCCAATGCATTACACTGCTCCTCATATACCCCTTTCATTTCACTTAAAGTGTGGCAATCCTGAGTTAGATGGCCCATTCCACCACAAACTAAACAGGGCTCATGTGCCTTTGTCCTTGCCACCATGTATGGTCCTTTACTATCTTTACTTTTAAGGGCCTCGATTTGCTTCGTCAAAGCTTCAACCTGGGCCTTGAGGCTGTCCTCTTCCCTTAATTGATAAACTCCAACTGGTCGGGACCTACTGGTGCTCTCAGTAGCACTCGGTCCAGTCAAGTATGAGCCTTCTCGGCTAACTCATTGAGGTACTCGATAGCTTCGTCAGATCCTTCGGAGAAAATCTCCATTGCACATCATCTCAACAAATTGGCGCTCTCGGATTGTGAGTCCATCGTAGAAATAGCTTACGAGGCGCCAACTTTCATATCCATGGTGGGGACACAGATTTAACAGATCTTTAAAACGCTCCCGGGCTTGATAGAGAGTTTCATTTTCCTTCCGAGCGAAATTTGAGATCCGTCGTTTTTTAAATTGTTGGTCTTATGGTGTGGGAAATACTTGTTGAAGAATGTCGTCGCCATTTCTTCCCACGCACCAATAGACCTGGGCTAAGAGAATACAACCACTTTTTGGCCTTGTCCTTCGTGAGAGAAAGGGAAAAACTTCAATCGGACGGTGTTTGCGGCCTCAGCACGGCTGTGAAAGGTGGCCACCACCTCTTCAAACTCCCGGATGTGTACATATGGGTTCTCATTCTCTAACCCGTGAAAAGTTGGGAGAAGTGCAATCATGCCTGGCTTGAAATCGATAGGCGGTGCATTTGGCGGGAACATGATGCACGATGGGGTGGCCGTGCGCGTTGGGTGCAGGTAATCTTGTAACGTCCTGTGCTGAACTTCCTCGTGTTGTGCCATTGCGAATAGATTTTGAAATGCGAATTCCAACGACGAGTGTGAAGACGGAGACGTAGAAGACGAGTCGGATAGAATTTCACTAGGGGTTTCTAAATTTGGACGTTGAGCAAATCTCCCTAGTTCGTCTCTATACCGATGCATTCACCCTAAGCGGCTCTTTTTTTTAATTTTTTTTTGTTTTTTTATTTTATTTTTATTTTTGTTATTTTTAATCAAAAAGAAAATAATTATATAGTAACGTAAATTGTAATCACCAAGAGTGCTCCCAGGAAAGACTATAGCTCTTGGCTCAATGAATAGTCTCCTAGACAGAGAACAACGCCCTCGGAAAGATTGGTGGGGGCGAGGCCCGCTTAAGTACCAACTTTCCTAGACAAAACTCCCTCAGATTATACTTTTCACGTAACCACACAATTATTCTCAAAATTAATTATTAAATTTTATTGAGTAAATTATGAAATGTAATCTAATCGATGGAAACTATTCCTAAAGTCAAAAGCCTATATCTACCAAATTATGAAAATCTTAGATTAGGAATCTAAATTAGTCAATTAATTACCATGTTAGTTAATGAAACTATAAAAGGAAAAATTAAATTAGGTAACAATTAAAATATATAAATGAGGAAACAAAATAAAATCCTAATTTACCAAAATAAAAGATTACAAAATCAAATCACAATTAATTCTAAAACTAAAAAGAGAAACTAAAATTAGCAATGAGATTTTTTTTTTTTAGCAACCTAAACTACGGAAAATAAAAAAAAAAAAATGAAAAACGTAAGAACTTTGCAAAAGAAAAAAAAAAAATGAAGAACGTAAAGTAAGAAAGGAATACAGCAAACGCAAGTTTTTTTTTTTTTTTTTAATATATATATATATATAGGCTAACAATCAAATCACGGAAACCAAAGGATTCTTTTTTTTTTTTTTTTTTTTTTGGTTTTGAATAAGGATGGACGGTGGAAAGAAACTTGCAGCAACTTTTTTTTTTTTTTTTTTTTTTTTTTAAACGGAGAGAGCAACAATGAACACAGACTCCAAAGGTTCACACGTAAACCAAAGGAAATTTTTTTTTTTTTTTTTTTTTTTTAAATAAACGATAAGGAAGAGTAAAATAAAATAATAATAATAATAATAATAATAATAATAATAATAAATGTATACTAACCTCTTTGGCTCAAAAATCTACTGATCAGTCTTGCTAATAGCACCTCCCCGGCAACGGCGCCAAAATTTGATTAGCGCCCAAAAGTGATATTCACAAGCGGTCAATTGTAGCACAGAAGGGCGGTCGTATCCACAGAGAGATAACAAAATAACAAGAATGATTAACAGAATAAGAGCGTTAGAGAAAAGTGAATTAAAGAAAAAGAAGAGTGTTTTTGAGATTTTTATTGCGAATATAATAAAAAGGAGAAAATATTTGTGATGAAGAAATTTAATAATAAAAACGGTAAGGTGTCGAGAGTCCCTAATGTTTCGTTCACCAATTCCAGTTTTGATTCACAAAATAAAAGAACTAAATAGATTAAATCTCTATGTTGACTCCGGAAATATTATTATTACAAGTTATCTAAAATCGACAATAAATCAATCTGACAATATTGCAGTAAAAGACAATTTGTAAAATAATTTGAATAACAAAACATTGCATGACAGAATTACATAAGAAAAGCGTGACTGAACTTATATAAAAATTGGCACACAATATTTTGAAAAGTAATAGAAAAATAGATGAGATTTAATTCATTCAGATGTTGAACTTTACAGCACAAGGAATCAAAACTCTGAATTGGATCGCTCAACAGAAGTTCATCTCTAACCTCACCAAAAGAACTTTAGCCTATCTTGCAAAACATTCTCACAAGTTCTAGAGAGAAAATATGAGACCGACAAAGAAGACAATGAAAACCTGATATTAAAAAAGCTTCTAAAACCTTAGGCCAACCCCTCTATTTATAGTGTTCGAGAGGTTGCCCACAAATAAGGAAACAAATAGTAAAAATAGAAAATTACAAAGGAAAAGGAAATAAAATAAAATTACACATAAATTAGGAGAAATCATATATTTAATTTGGGAAGAAACCGCCGATTTTTAGGAAGAAATTCGGATTCATCTCTAGTCCGACACGTGTCGCGAACGATTGAGGAAAAGAGTCAACTCGCCAAGTGTCGCGCTCGGAGTGGTTGGTCAGGCCGGGCGTGGTCGAGTGGAGACAGCCAGGGACCCGCCTTGGACAGTGGCGTGTGCAAGAGTGAGCGGCAGGTGTCCGCATCGCAGTGTGGGACCCACGCGAGTTCGGGTTGAACGCTACCGGTGATCTCGCTGCGGCACGGGACGCCACCGTGCAAAGGGGCGTGGCTGGTGACGGTGACGCGCGAGGCACGAGATGGCGGAAAAAACGGGCGGCGGATTTTCGCTACCGACCGGTGCAAAGGGCGTGGCTCGGCTTTGCTTGTCTCGGCTCGGCTACCGATGCGGCTCTCACGTGTGGCTCGGTGAAAGTCTTAAAAATATGGCTTTCATGGCTTCTTCTTGTGTAGCTTTTTACACTGCTTTCATCAGTAAATAATTAAGCAAAAACTAGACAAATTCCAATTAAAAATATTATGAATAAAAATAATGGAATTGCTTAATTAAAGCTTAAATATTTTAATATTATATAAATCAAAAGCAGTATTTAAGGTGCATTTTCATGCACTGATCAATCGGGCATTAAAATTATTTACTAGGATTTGTGATTTGCAATTTCCGCCAAATATGTGAGAAAATCTATCTATATATACAAAATTGTAATGCGTTTACTGTAGTTTCCATTTTTACTGTTCAAACCCTCCGTTAAGTAATTTTGTAGAGTAGTGCCTTTTTTCCCCTCATTTTCTTTCCTTGCTGGTATTTCTCTACTCGATTTTCTCTGTCAAGGTTTGGACAGTAGAATAGCTTTATTGCATAAAATTGTTTCTACAAAACTACTATACTATTATTAGTTAATGAGTTTAGATGTAGGTTTAATTACGTTTTTTATGACCATAAGCATTGATTATTTCTTCTTAAATATACTTAAGAAGAAATTCTATTCGTGACATTTCTCACTTTATGTTATTTATTCTTTTCATGTTTTCTAATTGGACAGAGAAAATATCCATAAAAGTCTTAAAAGAGTTTGTTGTGATTGTTTAAACTGTATTTCAATTTATGGCGGGTTCATATGTTTCCTTTGTATATCTCTCATTTTGAAAACTTTTAAAGATGTTTCTTTTTTAATCTTGTTGGCGAAGAACCCAGCATTTGGAAATTACAATGTCGCTAAGGTACATTCTTGTCTTTATGAGATCTGTTTCTTCTTTCCATCTTTTGTTTTGGTTTGTGATTCATAGGATTTTTTTTTTTTGTTTTTGTTTTTGTTTTCTTACTATAGTTATGCACTATCTAGTAGTTTAAACACTTGTGATAGTTTTTTAATTTTGTACTCGTTCTTAATCCACATTATTGATTTTCATGAAATCTATTATATTTAACTTTGATTGCTTGCGATTTGTTCCACGTCTATGTTAATTCATCCCGACCAATGTGATTTCACTTTCACTTTTTTTTTTTTTATTGTTATCTAACTTTGTAAGGTCTCGTAATTTTAATTCTCTTCTAATTGATCATTACAATCTTTTCATATTTAGTTATCCATATCTTCATAAACAGTGTTGTTATTAATTGATATTATATATGCTTTAACATGCTTTCTCCTTGATATTAAAATCAATAAATGCTTGTGCTGATGTTTTCTCTATACATATAAAATTCAACCACACCATTCTTTTTTTTCTTTATTATTACGCCGTACACCTTTATATTAATCTTTACATTCATTATATTGTTTTGCTTTATTCCCTATTCTAAATCCATAACATATTTTGCCCTTTCTTTGCTTCTGGTTTTTTTGTTTTGTTTGTCTTTTTTTTTTTTAATCTCGATAATAGTCTCATTCAATATGAGTTTAAACAAAAGTATTGCGAACACTATAAATTGGTTATGATAATAGGAGGTTTTCATAGGCCTGATATTTTTTCTGTTATTATTGGCGATCATAACCAGACAAGGGAGGACAAGCATGCTTGTGGTATGTGGCCTTACCGGCATGGAGTTAGCTCAATGATCAAGCGCTTGTTATCAAGAGATTATACAATTACAGCTAATGTGGAGTCAAGAATTTATGTCGATACAAATGCCATGGAATAAAAATGGGGTAATACTATCCCCTGATCATAAAAAAAAAAAAAATCTATTTATTGCTGTTTTTATTTAGTACGGTAATTCTGAGGCTAAACCTATTTTTGGTAATTCACGTGTTAAGCCCATTAAACTACAAGTCATGTCATATTAGTTAAACTGCTATTTCTCTCAATTTACAGATTTGATTTACATGTTTGTAATTTAAAATAAAAAAGAGGGAAAAATCTTCGGGCGTTTGACTCCATTTGCAATATGAAGCTGATTTTGTTTTCTTTTTAGTTATTTGAACTTTTTTCATTGCTGTTGCAATTTTGGAGTGTCAATTTTAATGTAGACATTTTATCTTGGAAATTAGAAGGTTACTTTTTTTTTTTTTTACATAACTAGCATTGTTTCATATCATGACTAGAACGATGAAATCAAACCAGCTTTCAAAGCAATTGAGGAAAAAAAACATAATGTCAGTCTGTTAAAATTGGAGTGCATAAAACTGATGCAATTCTTATGTTGATGGTTGTGTTTTTTCCCTGATAATGACAAGAATTCTAGAACCAGATTGACATTTATTCAATGAACACAGCCGGGACAGCAAGATTATTGCACATCTGATCATGCAAGTCTATCTCCTTCCCCTTATCATTGCAGTTGCATCTTCAGCTTATTTCTTATTTCTTCCTCTCTATATGTTGGAAAATAAGTTATGCAGTTTAGTATTTTTTTAGTTACTTCTGCAAAGAATTTATCATGATATCTGACTCTTCTTTTTGTTTGCCCTTTTTTTTCTCTAAATGGTTACTATGATTTTCTATATGGTTTGCTATATGGTTCTATTCATGGTTTGCTAAATGGTCTACTTAATGGTTTGCTATATGGTTTTATTCATGGTTTGCTGAATGGCTTTTTCTAATTGACTTACTAATGGATATGCTTATTAAATGATTTTATTGAATATGCATGCTAAATATGCTGACCGAACTTCTTCAATGCCATTATAAAATATTCTTGCTCAATGTGCCTATTCAATGCGTTTCTCAAATACACTTCTAGAGGACTAACGTATCACTATTCATTTGCCATGGAATGAAAGTTTTTTTTTTTTTTTTTTTTTTTTTGTCCTTCAAATAGCTTTAATGGTTGTCTTTGAATGACTTAAATACTGGTTTTTGGTTTAATCTTGGATATTACTATAAAAATTTGAATGTTTTTGTTTGACCCTGGACACAAGAATATGAATATTCAAAATTAGCTATGTGATGTCCGTCATTTAAAATTCATTATTTAACATGCTACTTATGACTTGTAAGGTAATAAAAACTAGGGATTGCTTGAATTCATTTTGTAATTACCATAAATTGACTTGGTTGTAATTATGTTAGAATACTCATTCCTAGTAGCTCTCTCCAACCGGCTCTTACTGTCAGCGACAAGAGCTTCATCCCCTTTCGTCTTCCTCTTTCTCTTCTTCTGTTGCTCGCCTTGCTTCAGACACAGAGACCATTGGTTTTCTTACAAGGTAAAAAACTTCACTTTTTGGACTTGCCCTGATCAACATTTTCATCAAGGTTTCAAATCTTTCTTGTATATAGGAAGGTTATTTCATTCAGTTTCCTTGGGAAAATCGTTTGTGGAGTAATGAGCAATATTAGGCATATAATTTCTCTTTTTTTTTTTCTCTTCTATTATCCCACCTAAATAGAAAGGTTCTGTCATTCAATTTCCTAGGGAAAATGCTTCGTTTGTGGACTAATGAGCAATATTAGGAACATAGTTTTCATTTGCTATTTGTTAGCTTTCATTTGTTTTGAAACAAAATGAAGAAAGAAAAAGGTTAAAAAGAAAAGAAATGAAAAGCAAAGTAATAAAACCAAAGATTTTCCTCAGAGCAGTAAATTTAGTTCATGCAGTTAAGTGAAGGTACTGATTTTTAGTCATCTCAGTGTACATGTCTAACGTGATTTAGAATGAGGAGGATACCATTTTGTCCCCCTTTTTGAAGGCAGGCAGATACAATTTGTAATACAAAACATCTGTTTCCATTTTTGATTTGATGAGTTTGTATCTTTCTGTAGTGGGAAGTTTAGAGATTCCATGTATAAATTTTTCTTCATAAAACTAGCTAACATGAGTTAAAAGACAAATGACAACCAAAAATGTTGGATTTGGATTTGACCTTTATGAATATTTGAATTGGGCTTTGGTTTTTCAAGGCAGTTACTATGGTTATTATAATCTACATTGCATAACTCCGTTGCTCCAACTCCATAATACTAATTGTATGCATTTAGAAAGTGTACAAGTGCAATCAATATTTCTCTACTGTCACCTGCAATAAAAGCAGGACAAAGAGAGCACAACTTTTTTATGATCTTTCTTTTACTTTTGTAAGCCTGGCTTTTTGTCTTTCATAACTGTTGAGATAATCCCAGTACACAAAATAGATCAGACCAGCTGAACTGAATCCTTTTGCAAAACCAATAGCATTTAAAAAAAAATTACATTAACAAAGCTAAGAAATTCAAGCATACTTAAGCTGCTTCTTTGTAGTGGCCTCCACAACCGAATCGCCAATACAATTTAAATCAGTTAAAAAACAAAAAGACACATGTTTAAATTTCATTACCTTAGTAACAACTATTATAGGAATCGACCCAGCAAGAGCACAAATCCGAGTTAGTGGACCCTTTTTGGTGATCATTTCCGTGTCACTGGCGACGCCGTCTCAGCCATGGCTCCAGCTGGGAAGGATTCTGGGTTTCACGGAGAAGGAAATGTATGGTACTTTCTCTAATCAAAAACTTCGTTGCATAACGTTACATAATAACCCATTTCCTTTTTTTCTTTTCTTTTCTTTTATTAATAAACTGCATTCTTCATGTTTACGTGTACCAGTGTTCTATTATTGTGCTCATATATTAACAAACGTGAGAAGATTTTTCTTTCCAATTTCCGTGTTGTAGCAGCAAAATTCAATTTTATCTCCCAGTTTCTCTTACGCGCACTGCACATCCACGGTCTCAGTTGTTTTCGTTCGGCCATTTGGTTAGTCCATTCCTAAATTCTCATCTCTATGTTCCAATTTTTTGCTCTGTCTTTAGGATTTATCCTTTCCACTATTTAGTAAAGAAAACATTGCTTGGTTCTCTGCAAATCCAATCTAGTTGATGCATTGGTATTTTTTTCTTTCTTCGGAAACTTGTTCTCTAATTTGAATTTATCAATTGTGTCTTCTTTTTTAAATTGAACTTTTTGTGCGTTTTTCGATTTTGATTGAAATTAGCAGGTAGAGTTGATGTCCTATTAATTGAGAATATAAGTTTTTCCACGCCAAAAATTGTGAACAACTTGTCTCGTTCTTGGGGTTTTGATTTATTGTTCTTTGGATATTATTTTCTTTATCTGCACAACTTGGATTCCTTCGTCATTTAAACTTGGTGTCAAGATTATTTGAAGTGATATGGTATGTTTTTGTGCTGTCACTTGTATTAAAAGTTAAACATAAGTTAGTCTTTTTGGTGATATGTATTATGAATTAAAACTGAAAGTGCCAGAAGGAATTAAACTTGGAATGAACAATAATTTGACTTTTGGACACTTGAGTGACCCACAAAGAAATAATTATTTGTTTTCTTCCCTATTGATTATTGAAGCAAGTTTTTTGTTAACGTTGATGTTGTTAAAACTTCTTCTTAAATGTAATTTAAATAAATTACTTGGTGTAGGTTCTGACAGTATGTTAATTTCCGAAGAGTGGTAGTTGGAATCTGTCTTCCGAGTGATGTTATTTTCATTGCACATGGTTACTCAAACCCCTTTGGCACCTTTTAATGGGATGTTATTCCACTCATTTTTCTGAAAAAGATAAATTAAAATAAAATAAAGAGAAGGAAAAGGATTCTCCTTCCTTATAGCTTATGTCTTTTAGCATCTGTTCCATTACTACAGATTACAAACTTCAAGTTTTGTTTTTCTTTTCTTTTCTTTTCCTTCTAATTGTAAACGTTCTTAAATTTAATATAGCATTTAGATATTAAAATACTGTTATTGTCTTTCTTGTATCCCTGTTAAACTTAAGGATTCTCCATTTGCCATATGAAGCTGATTTTGTTTTGTTATCAGTTATTTGAACTTTTTTCATTGCTGTTGCAATTTTGGAATGCCAATTTTAATGTAGACATTTTATCTTGGAAATTAGAAGGTTGCATTTTTTTGTTTTACATAACTAGCATTGTTTCATATCATGACTAGAACGATGAAATCAAACCAGCTTTCAAAGTAATTGAGGAAAAAATACATAATGTCGTCTGTTAAAATTGGAGTGCATAAAACTAATGCAATTGTTATGTTGATGGTTGTGTTTTTTTCCCTGATAATGGCAAGAATTCTAGAACTAGATTGACATTTATTCAATGAACACAGCTGGGACAACAAGATTGTTGCACATCTGATCACGCAAGGCCCATTCTATCTCCTTCCCCTTATCGTTGCACTTGCATCTTCAGCTTATTTCTTATTTCTTCCTCTCTATATGTTGGCAAATAAGTTATACATTTTAGTATTTTTTTTTTTAGTTACTTCTGTAAAGAATTTATCATGATATCTGACTATTATTTTTGTTTAACCTTTTTTTTTCTCTAAATGGTTTACTAAATGATTTTCTATATGGCTTGCTGTATGGTTTTATTCATGGTTTGCTAAATGGTTTGATATATGGTTTATTCATGGTTTGCTGAATGGCTTTATCTAATTCACTTACTAATGGATATGCTTGTTAAATGATGCGCTTCTCAAATACACTTCTAGAGGACTAACGTATCACTGTTCATTTGCCATGGATTGAAAGTTTCTTTTTTTTTTTTCTTTTTTTCCTTCAAATAGCTTTAATAGTTGTCTTTGAATGACTTAAATACTGATTTTTGGTTTAATCTTGGATGTTACTATAAAAATTTGAATGTTTTTGTTTGATCCATTGATGACACAAGAATATGAATATTCAAAATTAGCTATGTGATGTCTGCCTTTTAAAATTCATTATTTAATATGCTACTTCTAACTTGTAAGACAATAAAAATTTGGGACTGTTTGAATTTGGGACTGCTTACTGTGCACTTACTCACATTTCACTGTTCAAATTTTTTGTTTATGTATTTTGTCGTTTTCTTAAGTTTTTTCCTTTTCCTTTTTGCCCCTCTCTCTCTCCGACTCTTTCTTTCTCATTGCCTCTCTCTCTCTATCTTCCTCTATGGGCTTGTTGGATAAATAGACTAAGTAAAAAGTGTTTTTAAGTAAATAAACCACACAAAAAATAAATTTGGTAAATAGGCCAACTTCCACATCAGCTATTTCACGTCATCAATCATGTTTTTAGGGTTTTCTTTCTCTTTCTCCTCTTCCATTTCGTGTCATTTTCTTCTCCCAACTACCTTCCATTTCCTCTCTCATCTTCTCAAGTTTTTGTCATCGTACACCTCATTAACATTATTATCTTCCCTATTCAGCGTTTTATTCTCGTCCAAAACGAAGTTTGAAGAAGAGCTACTAAGTAAGTCTTTCTTTTTTATATCTCTCGTGGTGTTTTTCGTTGTTGTTCATATGTTTTTAAGATGAGAATGTAGTTAAAAATGTTAAAAATCTATTAAAATAGTAATTTTACATGATAAAATACTGGTTTACATTGTCTGATATGATGAAAATCTGCTGGGTTTAGAAAAAAAAAGTTTGTTCTTAGTCTGTTCTTATAACATGGTATGTTTTTGGTATGTTCTTGGTCTGTTTTTAGTCTGTTCTTATACATGGTCGGTTCGTGGTCTGTTCTTGGTCTGTTCTTATTGCACGGCCGGTTCTTAGTCTGTTCTTGGTATGTTCTTATTGCACGGTCGGTTCTTGGTTTGTTCTTGGTCTGTTCTTATTGCACGGTCGGTTCTTGGTATGTTCTTATTGCACGGTCAGTTCTTGATCTGTTCTTGGTTGGTTTATAGTATGTTCTTATTATATGGTCTGTTCTTGATCTGTTCTTAGTATGGTCATTCAATTCTTGGTCTGGTTAACTTGTTAGTGGTTTGGTCTTGTCATGTTTAATTATATATTTTTATAAATTGATGGTTTTTTCCCCTTTTTTATTTTGTAGGAACACTTTTTTATGGTCAGTTATTAGTCTTTTCTTAGTTTGTTCTCATTATATGTTCTGTTTTTAGTCTGTTCTTGGTCTGTTCTCATTATAGGTCTGTTCTTATTATATAATATGTTCTTAGTCTGTTCGTGGTATATTTGGCTTGGTTTAATGACACTATTATCTTGATTAAATTTTTACAGTTTTAAAATCTAAATAATGCCTCAGCGGAGGATTTTTTTTGACATTGGAGGAAAATGGGAGGAGAATGAAAGTCATTGGGTGTGGCATGTAGACTGTAATTTAATTGGCGTATATATGGATGAGAATGATACTCTCGAAACCTTCGTTGATAAGATTTGTAGAAAATGTGGAATTGTTGGACAAAAACATTCCTTGCAGTTATCGTGGGTACTGAATTTGAAACAGAAATCGTTGCCTATTATAATAAAAGACAATGATGATTTATTATTTTTCAGGGATATAGTCCACGAGGTACCGCTACACATGATAGTGTTTGAGAAGCTTATGAATCTAGAAGAACATATTGATGGAGTCAAAATTAGGAGAGATGCTTTGCATGACGATTTTTTTTATCGTGATTTTATGGGTATTGTAGCTACAAATGAGTTTTCGACTAGTAATGATATTCCACCACAGTCGTAACCACAGCTAGAGTCACAGCCATAGCTAGAGCCATAACCAGAGTCACAACCACAACTAGAGCCATAAATACATGCCATTTTAAATGAAGTAGAAGTTGCTGGTATTTTAGTTTGTATCGACCAGACTGAGTTTGGATTATCTCATAGATATACCTTCAGTGACGAATCTAGTTTGGAAGTTGGTTAGTACTTTATAAGTATGAATGAGTTGAAGGAAAAGCTGCATTAATAGCTTTAAAGGGGAAGTTTGAGTTTCGAACAATAAAATCAAATAAAAATGTGCTTGTAGTAAAGTGTGTGGATCCGAAATGTGTATCAAATTTTCTATTTTCTACCGGTCTCTTTTGTCAATTTCTCTTCCTCCATGCTGATGCTCTCTCCCACCGGCTCTTACTGTCAGCGACAAGAGCTTCATCCCCTTTCGTCTTCCTCTTTCTCTTCTTCTTCTGTTGCTCGCCTTGCTTCAGACAAAGACCATTTGTTTTCTTACAAGGTAAAAAACTTCACTTTTTGTACTTGCCCTAATCAACATTTTCATCAAGGTTTCAAATCTTTTTTGTATATAGGAAGGTTATTTCATTCAGTTTCCTTGGGAAAATGCTTCGTTTGTGGACTAATGAGCAATATTAGGCATATAATTTCACTTTTTTTTCTCTCTTCTATTATCCCACCTAAATAGGAAGGTTATTTCATTCAATTTCCTAGGGAAAATGCTTCGTTTGTGGACTAATGACAATATTAGGAACATAGTTTTCATTTGTTATTTATTAGCTTTCATTTGTTTTGAAACAAAATAAAGAAAGAAAAAGGTTAAAAAGAAAAGAAATGAAAAGCAAAGTAATAAAACCAAAGATTTTCCTCAGAGCAGTAAATTTAGTTCATGTAGTTAAGTGGAGGTACTGATTTTTAGTCATCTCAGTGTACATTTGATAGGTCCCCACCTCTTAAGTTTGTATACACTAGAAGGGGGAAAAGAGACAGGTAGGGACATGCTGGTAATTTGGGGTAGCAATGAGCATCGGGAGATGGAATTCTGTTAGTGAGGGTGAGGAGTTAGTTACTAGCTATGAGAATAAATAGCCTAGCTAAGGGTGAGGGAAGAGATGGTGAATTCTATGCATGAGTGGCTATTGGGAGTCTGGGGATTACTCGAAAATCCACTACTATTTTACTTTATGTATTTCAGTATTTTCTTCTTTTTCTTCGTTGAGTCTAGGGCCTTCAATGAGCCTTGAGTTGTAATCCTCCATTTCAAGTAATAAAAACTACGTGAGTTGGATCCAGGAAGTATCAACTTGTTGACTAGATCTTAGTTAAACTCCTAAGATCCTAACAATGTGTAACGTGATTTAGATTGAGGAGGATACCATTTTTCCCCCCTTTTTGAAGGTAGGCAGATACAATTTGTAATACAGAACATCTGTTTCCATTTTGATTTGATGCGTTTGTATCTTTCTGTAGTGGGAAGTGAGATTCCATGTATAAATTTTTCTTCATAAAACTAGCTAACATGAGTTAAAAGACAAATGACAACCGAAAATGTTGGATTTGGATTTGACCTTTATAAATATTTGAATTGGGCTTTGGTTTTTCAAGGCAGTTACTATGGTTATTGTAATCTACATTGCATAACTCCGTTGCTCCAACTTCATAATACTAATTGTATGCATTTAGAAAGTGTACAAGTGCAATCAATATTTCTCTACTGTCACCTGCAATAAAAGCAGGACAAAGAGAGCACAACTTTTTTATGATCTTTCTTTAACTTCTGTAAGCCTGGCTTTTTTTCTTCTGTTGAGATAATCTCAGTACACATAATAGATCAGACCAACTGAACTGAATCCTTTTGCAAAACCATTAGCATTTCAAAAAAAAATTACATTAACGAAGCTAAGAAATTCAAGCATACTTATGCTGCTTTTTTGTAGTGGCCTCTACAACCGACACGTCAATACAATTTAAATCAATTAAAAAACAAAAAGTCACATGTTTAAATTTCATTACCCTAGTAACAACTACTGTAGAAATCAACCCGGCAAGATCACAAATCCGAATCAGTGGACCCATTTTGGTGATCATTTCGGTGTCATTGACGACGCCGTCTCAGCCATGGCTCCAGCTGGGAAGGATTTTGGGTTTCACGGAGAAGGAAATGAATGGTACTTTCTCTAATCAAAAACTTTGTTGCATAATATTACATAATAACCCATTTCTTTTTTTCTTTTCTTTTATTAATAAACTGCATTCTTCATGTTTTCTTGCACTAGTGTTCTATTATAATGGTCATAGATTAACAAACGTGCAAAGATTTTTCTTTCTAATTTTCATGCTGTAGCAGCAAAATTCAATTTTATCTCCCAGTTTCTCTTAGGTGCACTGCACATCCACGGTCTCACTTGTTTTTGTTCGGCCATTTGGTAAGTCCATTCCCAAATTCTCATCTCTATGTTCCAATTTTTTGCCTGTCCTTAGGATTTATCCTTTCCACTATTTAGGAAAGAAAACATTGCTTGATTCTCTGCAAATCCAATCTGGTTGGTGCATTGGTATTTTTTTCTTTCTTCGGAAACTTGTTTTCTAATTTGAATTTATCAATTGTGTCTTCCTTTTTAAATTAAACTTTTCGTGCGTTTTTTGTTTTTGATTGAAATTAGCTGGTAGAGTTGACGTCCTATTAATTGAGAATATAAGTTTTTCCAGGCAAAAAAACTGTGAACAACTTGTCTCGGTCTTAGGGTTTTGATTTATTGTTCTTTGGATATTATTATCTTTATCTGCACAACGTGGATTCCTTCGTCATTTACTTGTAAACTTGGTGTCAAGATTATTTGAAGTGATATGGTATGTTTTTGTGCTGTCACTTGTATTAAAAGTTAAGCATAAGTTAGTCTTTTTGGTGATATGTATTATGAAATTAAAACTGAACATGTGAGAAGGAATTAAACTTGGAACGAACAATTGTTTGACTTTTGGAAACTTAAGTGACCCACAAAGAAATAATTATTTGTTTTCTTCCCTATTGATTATTGAAACAAGTTTTTCTTGTTAGCGTTGATGTTGTTAAAACTTCATCTTAAATGTAATTTAAATAAATTGCTTGATGTAGGTTCTGACAGTATGTTAATTTCAGAAGAGTAGTAGTTGGAATCTCTGTCTTCCGAGTGATGTTATTTTCATTGCACTTGGTTACTCATACCCCTTTGGCACCTTTTAATGGGATGTTATTCCACTCATTTTTCTGAAAAAAGTAAATTAAAATAAAATAAAGAAGAAGGAAAAGGATTCTCCTTCCTTATAACTTATGTCTTTTAGCTTCTGTTCCATTACTACAGATTACAAACTTGAAGTTTTGTTTTGTTTTTTTTTTTTTTCTTTTCTTTTCCTTCTAAATAGTAAACGTTCTTAAATTTATAATAGCATTTAGATATTAAAATATTGTTTATGTCTTTCTTGTATCCCCGTTAATCCATTTTGATGGAACTTAGATGTTCCAATTTTCGAAATGTTGCATAAAACTTAATTTTTTGCGTTCATTATGTTACTTAAAGTTTGTGTTTTGTCTTTCTATGGAATAATCACATTTTCTTTTTTGTTTTTCTTTCATTTTTTTTTTCAAATTCTTATTACAAGACCAGGTGTCCACCATGAATTCCTTAAATGTGCACTAAGGTACACTAGATGTAGAAACAATTTCTTCATTAGCTTCGCATTTATCATTGTTTGTACTTAGTCTTAGCTATTCTATTCCAGATGTTGGTGTTAGATATTATTAGCCAAGGCTTAGATTTATGACCATTTACTTCATTCTTTGCCTCCAAGTACACATTTCTTATTATTTTCTTTATTTCAAACAGCAGATTACTACAAAGGAATCCTGGACAAAAAAATTTAAGATTGGATACCTCCTTAGTTTAAAAAATGTTGTGCGCAAGGGCTGCTAATGGTAAAGATAACCAACCATTTCATTAAAGGATGCAACATAAAATGTTAATTTTTGACTCATCCTGGCCCATGGGCGCCCCACTGTGCGGACTGGGTGCTTTTTTGTAGTGTTTTTTTTTCATAATTCAAGGCCATTTTTAGAAAAATATAAGGATTGTGTCTGTAAAATTTCAAAATTCTTTGACATCGCTTTTATTTTATTTTATTTTTCAAATATGAAAAATAGAGAAAATCATAAAAAAAAAATAGAATATTCATCAACAAATGGTGACACTTGTTGCATTAATTCTTAAAAATCATGTATTAATTTTACAATGTAAAGCATAAATAAAAATATCAATTTTTGACCCATCCCGGCCCCTGGGCACCCCATAGCGCGGGCCTGGAGTTTTTTGGCAGCATTTTCATTTTTTATAATTTGAGGCCATTTTTGGTAGGCATGCTTAGAAAAATGTAAGGATCTTGTCTACAAAATTTTAAAATGTTTTGATGTCGTTTTTATTTTTTTTATTTTTCAAATATGAAAAATAGAGAAAATCATAAAAAGATTGAATATTCATCAAAAAAATGGTGTCGCTTGTTGCATTAAATCCTAAAAATCATGTATTAATTTTAGAATGTAAAACATAAAAAAAAAAAATCAATTTTTGACCCATCCCGGCCCTTGAGCGACCAACTACACAGGCAGGGGACTTTTTGACAGCGTTTTTCTTTTTCATAATTTGAGGCTAATTTTTGTTGACATGCTCAGAAAAATGTAAGGATCTTGCCTGCAAAATTTTAGAATGTTTTGATGTCATTTTTATTTTAATTTATTTTTCAAATACGAAAAATAGAGAAAATCTTAAAAAAAAAATAGAATATTCATAAAAAAATAGTGCTGCTTGTTGCATTAATTTCTAAAAATCATGTATTAATTTTAGAATGTAAAACATAAATAAAAATATTAATTTTTGACCCATCCCGATCCCTGGGCGACCCACTGTGAGAGTTGGGAGATTTTTGGCAGCGTTTTCTTTTTTCATAATTTGAGGCCAATTTTTATAGGCATGCTTAGAAAAATGTAAGGATCTTGTCTACAAAATTTTAGGATGTTTTGAGATCATTTTTTTTTCAAAGACGAAATATAGAGAATCATAAAAAATCAGAATTTTTGTTGTTTTCCTCCTCAATAGAAAAATGAAATACTCAAAAGTTTTTTTTTGTTTTTGTCAAAACGACGTCATTTTCTAGCATTAGAAAAAATGACATGTCGTTTTGCAGGGAAATTTTTTTTTATTTTTGTCTTTTTTAAAATGACGTTGTTTTGACGCATCAATAAAAATGACATGTCATTTTTTGTGAAATATGTTGTCAAAACAACAAGTGGTTTTGTATGTGTTTTTTTTTCATTTTTTTTCAAAATGACATTTCGTTTTGTAGGTGACACTTTTTCGTGGTTTTATGGAAAACGATGTCGTGTCTCGTCATCAGAAAAAAAAAAAAAAAATGACACGTCGTGTCGTTCGTGAAAGTTTTTTATTGTTTATATCAAAAGGACGTTGTTTTGAGTCATCAGTAAAAAATGACATGTCGTTTTGTTTGTTGATTTTTTTATCGTTCTTGACAAAATGAAATGTCGTTTTGATGCATCAATAAAAATGACATGCCGTTTTGTTTGTGAAAGTTTTCTCTTTTTGTCAAAACGACATGTCATTTTGTTTGTGAATGTTTTTTATCGTTTTGTCTCTTTTTTGTAGGCACACTTAGAAAAATACAAGGATCGTGTCTGTAAAATTTTAGAATTTTTTGACATCGTTTTTATTTTATTTTATTTTATTTTTCAATGGCAAACAATATAGAAAATCATAAAAAATGTAATACTCATCGAAAAATGGTGCCGCTTAGAAAAATGTAAGGATCTTGTTTGTAAAATTTCAGAATGTTTTAACATCATTTTTATTTTATAATATTTTTCAAAGACAAAAAATAGAGAAAATCATTAAAAAAAATAGAATATTCATCAAAAAAAATGGTGTCACTTAGTACTGAAACTTTGGACGGGCCGCCCGTGACCACTGAAAATTCAGAATTTTTACCCGATGACCGAACCCGCCCGAACCTGAATTTTCAGGCTACCCGACTCGACCTGAGCAAGCCTTTGGATAGGCTTCGGGCAAGTTTTGGCTGCCCGAGCCTGCCCGAGGTGCCCGACCTAATTTTTTAATATTTTTTCATATATTTATATACTATTATATACTATTATATATAATTTTGTTTATTAATTGTATATGGTATGTATATGAATTATTTTTAAGTTATTTATTGTAAACATTATACAAAAATTATAAGAGAGATTGCAATTTGAAATTTGAAATGCACACGAATTATATAAAAAAATTGTTTATTTATTAATTTTTGAATTTGTAATTCATGATTGACTCGTTAAAAACCTTACCAAGAAAAACTCAATTGGGATAAAAACTTCGTAAGGAAAAAGAGTGCAATCATTCTAGGACGAATTACAAATTTGACGAACTTACAAGTCTACACAAGATTACAATAACACTGTCCAAAGTAAATAAATATTTACAAAATTACAATAATAGAATTTAATTTGGAGCTAAATGATCGTCTTCAAAATTAAAAAATCTATTAAATTCATCGATCCATTCTTGGCTTGCCGACAAAATTGTATCATGTAACCGTTGGTCGGAACGATCCCAATCCTTAATGCACACCAAAACTTCAACAATGTCATGTTGCAATGCATTTCTACGTTCCTCAAGTATTCAACCGGTCGTACTGAAGGCTTGTTCGGATGAAACAGTGGAGACTGTGATCGAAAAAATATCAATTGTCAGTCGAGTTGGGATCGGCCAAGTTAATCCTCGTGCCCTCCACCACTGAACCAAATCAAACATTTGCAATAGCATTATCTAATGTTATAGCCATTACTCTATCCCTTAAACTATTCATCAATGACAGATTAAATTGTATTGCCTATTAAATCGGCGGTATGTGATCTTAGAACACATTTAAAACTTAATATTCTCTTATCTAAATCAAAACCTTTAAAATAATGTTCAGTTACAGCTAAATATTTTTTATTGGCAACGACATACCAAATATCTACCGTTAACGCAACGCAACCACTAGTAGAGTGTAAAATGTTGATTAATGCTTCCTTTTCTTGTTTATATAATTTTAATGCATCTTTCCTAAGAGTAGTTGTTGAAAAAAATTGAGCATTAGAATTATGTACAATTTTAATATAACGCTGTCAATCTCTTTGTTCGGTAAAACTATGTGACTGATGTAATGCGGTTACTAATCATGCCATTTCCATATGATCGACTTGCGGATCATATTTTCAAGTGCTTAGACCGCCGGTTTGGCAGTCAAATGATAATTGTGTTTGGCAGAGATCAGGTCTGCCTACTTGCTTTTGAAGATACTTTTCGGAGTGTCTTCTCAAGCGTGTTGTGCCGTGAATAGTGTTACCTTATAATTTATCACCACAATATTTGCATTGAGCTATGTATTTAATGTTACCGTCATTGTTGAACTCCTCGAATGCGTTGAGGTGCGCCTACATTTCTTCTTTGAACTTGCAACACTTGCACTAGCATTACCGTTTGCCTCTCCTCCACGCCCACCAGTGCCACCACCATTACATCCACGACCTCTAGTACATCCACCAAGGTTCGGATTTGCAGTTTTCTCAGCAACTCTTTCTGTAGTTTGCGATTCCTGCGATTGAAAAATATTAGGAAATTGCCCTTCTTTGATGTTGAATTGGGCATCAATGGAATATTACCAACATAACTAGAAGAAGTCATTATGGAAAATAAGGGAGATTGAGAGCGATTTGAAAGAGATTAAGAGAGATCGAGAGAGATTTAAGCGAGATTAAGAGAGATTTGAGAGATATTAAGAGAGATTAAGAGAGATTTAGGAGAGATTGAGAGAAATTGAGAGAGAATGAGAGTTTTTGGGTGAGAAAAATGGTTGGGGAGCGGGGGTATTTATAGGAAATTTTTTGGCTTGAAAAAAAAAAAATTTCCCCCAAAAATTCAGTGCCAATGGCTAAGTGGGATTCAGGCATTTGGGTCGGGTTCAGAAAAATTCGGGCAACGATTTAAAAAATAGCCGTTGGGGTTTGAAAATTCAGGCGGCGGTCAGGTCGGGCAAAAAAGATTTGTTGGGTTCAAAATTCGGGCTAACGGTCAAAAAAAATTCGAACAAATTCGGGTTACGCGGGAAAATTCAAAAAAAAAAAAAAAAAATTGGCGGGTGGGGAGGTTCACTTCTCCATCAGCGGCGGGCAGCAGGAAATGGATTTTTTCAAGCTACCCAAGCCCGTGCCCAACCAAAATACTCAGACGGGTGGCAAATGGCACCTGCCCGTCATGCCTAAAAATTTTCGGGCATCGGGCATGCCCGCCGTCCGAACTTTCACTACTAATCAAGAGTAAGAGTAAAAATCTAGGCTTATGCACTTTAAAGATAAGTTTAATATTTTTCTTAATTTTTTAAGTAAATTATGATTATAATGTGATGAAATTAATATGAATATAGGTTTATATGTTAAAATTATGCCGTGGTTTATCATTTAATAATTTATATATAAATATATATAAGTTGTGTCATATATACAAGAGGATACTACGGTTAATGTTACGCGTGTCTATAAATTTTGATATATGTAATATAATTTTTATCTAACATCTTCCCTTGTAAGATACTAGTGCGTTACTCGTGCGATATTTCACAAATGTATATTTACCTATTTAATAATAAATTTAGAGTAAATAACGTAATAAGTAAATACAAACTGATGATTACGTTGTTAAATATTTTACGAAAACAGAATAAAATATGGTATATATTACAAAAGAAAGCAGAGTAATAGAATGAAGAATGAACACATCCTCATTGATTGTGTTGATTACAACCTGGCATTATATAGCCTCAGAATAACAACATACAGCTCAACATAACGAAAAAGAGAGAGAAAGGAATAACAAAATAACAAAATAATAGAATATCAAAAAAAACAACATTCTAGAGGTAACAAACTCTAATCAGCTATCCTAATACTTCCCCTCAAGATGGAGAGAACAAATTGTGAATTCCCATCTTGGATAGCAGTGGATGAAATTGTGTTGGATGAATAGCCTTTGTGAAGATGTCAGCAAGTTAGTTCTGAGTAGAAACATGCAGCGTCTTCAAAAGGCTTGCTTGTATTTTCTCACGCACAACGTGGCAATCAATCTCTATGTGCTTCTTGCACTCATGAAACACAGGATTGGCAGTAATGTGAAGGGTTGCCTAATTGTCGAAGGTCTCGTTCAATTCGCATTCTAGCTTTTAATTCGATTTGAGATGTGATTTTATATGAGCATTTTTAACTGTAGTAAAAAGTTAGATGTGATTTTTTATGAGAATTTTTAAGCATAATAAACTTAGAATTAAAAATTCAAATCGGTAAAATGAACAATGCATAAAATTAATCTTGAAATTATAATAGCTATTTAAAAAAAAAATTGGGAAAATTTATATTAGAAGTATTGGAAATTTAAAAAAAAAAAATCAGTTAGAAATTTTGATTATTGAAATTGAGAAATTTTGGAGGAATTCGTGTGAGGTGAAATCTAGGGGATGGAGTTAGTTTTCTGAGAGTTAGTTTTTGGAGACGTCTAACCTCAAGGTAATAGTGTGCTTTTCTCATGATTATGGTGACACATGCACGTCTTTTTTTATTTGTCAGGTAACTTGAAAGTTGACCATGAATTCAAATGTATAAACACCATGGTCATTCTTGTAACATTGTGACATACAACATTTATGTACAAATTTCGATGAGAATAGGTCGAAGTGCGCTTTATTAACTAGAAAACTGTGTAAATACAGGATAAATTAATTGAATTGGTACACTACGGTAATTTAGAAATGACCACTCGGTAAATTCTATAATAACTATAATCAATTTTTTGAATAAATGATGTTTAAGTTATTTACTAAGTAGTTTTTTTTTTATTCTACTAGTGGTTTTTTCATTTAATGTATAAACGATAAAGAAATCTTAATACTAGCAAGACAAAGGAGTTGAATTAGTACACTATGATGATTTTTTAAATTAACACTTGGTGGTTTCTATAATGACCATAATCAATTTTCTAAATAAAAATTGACTAAGTTATTTCCTAAGCAAGTTTTTTTTTTTTTTTTAAGATTATATTGGTTGTTTTTTCATTTGATGTATAAACAGTAAAAAAATCCTACTACCAACAAGACAAAGTAGTTGAATTGGTACACTATGGTAATTTCTGAAATTACCACTCGATAACTTCTGTAATGACCATAATCAATTTTCTGAATAAAAACTGACTAAGTTTTTCCCTAAGCAGCTTTTTTTTTTTAGATTCTATTAGTTGTTTTTCCATTTAATATATAAACGGTAAAGAAATTCTACTACTAGCAGGACAAAGTAGTTTTTTTCATTTTTTTCTAAACCCTAAATTGATATACTACAATAATTTCTGAAGGTAGTTAATGAGCTTTTTTTTAGCCACCATAGCAGCGTATTTATCTTTCATAGTTCTTTTAAAAAAGAATTAAAAAAAATCAAAACATCAAACATACTCCTACCAAAAGTTTGAAATATCAAACTGCGAAGACAAATGCGTAACCAACATTAAAAAAATCCTGGCAAATATCGACAATTCACGTTTCAGTAGATAAGTTAGTAACAAAGTACTCAAACTGATCCGCCGGCTGAGGTTGAAAAAATTAAAGGTAAATTAATAAGTCAAGAGCCACATCTCGTCTTTTTACATGCCACCTCTGCATTACGTATCTCAAGAGAATTCCATCATGAATTCAACATGTATTCTCCTAACCTTCTGAGATCCTACAAAACATACATAACTTACAAATATAAAATAAGAAACCTTGAAAAAAGAACGTTTGAATTATGTATCTAAGAGAACTAATTTGAAAGTGAATTTAGCATTAAAATCACACTCATAAAAAAGAAGTTAGCATATGATGCTGGTAATCACCATTATGACCACTAGTAATTATGATAATTACTATATGAGTCACAATAATAATTACCATTAGTCATTATCGTAATGATTATATGGTAAATGAATTGTTTTGCAAACATAACAATGGTCATCAAGCAAATCTAACTGATATGCCACTCATTATTAAAATTGAAACCAAATTTGATCAATTGGTTCCCTTAAAATCATAATCCATACATTTTTTTTAAGATTTCTTACCATATATGTGAAAAAAAAAAAAATCAAAGTGCTATTTATTAATACTTCTAAACGAGGTTGTATCGTGCTTAGATGCAAATGATCGCGATTAAATGCTTTTAGGAAATATCTACAATCTGTTCATATGAGGAGTGTGGGAGAGAGAGAGAGAGCTGAGAAAGAAAAAGAGGGAGAGACAAAAAACGGGCGAGCTCAAATGAAGGGGGAGAAGGAGAAAGAGAGAAAAAGTTATGAGTTCAAATGAAGAGAAAGAAATTAAGAGGATATCTTCAACTTATTCAAGCGAGGAGAGGAGAGGAGAAAGAAAGAGAGAGAAAGTATGAGAGTTCAAATGAAGAGAGAAAAAGAGAGAGAGAGTTCAAATGAGGATAGAATCTGAAATTTGGCATTGAATTTTACGAAGTGTAATTTTAATAATTTAATTTTGTGAGTCCCTCAATAGCTGATGTGATAATACTAAAATAAATGTATAAAAAATAATATTAGTCATAAAATAATTATTGTAACCGGTATTATTTTTGTAAATAACTCTTAATTAAAAAGATTGTCAATGCTTATTGTTGTTTTAAAAGGTAGACCTTCAAATTTAATATTAGAGGATTTTTTAACGAACTTTTTACATTAAACGTCCACTAATTTCTACATTAATTAAAATCAACCACAATGCATGATTAAGTTGATGTGCCAAGGGTAGTATTTGATTGTAAAAAAAAAAGCTCCTAATGTATTAAAAAATCGCTTATCATTAAAAAAAAAAAAAAAAATCTCTTATCAATATCTTTCGTTTGCATTAATAAATTCTTACAAAATTTGTAACGTAGTTATTTTTATATAATGTTGATGTTGGTTCCTTTCAAAAAAAATAATAATAATAAAAATAGGGTCGTTCACCAATTCACTGAGCACTTGATTATTTGCATGATTAATAAATAAGCGTAAGTTTTAATTTTTGAGATCAATGAATAAGAACATTTGTTTTCAACCTATATAACTATGTGAGTTATAAAAAGACTAGTGGTTTTGAAAGGGAATACTTATAGATCAAACAACTTAAAAATTATTCAAGAGCTTTAACAATTTTTACTAATAGTTAGGAAGACATTCTTTAAAAAATAAAAAAAAAATAATATATATATATATATATCTTGTAAATTGCGACTGAAAATGTCTTACCACCACAAGATTTTTATTTTTAAGGAAAAACAGAAAATGCAGTTGAGAGTTAAACTGACTGACTCAGTAGCCAAATTATAAATTTAAAAAAAAAAAAAAAAAAAAATCTCAGTACCCAAATTTGGTAATTGGTAAGAGAGAGAAGTAAGAGAGAAAGGTGTGGCTTTGGTTTTCTGGGTTTCAATTGGTGGTAGCGGAGAGAGAGAGAGGAAGGAGAGAGAGAGAGAGTCATGGCAACTGCGATACGCGGTCGAGTCCCTCTTTCTCCCAATCACGCTTTCAATCCTCCCAAATCAGGTATCTTTTCCTTTTTCGTAGGATTCTGTCAACAGATTTAAGTACTGAAGGTCTATAAATTATTGTATCTTGTGATTGTTTAATTACTTATCATTTGGTATTGTGATTATTGGGTAATTCTGTTTGTAATTTGGGTTCTAAATGAACTCGCTGTGCTTTGTTGATATAATTCTAGAACAAGGATTCTTATTTCTCAGAGAATTTTCTGCAACTATAAATTAAAAAAAAAAAAAAAAAAAAAAAAAAAAAAAAAACAGTGAAAAATAGTATTAGACGAAATATTGAAAGAGTTCAAGTTTTCTCTTTGATAGCAGTATGTAAAATCTCTAAATTAAAATGGAGGTCATTATAGCAAACAATGGGCATCATTTAAATTTGCTAATTAATTTTTTGATTATTTTGGAATTCAGCATGTTTTAGATCCTTTAGGTGGTGAAGACTCACAAAATTCTATCATATCATGCAATTTGTGAGAAGGAATCGATTATTTATTTTTTTTGCTTATCAAAAATCATGTATACGCCCTTGTGGTCGATCTGTCCATAGGTTTTGTAAGTTTAATTAAAAAAATAATAATAACCATATAGATAGAAATAAAAATAATGTTTCTTTGCTTATCAGATTTTAATTTAGTTTTTTCCTCCTTTTGTTGTAGATTACACAGTAAAAAAAAAAAAAGTTTAAAACATTTCTGGTAAACCAACAGGCGTTTGGTTTTGTTGCATTATGTCTTTTAGATTATTTTCCTGAAAAAGCAAATCCGTGTATCAAATGCATTTGATAGAAATTCGAGGGAGAATTTTGTTTTCGTTGCTAATGGAGGCTCATGAACATTAACAAACTAGGCTCTTAAACTTCTCTCTTTGTTTGGTTATTACCAGAAATACCCTTCTAAATCATTTCTATGTTTGTGTAGTATCTTGGATCCACAGCATTTAGACCATTGCGACTAACATGTACCATAGGTCAATAACATGAGAACTGGATTTTTTCCTCCAAGTAGAATATGTTGAAGATGAATCCTTACTGTTTGTGTTCCTGACATCCCTTGCATGTTCATTACACCGAGCTTTCTTTCCTACACTTAGCAAGCATGTCATAAGAGTTCGAATGAGTGACAACACAAAGATGTACTAGAGAAACATTACATGCAAAATCATGCCTTTGCTCAAAGTTTGTTGCTTCAAAGTCATTTAAAAGTGTTGAATTTGTGGAGCATAGTTATTTCCTTCACATATAGTCATCACGCATATCAGCCTTAGGTATAGGTCGTGGGATTTTTTGGAAATTTTTTTCAGGCATCATAGTGAAATTTTTGCAGCAGCTAAAAGTGGATGTAGCTATCATGTTGTTAAGGAGCAACTTCCCTGTAGGCTCGATTTGTTGGGGGGAGTGTGGGTGTGGGGTCTCCCTGACTAGATGACCTGGGCCTAAAGAAGGGCATCCCAAAAACATCTGGGTCAAAATTTGTGTGTGCTTGTTTGTTTGTTTGTTTTTGTTTTTTTTTTTTTTTTGTGTTTTTATATTTTATTTTATGGAGAGGAATTCCAGAACTTTTTAGGAGAAGGAAATGGGGTTGATGGACATTTTTGAAAGGCTAAATTCTTATCCTCCTTATAGGCTTTGACGTGGGGTGGTGGGGGGAACCCCCTCCCAACTAGATGATCTGCGCCTAAAGAAGGGCATTCCAAAAACATTTGGGTCAAAATTTGTGTGTGCTTGTTTGTTTTTGTTTTGTTTTATTTTTTATTTTTTTTTTTTTTTTTTTTATTTTATGGAGAGGAATTCCAGAATTTTTTAGAAGGAAATGGGGTTGATGGGCATTTTTGAAAAGGCTAAATTCTTATCCTCCTTATGGGCTTCGACGTATTAGGCATTTAGAGATATTTTCTTCTATTTGACCATTTTAAATTGAAAGGATGTGATGGGAAAAATAGCTAGTCTGTGTTGTTTAGACTGATTACATTCCTTTGTTTTTGAGGTTCTTTTGAGACTTTTGTCTCAGTTTTGTGTTTTGTGCTTGAGTTTTTCTTGAGGATGTGTCATGCTCTTTTCCTTATAATTGATTAAATTATCAATGAAAGGGTGTATTAAAAAAAATAATTGTTGCTCTCAGTAGTAAAGGATTAGGGCATCTAATTCTGAACAGAAATTATTGGAGTTTAATTTAATGTATACATTCCCAATTTTTTTTATGAATGAATCGATCATTTTATGCCTTTCAAATACTTAAGTGGTCTATTTTGATTCCCTGTTTTACTGTAATTTGTCACAGGGGACAGATCCTATTTTCATAAACAATGCTCAATCCGAACTTTTAATGACATTATCAACCACGACCCTTGGGAAAGGTGGCGGGTTGTTGGAGAAGCCAACCATAGAGAAAACAAAACCAGGCCATGAGTCTGAGTTTGACAAAAGGTAGTAACTCAATAGTTTCTGGAAAAGTTTTGGGATAATCACCCCTTTGAAATTTCTGGTTTACTAATTTACTTTGGCTCCTTAGAACTATGGGAAGCCTGGATATTGTGAGCCATAACCTTGTTCTACACTAAATTCGAATTGTATTAGACCACGGTCTTTTCCAATGTCTTTGTGTCTTGTCTTGTTCACGTTGGAGTTCTTGGGTTATCAGGACTCCACAATGTTAAAAGTGGTGATAACATTAAATATCAAACTAAGAAATCAGTTTATAATTGGAACAGGCACATTCATCGAGTCCTTTTTTGGCCAATACCTTATTCACTCTTCTGACTCCGCAATTTTGATTGGAATTTGGAAACTGGAAAGGATTGTCCATCCCTGCCGACATGATAATTAAATAACTGAGTATGGATGTAATAAAGTATGCAATTGCATGTGGGAAAATAGGAAGATTAGAATACTAGAAAATATGTCCACTGAAAGGGGATTTTCTTTTACTATTATTTTTTTTCTGTTATTTGCTGGAGAAAATTGAACTCTATGATTTCTTGGATTTCAGGAGATCAAGGAAAATGTCACCACCTTACCGCGTGCTGCTGCATAATGACAACTTCAATAAACGGGAGTATGTTGTGCAAGTTCTGATGAAGGTGATCCCTGAAATGACCCTTGACAACGCAGTTAACATCATGCAAGAGGCACATTACAATGGCATGTCAGTGGTGATTATCTGTGCGCAAGTCGACGCAGAAGAGCATTGTATGCAGTTGAGGGGCAATGGCCTCCTTAGCTCGATAGAGCCTGCAAGCGACGGTTGTTGACATTTATGTAGAATGAGTGAATCATAGGTAACAGCAGCAGCTGTTGTTCCAAGTATAGATTTATGCTTATATGTACATAACTCATAGAATTGTCAACGTGAAAATGTACTTTATTACAATGTCTGCTCACTAAGATGTGCGAAGTAGCATAGTTGTGGCCCATTGTGTTTCTCCCCCTGTATCTTTTTGTTTTGTTTTTGTTTTTGTTTTTGTTGTGTTTTGTCTTTCTTTTTGTTTTTTTTTTTTTTTTTTTTTTTTTTTTTTTTTTTGTAAATCTTCTCTTTCTGCATTAGCTGCAGGAAAAGCAAGATATACCTTTATAAGCCTTTTTTTCCCCCCCCCTGCAACAGAAACAAATCGCATTAACGGAAAAAGTATATATTATTGGTCTTAGTTGTTTTGGTTAATACGCTTTGGTTTTAAATTGAAAATAAGGTTTTAAAGGACTTTGGTTTGTCAATTAAGGAGGATTCATAAATGGGAACTTTCCATGCTCATCCACGGATTATTTGAGTTCCTATTTGTCCCGATAAAAATGTTGCATTGGTCAAGTCTTCTTACTAACGAACCTCTACCTAAAGCTACCTTGTTTTTATTAGCATTTATTAGTTTACGTTGAAGACAGAACAAAAGGTAGAAAGCAAAATAATTGAAATTTTACTAGGACCTCTTTGTTTTTACGGTACAATAAAATTCTCCTGAAACGTAGCATGCAAATAATCAAGTGCTCATTGGAGATGTAAACACCAAATGAGCTTTTTTAAGAGAGAAAAACTAATTAAACCAAAATTAAGGCAGTTTGAATCTGCATAACAAATAAGACCTTTATGTGTAGAATTTTCGGGCAATAGAAACACGAGCAAATAAATAATCAATTCTTATTCTTGTTTTCATTAGGTTTTCTCCACTGAACTTCTTGGAGGACCAAGACTTAAAGGTCCCAAATTATTGACACAAAACTTTTCTCCATGCAATACAATGCATGGAGATAAATGTCATAACTCACAGCACAATCAAATTATCAACCAGCTCACAGACATTGGATAGCATATGTCTATGGCATGCCTTCAAAATTACCAAATCCCAGATATTCGCAACGACAAGATTTGCTTTTCCCAAGCTAGTCAAAACCTTCCATAACAACTCCTCATTATCTTCTTGACTCAACTCACCAACAAGTTTATGAGCACTCGCAGCAGAAGGCGCATGACCCTTGAAGACCATCTCATCTAAAATTAGTGCTGCTTTTTAAACCTCCGACAACCACAAAACCCGTCGAAAATCGTTCGATAGGACAGCACATCAGGCTTGCAACCACGTCTCGGTAAATCTTCAAACAAATCATTTGCCTCAACCCATTTTCCCTCCTTACATAATCCACCAATAATGATATTGTAAGTGATAATATCCGGTTTACACCCTTCCTCCACCATCTGGTTCAACATTTCATTGGCTGCTTCAAAGTCTTTTTCCACACAAAACCCATGAATCACCGCATTGTAAGTTACGGTATCGGGTTTACAGCCAGAAACTTTCATCTCCCCCAGAATCCGAAAAGCCTCCTCTTTCCTACCAGCCTTGAAATTTGCGCTGATCAAAGTGCTGTAAACTCTGGCATCTAATTCTATTCTGTTTCTTTCCATCTCCTCCCTCAGCCGAAATGCCAAACTCAACTCGCCGGCCCTAGAAAGTTCTTTCATCAAAGAAGCATACAACGACGCATTAGGCTTAATCCCATAAACTCTAATCATATCCTCTTTCAACTTCAAAGCCTCGTCTAACTTGAAATTCGCGCAAAGCCCGTGAATCAAAGTTCCGAAAGTCACGGCATTTGGACGAACACCGTTCCACCGCATTTCATCAAACACCTTCCAAGCATCATCCAAACAACCACGTTTACAACAAGCATTGATCAAAATATTATAAGTACACACATCAGGGGTAACTTTATTGCGGAAATTTGCGTAAAACTGCATCATCTTCTCAAACTCACCGCACTTCGAAAGCGAGTCCATCACCGAATTGTAGGATTTCACGGTACGCAAAACACGAAAAAAGGGCATTTCGTCGAACAATTTGAGAGCACGGTCAGGAAGACAAGCCCTGCCATAGAAAGAAATCACGTTGCAGAAGATGATCTCGTTGGGAACAAAGCGGGATTCTTTCTTCAATTGACGGAGGATTTGCTCCATTTGATCGAACATTTTGGCGCGTCCGAGCTTGGTGATGATAATGTCGTATGAGAGAAGGAATAGCGAAATCGTTTTTGGGGTTCGGAAGATTGGATTTGGGGGTTAGGGTTTTGGAAGAGTTGGAGAGCGTGGTTTGGGTCCTTCAGGCGACGGAGGAGATTGGAAAGCCTGTAAGGCGAGATGGGTTTTAAAACAAGCATTTTCTTTCTCTGCGTTGTGTGATTTTCCTTTTCAGTTTCTCAGTCGCCAAACGGAAATCTTTTAGTCAGTCGGTTGGTTGGTATGTTTTCTTCATTCCCGCCAAAAGAGTGTCGACACAACAATGAAAGCTCAGTCAATTGAAAAATGAAAATATTTTCAATCTCAAACAAAAATTATTTTTAAAAATACGTTTGGTAATTTTATCAAGAGATTAATTTTAATATAAAAAACTCATTAATATATTTCTCTCTCTCTGCTCGAAGAGAAAAAAACAAAAATAAAAAATAAAAAATGACTAAAAAACTTTTTTCATTTCTCTCTCAATTTACACTAAATTAAAAAATTATTTTTATTTTTATTTGTTATCTTTATTACGCTAAACGTTATTTTAAAACGTTTTATATTTTTCTCAAAAAAACGTAAAAAATAAAAATATGATCAATTCTAAACGCGGACTTTATTTTTCTAAAAATGGAAAAAGTACAATGCGACCTTGAGCTTGGATCGGTCTCGGAATCAACAACTTGAGATAGAGCAGGATCGTTTCTTAGCTTTGGAGGAGTTTTAGGAAAATAGTAGAAAATAGGCTAATATAAAAAGCTTAAGAAAGTATATAGGCCAATTTTTAGTTATAGAAATTAATAAGCTATCACTTCTCAAGCTATAGTTCATAATCAGATAAGTTATGGACAAATTTGTTAAGTTATAGTTCATAACCAGACAAGTTATGGATAATTATGAACAATAACTTGTCAAGTTATGATTCATAACTAGATAAATTATGGACAAAACAAAGAATTTAATCTATTTATTAATTTATGTAAATTATTGACCTATTAATTTTAATTCATCTCAAATCTTGATCTATTTCTCTATTTATTTTTTTTTCCGGAGTTTTATGGCAGTGCGACGCGTGCAAATTGGGCTTTGGCAAGGATTTTGAGTGATTCATAACCTTACACAACCACATCCACATGTAACTCAAGTTAACTCCTAGTTGGATTATGATTGCTCCCTCTAGTTAGATGTAAACGGAAGTGTCTATAAAGAGGATATTAGAAGGCTAGGAGAAGAATCAAGATTTTTGAGGGTGTCCACACACCTATCAAATATAGGCAGAGAAAAATCACGGGAAAGATTTAGTGGTTGGAATGTTATTAGATCGTCCACAATTATTTTGTTGTCAATAAGTATAACAATATTTTTTCAGAAAGAAAATAAGAATAACAAACTACATAGAACAAAGAACTGGCAACTTATCGTGTTTTTATGATTTTTATACAAATATTTTTCCACCACGTTATTCTAAAATGTGATTATTTTGTTTAAGAATAAAGAACTGGCAACTTATCGTGTATGTATTAGGGATTGATATTGATTATTTCTTATTATGTTTCCTTAAAAAAAATAAAAAAAAGAAAAAAAAAATAAAAAGGGTGAACTAGAAGATTCTGATCAAGATGATACGTATTCACAACTTCTAGTTATGAATGAGAGCCAGTGAGAGCCAATGAGACAGGAATATGTCTAATCCTTGCTTTACCGAGTGCAACAAACTAATCACGATCCCACCAAACAGAGAAAGGCCGCATTAATAAACACATGCACTTCAAAGAGACAGAACCGTATAGGCGATGAGAGTGTTGGCGCCCTAGTTGATTATTAACGATATTAATGATATGAGAAAAGACAAGCGGAACTGAGAAGAAAATCAAATGATATTAATTAGCTTATTAAAAGTTCAAATTAATTAGCAACATTTTTTTTCCTTGAGAAATAATTAGCAGCAGTTATTGTTTAACAAAAGTTATATGTAGACCTGAGGATAGAGTATGAAGGATCTGAGATTAGCAACTCTGATGTTTAAGTCATAAATGGACTAAAAAAGCGAGACTAAAAAGTTAGAGTAAAAAATTTTTAAAAATAATCACATTTAATTTTTTTATTATAATAAAAATTTTTTATATAAAGTCATATATCTCAATTCGAATTAAAATTTTAAATCAGTGAATTAAATGATATGTGTAGAAATTAGTGTAAATTCTCGAGAAAAAGATTCTCCACTGACGCAACGGAAGTGAATAAAAAAAATAGAAAAAAGAAATAAATTTTTATTATCTTTTGATTTACGTATAATATTGAAAAACTCATTGATTCAATGAGAATACTAAAAAATAAGACTTTTATAAACCTATTGATTCGCTCACGAATATCAAGAAAATATGCATCAATTACTCGTTGATTTAACAGAATACTGAGAAAATTGAAGTAAATATGTTGAGAGAATCTCAAAGCACATAATTTTTTTAATCTCTGAAAGAACTAAAATAACAAACTAAGCTCTCCTATTTATAGAATACTACAATTCAAAATAGAAAAGGAAACTAATTTGAAAAGAAAATTAATTTGAAAAAAAAAAAAGGAAACTAAAACTAATCCTAAATACTCCTAATTTAAAATTCATAATAATTCAAAAATAAAACTAGCAGATAGACTTGAAGATATCGAGAAACAACTAAAATAAATTTAAATTTAAATTTAAATTAAATCGACAACTTCTATCTTCAACCCCTCGTCCCATCTCTTCGCACTGCATCACCCAACTCTATTTTATAGAACTTAACGATAGACCGATTAATTAAATAGTTGATTATTTCTCCACTTAAATTTAAAACGGTTAAAAAGTGTGTCTCTCATTCTCTGACATTACTCCTATCTCTCGGGATCAATCCCGGTAACAGCTACTTGAGTATAAGACGGCACTGACTGATTTGTAAATAAAAAAAGATGAGATCCTTACGTAACTAAGGATTGGGGAGAGAAACTCATACTTTACGTTTGATCACTAAAGTAATTAAAGGACGAGGAGTGGTGAACCTCTATTGACCTTTAGTTATTTAGCAGTTATACTTGACCGACGGCTCCATATAGTAAGATTAAGGTTTGGTTGGATTATTAATTTATGTTGAAACAAGAAAAACGCTTTTTTTTTGTATTAAAAAAACTATGTCCTAATACCATTAATTTAATATTATTTTTGCTATAAGAATATATATACAATATATAATCATCATATACATGTATATATATATATATATACACACACACACTTACTTATTTATTATCAATTCAGCATGGAACTTGAGAATACAGTCATGCACTAAGCAACAACTAGAGTGCTCAAAATAATGTAAGGAATATAAGTTGAAACTATAGCAAATAAATAAATAAATAAAATAAGTTGACGTGACTGTAGTGTATACTTGTGGAGTTCAATCACTAAAAAGTACCAAGCATTTTTCTAAGCGATTGAAGAGACGATTGGAGTAAGAATCAACAAACCGCACGTGAGCAGGCCATCTTATTGCACTAATAGAAACATTTTATTTTTAACTATTTAAATAATTTTTGAATGGTTAAATTTATCCATATCTGTAATAAAAATTTATAAAATGTGACTCATAATTACTCTCACGATAAATCAAAACTGTTAAAAAATTAATCTAACGGCTCAAACACAATTTTAAACAGTTGAAAAAATAATCTTCTCTAATTATTTCCATAAGAAAATTTTCTAACCCAATTACTACTTCAACTAATTATATAATTGATGTGTTTGCCTAATATGGGTGCATGTTTTTATGTTTTGTCTACCAAGTATTGGTGACTATATATTTTGAGGAGTGGATTCTCAAAACAACAATAATAATAAAACCTTGAACAAAGTGGCATGTTCAAATAATGAATTATATATGTATATTAGAGATGCCAGCTGTGCTGACCAATTAAATTAAAAACCTTTTTTCCATCAAAAAATTAAATCAATCACTTTATTGAAAATATATCAGTCCCACGATAGACAACAGTAAAAATGTTAATAAAATGTGATACTACAAGTACTTTGTGTAATTACTTCAATCATTGGCGTAGTAACACAACTTGAGGTTAAGGGAAAGGTAAATTGCAAGTGGAGTAGGCCAATTATCGTTAATAGGCGAAGTGAAAGGAAGAATTTACTTTATTCGATGAGGTTAAAGCAGTTTGAAAAATAATATTAAAATGAAATTATTAACAAAATGACTTGTGCATTGTTTAGGTGGATGGTTCCTTTATATATAAATATATATATATATATATAATTATTTGACCTCATAGGATCTGGTGTGTGTAGTTCTAAGCTGTAAAGAACTTTGGCTTTTAGAATTTATCTGAAATTTTGAATATGCCCAATAATATGAAAACTAATTCATTTAACGGAAATTATTATGTTGTCTAATAGTATTATGTGCATTGACTAATGATTAATGGTGATGTATTGTTGTTTTGGGACCCCATCCCATAATTTTTAAGACCTAACAACATTAAAGCTTACCTACTTTTCATCGCAGAAAATTAGTGTGGTTAAAAATGTTAATATTTAGGGATACATACAATATACATCAATAAAGACAAAATTATGTGTTGTTTAAGATCATAGCTAGGAAATTATACAAATTAGTTTTGCTAATTCTACTGTATCACGAGAATCACAAGGGTCTCGTTCACTTTACAGATTCGAGTTTTTAATTCGAACTGAGATGTGACATTTTCTGAGAGCTTTTTACTGTAACAGAAAAAGTTAGATGTAACATTTTCTGAGAACTTTTTACTGTAAAAATGTAAAATTGAAAACTCGAATCGGTGAAATGAACAAGACGATGTTTTAATTAATAATTACTAGATGCAAAAAAGAAAAGGAGATTTTTTTTTTTTTGAAAACCAAATAAAGAATTAATTATCTACTTCGGAGGAGATATTTAAGCTTTTATGAAAAAAGAATCTAACTATGCATTCTAAAAAAGAAAGGAAGAAAAGGAGATGGCCAGTCTCATCACGCATATATGTGTAGATCGATGCATGGACTTGCTAGAAAGGGTGTTAGTCTCATCCTTGTAGTTCAAGATGTTAACTACAATCATACAAACATGCATGAAATGCGTCAATCCGTGTCCCAGTCTTGACTTCAATTATTAGCACACTTTAACTTTTTTTTTTTTTTTTTTTTTTTTTTTTCTAAAACATAGTAAATCACTAAGAACAAAAGAGAAACAAAAATATCTATTTTTCAAAAAAAAATCAATCAGCAGAAAAGAACGAAATTGTATTGGTGGCCCTGTCCAACCCGAAGTGACATAGATTTTTTTTTTTTATAAATTTAATAAGAAAAGTCACAATTTTTTTTTAAAAAAATTAGAATAAAAATAAATTACTAATAATTTCTTATTTTTTTTTTATTATTATATTTATATTAAAATTTATATATTTTATATATTTTTAATTTAATGTGATTTTTATTAAATTTAACGATAAAAAAAAAAAAAAAAAAAATTAAGTTACTAGTAAAACGTACCACCGAAAAAAAACTTCATTTTTTCTTTTAATCTAATCAAAAAATTTTATTAATATAAAATTGTTTAAATATATATCAAAATCAATACAAAAATATAAATAATTTTAGTTTTTATTATTGATAATATATATTTTATATTCCAAATCCAACGTATATTTAAACCAAAAATCAATAAAACTACCAAAACACCCCTAGCACCCAAAACGTGAAGACCTCTCTCCCTGTCCTAAATAAAAAGCCAAACCCCTCACACTCCCACTTTACCACTCCATTTCTCTCCTCTTCTCCTCCTCAGAATCTCTGCTTACAGACAAAAATGGCGCTAAACCCACTCCTCTTCTCCGCCGCAATCACCATTCTCATCTTCTCCTCTTTCTCTCCCACACTCTGCCGCGACATACCAACCAACCACCACAGCACGCAGCTCCTCGACGTCTCCGCTTCTCTAACACTCGCCCAAGACGTCCTCTCGTTCAACCCCCAATCCCTCAAACCCGCCATTATTCTCGACCAGGATGAATCCCTAATCCCCGCCATAGCCAACCACTCTCAGCCCTTCTCTCTCCCTCTTCACTCCCGCGACTCGCTCCTCAACTCCAACCACAAGGACTACCGCAGCCTTGTCCTCTCCCGACTCGACCGCGACTCCGCCCGAGTCGACTCTCTCAATCTCAAGCACCAGCTCGCTCTGAACGGTCTCAAGCGGTCGGACCTCCGGCCGACTGAGGATCAGCTTCTCCGACCGGAGGATCTCTCCACTCCAATCGTCTCCGGCACCAGCCAGGGCAGCGGCGAGTACTTCGCCCGCATCGGAGTCGGACAGCCAGCGAAGCAATTCTACATGGTGATCGACACCGGCAGCGATGTCAACTGGCTCCAGTGCCAGCCCTGCTCCGACTGCTACTCCCAGACCGATCCGATCTTCGACCCGAGTTCATCATCTTCGTACTCCCCTCTCCCTGCGAATCCTCCCAATGTGGCGCTCTCGAGACTTCCGGCTGCCGGTCGGGGAGATGCCTCTACCAGGTCGCCTACGGCGACGGATCCTACACCGTCGGCGATTTTGTCACAGAAACGGTGTCGTTCGGAAGCTCCGGCGGATCCGTCAGAAACCTTGCCTTGGGATGCGGGCACGACAACGAGGGTTTGTTCACCGGCTCCGCCGGTCTGGTCGGACTCGGCGGCGGTCCTCTGTCGTTGACTTCGCAGATCAAAGCGACATCGTTCTCCTACTGCTTGGTCGACCGCGACTCGTCCGCGTCGTCTGCTCTCGAGTTCAACTCGGCCTCCCCTAGCGACTCGGTTTTCGCGCAGATTCTCAAGAACGGCAAGACGAAGACGTTCTACTTCGTCGAGCTCACCGGAATGAGCGTCGGAGGAGTTACGATCTCGTTCTCGCCGTCGCAGGGGTCCGGCGAAGGGGGGTACATCGTCGACTCAGGGACGGCGGTGACTCGGTTGCGGACTCAGATCTACGAGCCGCTACGCGACGAGTTCAAGAGGGGGACTCAGGATTTACCCGCTGCAAACGGCGTTGCTTTGTTCGACACGTGCTACGACCTGTCGTCTAGGACGAGCGTGCGAGTCCCGACGGTGTCATTTTTGTTCGCCGGAGGGAAGGCGTGGCATTTGCCGGCGAAGAATTACCTCATCCCCGTCGACAACTCCGGCACTTTCTGCTTCGCATTTGCCCCAACGACGTCGTCTCTGTCCATCATCGGCAATGTCCAACAGCAAGGGACACGTGTCAGTTATGACTTGGCGAACTCACGTGTCGGGTTCTCGGCCAATAAATGTTAGAAAGGAGAAATTGCTAAAAGTATTTATTTACGTATCTATCCCTGATAAAAATAGTAATTTCACTAAATAGGATTGGACAAGACAGTACTTTAAATGTGAAAGGTTTCTAGTAAAAAGAGACCGATTATTTACTACTAGGTGGGTGTTTGGGTAAAAGTTGGGCCCGGCTATTATAAATTATTAATTTTTAAAAAATTGCTACTAAAGTGTAAAGGTTTTTTGGCTGCTGGTTGTGATGTGGTACGGGTGGACAGGTCATAATTAATATTTAATACACATAAATGTGTACTGTTGTGTATTTTTAAGTCAGTGGCATGTATAGTAATTTAGTTTCAACTCAAGGGTTGTCAGATTAGAGAGATGAAGGAAAATCTAATTACGTACAGGCTTGCATGTACGCCACGTGGGATAAAACGGTGGCGGTGATTTGGAATTTTGCGACTGTAAACATGGAGATAGAATGGACTATGGAGAGAATCTTTGCTTATTATTTTATCTCCAATGTTATTTTCTTTTCTAATTCTAATTTTTTTTTATTTTTATAAATTTCTTTGTCCAGTCAAATTTTCTTCTCTAATTCTTTTGAACATAGCGTATAACATGTCTATTATTCAAGAAAATAAAGAATATATATATATATATGTAATTCAAATTATTCGCGGGTCTTATTAGTAATTTTCAAAATTTTGATTTGGGAAATTTGGGTGGTGGTGGGGAACAGATCACGTGGACTAATCAGTGGGTTGGCGATTGGGAAGAAGACAATAATAGTAGAGGTTGGGTCTGTGTTGGTGTGGATTTCATGGTATTGGTGTGAACACAGACTTTTGTGATTGTGGTCATTTTGGCTCCCACTTCTTCTTTTGCAAGTGGGTCCTACGTTCTACCGTGATTGTCGGCATGCTTCGTGACCCTCTGATATATATTTTTTTCTTATAACCAGTATGACACGTACCAATAAAAATGGCCGATGAATGGAGTTTAAAAAGAGAATTCGGTTTTGATTTAAATTATAATTTGTAATTTGTTATAATATTTTTTTTATAAAAATATATATAAATTAAAAATAATTTTAATCTTATAATTTTAATTTATGAACTAAATGTTAATGCAGCGTTTATTTTAAAAATTTTGTATGTTTCGAATTATAGCTATTAATTCTTAAGAAATTTAAATTTTAAAAATTATAATTAAAATTATTGATTTGAACTCACAAATTAAACAGAATCTTAAGGCTCTACGAAAGTGAGTTTTAAAATAATGTTGTTCTAAATATAAAAGATTTATTTATATATTTTTTGAGAATAGTTGTGGGAATCATGTCGAAAGCGAGTTTAGAATATCTTCGAAGAAATATGTTGATCAATTCAATGTTCATATATACACTGCTTCTTAATAGTGGGGGTTGATTTGAAGTAATCCACACTAAAATAAAATTACATAATGTGGAAATTTATAAATTGTTCCCAAAGACATTTAATCTTGCGGCTATATCATTTTAAGCCCTTTATTAATAAGGAAATAATTCTTACATATCATCAAATTCCTGATAATATTAATTACTTGTTAATCATGAATATTCTTTATTTAGAGAAAAAAATGATAAACTTAATGTTATAAAACTAATTAATAAACGAATTTTAGGATCACATAGTAGCCTAAAATATCATGCTTCAACTATAAGCAACAAATATTGATCCAAAAAAAAAAAAAAAAAAAAAACAAAAGAAACTATAAGCAACAAATATAATCCCACTGAAACAAATAATTCAAAAAGAAAAAAAAGAAAAGCAATACACATATTAGATTTCTCTTTTGAGTTGACATTACAATAATAACTTTACTAATAAGATTTATAATAAAGGGATACTTTTGACATTTGAATAATGAAATGAAAAATATATGCCTTAAATATAAATAAATTAACCGTAATTTATTTCATAGGTTCAACTACTGTTTAAATTTTTTAATATAGTATTTTCTCTTATAAAATTTAAATTTCTATTTAAATTTTTCTCTTCAAATCTATCAACTAAATGAGACATAAGTTTGTGATAAGGTTGATTCAAATAATAGTAACTTAGGGATATTTTTTGTAATTAATTACAAAAAGAAATGATGGATGCCTCATGTCCCCACGTGACGATTCATCCTTGCTACTATCCGTCAGCAATCACAATTAATAATGTATCATATATACATATATATATATATATATATATATGTGTGTGTGTGTGTGTGTGTGTGTGTGCGTGCATTTTGTCTTAAAAAACATGTCTTCTTCATAATAATCTTCTTTGTTTGCTGAGATCGTGTCAAGATTAGAATGTAACTTTTTTAATTATTAGTAGATCACTAGTTCACAACCTTACTAAGATTGTAAGACCTGTATATATGGTATGACTTATCAAATTAGTTATTCTAAAAAGGTTCCATAAAAATTCAAGTTATATATATATATTTTCAACTGTACTACCTTTAAAATGGGTTTTTGTTTAATGATTCGCGGGCTTCACTTTGATGGTAGATGTTGAGCCAATCTCTTTCGACTCTCGTTCACTCTTTTTCTCTATAAATATTATTTCTTGAAAATGATATATGAGGGTTACAGCTTATAATGCTTTTAATATCTAAGCTATAGCTTGACCCAACTAATACATATTTAATCTAATAACCTATTCTTGATTGACTAATTCAAGGAACTGATCATCAACTCCCAGCGAGGTTCTTGGCCCCTTAAAAATTTTAGTAGGGTGATTGGGTGATTATTCACCCGGTCCACTGAATAACTAATTATCTCCAAATATAAGGTTTCTGGTTAGCTTTTTTAAAATAAAAATTGCATTTGGTACCTTGTATTTTATCGAATTCTTGGTGGTACAACAATGCTTGTATAATATTAAATAGGTATCACATATTCACTATAAAAAAAAAAAAAAAAAAAAAAAGCATTATAAAAGCCATTTTAAATCTCAAAAAATGAAAGTAAAATTATTCAGAAACAAGTTTTTTAATATGTATAAAATCTCATTTTAGTATTATCTAAACACTGAAGTATTCAGCTACTTATTCGATAAGACATAAGTTAGAATGTAATTTTTCCAATTGGAATAAGTTAATTATCATGGTAATACATTGATTAATTACGTACAAGGAGGTCATTTTGCATGTGAGAGTGGAGGTGCATAAAGAAGATTGCTTATTTAGGTAAGGAACTAATTTAGCATCATAATACGAGGCACGTAGGTTTATTGAAGTAGGTTTTACGTAAACACATTGGTGGTGCATATATGCAAAAGCTTAGCGCAACAAAAAGATATATAATTAGGCAAGAGTACTTTGTTGAAGTTGCGTTTGCTGATGCACATCAATGGCCTTGTATGATTTTGTCCCAATATATACTAGAAGATATTGCCTGTTTTTTATTTGTCATCTAATTACAAAAAAGAGGCTACACTTTATGTGTTCACTATATGTATACATACATACATATATATATATATATATATATATTAAACATTTACAACTTTCCCAATCTAGCTATTCTTACTTTCTTTACACTTTTTAGGACTTAGCTTATACCTGAAGAAGGCGAATAAAACAGGTCGTGGTCCCATCAGTTTTGACCTAATTTTTTGATTCTTCCGATCACTTACCAAAACAAACATTAGGGCACTTATAGACTTGAATCTTAAGTTTATATTGCATATCACCTCCTTGGTAATTCTATTCCCAACATTACGAGGGAAAACATTTTGTTTCTTTTCAAGCTTCCCTTCCCTTCTCCTTTTATTTTCTTAAATACAATTAACAACCTATTTTCTTTAAATTCTTCAAAGAAATTATTATGTTTTTTTTTTTCTTTTTGCAAAGGTGGAAAAAACCACTACTTCTGCAAATATTATTAATAATTACGATAAATTATTAAATAAATTAAGTGTACTATGTCATTTTACTTACATGATATACCCGGTTAATTAAAAGTTTACATGTTTGTCTGTATTAGAAACTCTTTGTAATCATTTCTCTATGTCATGGGTCCGTTCACTTCGCCGATTCGAGTTTAGAATTCGAGTTTTGCTACAGTAAAAAATTTTCAGAAACAGTCACATCTAATTTTTTTGCTACAGTAAAAAATTCTCACATAACATAACATTTTAACTCGAATTAAAAACTCAAATCAGCGAACTAAATGGATCATTTCATTGCTCATAATTATCATAAAGATTTCAACCTAATCTCTTATATATTAATTAGTTTACATTTATACAGTAATTCTTAAAGAAAAAAAATATTATCTATTCATGGAACTTTTTTTTTTCCTTTTTTTTTGGGGTGTGGAAATCATACCATGAAAAAAAGAACAAGGGGCCGAAAAAAAAAAAAACCAGAACGAAGCTTACCGAACCGAAAACAAAGAAGAGAGGCTTAAGCAACAACACCACAATATCTTCTAGGGTATAAATATATATTTTTTAAAGGAAAAAAAACGATATATTGTTATTTATTAACATGATCGTCATAATTTGTTACTTTTGCAAATGAAAGGAACGAGAGCTTTGCTACAGATGACAACAAAAGCAAGTATGGTACATATCATGAAATTTTGCTATTATCACCCCTTGGTATTTTGTTGCATTTTGCTTGTATGGTACTCTGCTAATAAAAAATTGACATTTGGATGATAAAAAAGAATAATTGACATAAAAAAGTCATCTAAATGTCAATTTTTAATTAATTGGGTGTATCACATAAGTAAAATGACGCAGTACACCTGTTTTATTAAATAATTATCGTATTTAGACTTTTTTTTATAACTTTTTTAGTTTTTAGATGGGTTTAACTAACTACTAATTCTTAGTTTATGACACATCCTAAATTACCTGTTATCTCATTGAACATACATACATATTTTAAGTTGGGGTAGAGTAGGTATAGATGGTAGCATTTCTCTTGGGTATAAAATATTGCCCAAAAGCTTATAATGTATTGATCAACTATAATTAACTTATTACTGTTAGTAGGTGAGGCTTTAAAAACATGGCAGAGCATTAAACGGAGCTGATGTAGGACATAATTTGAATTAAAAGATGAAATTACCATTACAAAAGCTCTACTTCCCTCAAACAATCTGGTTGATTAATTTAATACTAGGTTGGATAACAAATGACTTAATAAGAAAATTTTATTAGTAAAATAAGCTTTTAAAAGTTTTTATTTAAAAAATTGATTGTGGAACGATTACTTTTTATGAAGAACAACCGAGTGATTGTTCTCGTAAAAAATAACAAAAAAAGTTATTTTATCAATTTCAATTTATTAGATAATCATTCAACAACTTTCACGATTAGGTACATCAAATATTGTAAATCAAAATTAAAACCATACAGTTAAAGTAAAAATAATAATAATAAAGAAAATTAACTATGAAAAACACAAATATAATATACATACAGAAATGTTAGTCAATCACAATTCACAAAGCAATCTTTTTGAGAGACTATTTGATGCAAGTAAGCTTGTTTGAAGTCAAAACTAAAACCGTCACACAATTGCTTTTAAGACCCAACAAAAGTAGACACCTAGAAACAATTTATTTCCGTCAACAAAGTGGGTTGGTGATGCTGGTGGCTATAATACGACCTTTTTTCCATCAAGTGAGCGTTTCGAAAGCTTTTGAGGGACTAACTTTATGCCTCAAAATTTGCATGCAGCTATTCAAGCAATAATAAGTTGGGTCAAACTCAACTGGATATTAAAGAAACTTGCCTAGCTACCCTATAAATGTAACTGCCCCTAGCCTTTGAAAAAAAAAAAAAAAAGAAATCACCGAAAAACTATGTAGGATGAAACTTTTGTCACAAATTATGGAGGAAAATACTGTAAAAAGATGTGTGTTATACGTTTTACATATGCCACAAATACAGTCTCAAGTTCATCCAACTAAAAATAGTATGAGCATGAAATAAATAATGGTCGGAGTCCTATATGGTGTTTTTTTTTTTTTTTTTGAAACATTGGTCTTCTCTGTTTATTAGCTGTTAGATCTGTATTAAATTTAGTTAAAAATCAAATAAAAAAATAATACAGATCTAATGACTTATAAGTAGAGAATACTGATATTTTTAAAAAAGACAGAATACCAAAAAAAATTCCCTTATTTTTAACTCTTGAAAGGATATTTTAAAGGAGTAGTCATTCCAAAAAATAAAAAAAAATGACTCGTTTTGAATAGTTGCCATACAACTTTTTATTAAAAAAGATGGAGTTGTCTATAGTCCCCAATTTAAAAATAAGGGACAATTCCCCATTTGTCATCGTAGTAGACCCATGTGCCAATCAGAATCGGCTTAAAACCTATTGCAACTCTCTTATTATTGAGTCGTAATAGTTAGTCTTTTAAAATCAAAAGTCACTTTTAAACATATAGTAATAAATGGCTGTTATGTACATCTGTCATAAATAATTATATGAAAAATATTAAAATACACATTAATAAACAATTGTCGTTTTTACTGTTAATATTAGTCATTCCATTGTAACCGATTGTCATTTTAAATTTGAATAATATTGTCGTGAGAATTACATCTTCATGTTCTTTTTTTAATAGACACATCCAGTCATGTATGAACACATTTGTTTGGAGCAGTACATCACAATGTTTCATTTGCTATATGCTCAAAAATGATTTCTAATTTTTAAAATAGTAACTGTTACAACTTAATATAAGAGAATTACGCTAATTATTTAACCAGCAACGTTAATCCTTTAACCTTTTATGATGAAGGAAATCTCCTCCATAAAAATGGTGAGGGACTACAGCAAAAGCTAAAAAAATATATATATATATATATATATATATATAGTGACGTTCATCAATAAATTTTGTACACCAATAGTACCAAAAAATTGCTAAAGTAATTGGTAAATCCACTGTTATATGAAAACTTCAAAAGTCGACACTTCCAAGAAAAACTTCAAAAAGTTGATTATGAAAGAATGATAGTTTGACATATTGGTATATCGTGTTTTTGTCCGCCGATCCGAATAAAATCACGTAAAAGTAAAAAAAAATACAAATCCAACAGTTAGAAAAAAATTTAATCTCATCGATACGTATGTGCGTATAAAAAAAAATCTCTATTTTTCTTTAATTAAGAGAGGAAGTTGGAAAACAAGCCGTAGAAATCTAAATGCTAATGCCATATATAAATTTTCACCAGCAATGGCTTTATCACAAGAAGGAAAATATTTAGTATAAAACAGGGCATGTGTTTTAGAAATGTATAAATTGTATGCGTGCCGCTAAAAGCATAGGTGTAACGTGAACTATAAAACATACTCGGTAAAGTAGGCGAGTTAAAAGGAGTGTAATCTAAAACATGCTCGGACCATACTCACATGTCATGCCTTTGATTAAGGCCTGAATGCGGGGAATGTTCTCCACAACACTTTTGTTCACAAGTTGAAGATTATGTGCTATGCACGTGAAGTAATCGTGTGTTAAGTTTTAATTTTTAAAGTATATAATATCTAAATATGAAAATATTAAAAAATTAAAATTAAAAAAATAAAGTTTTAGGGCAACTCAAAGAAAAGATAAAAAAGAATTAAAATAAACAAATAAATAAATTTTAGCACAAAATAAACAAATATGGTAACAAAAATAAAGTTTCCGGCAAAAATTTAAAAATGAGTAAAAAAAAAAAGACTAAAATGAAGAGATATAAGTTTTAGAGCTAAAGGAACTAAAATGGAAAAAAAAAAAATTGTAGGGAAAATAATAAAAAAGAGTAAAAAATGGAAGAAAATGAATAAAGTTTGAGGGAAAAAATAAATAACTTTTAAGACAAAAAGAATTAAAACGGAAAAATAAAATTTTAGGACTAAACCCTTATAAAAACTCTAAAAAAACATAAAAATCATAAAAGACCCTAAAATTAAAAAAAAACATTAAAAACACTAAAAACTCAAAAAATCTAAAAAAAATTTTAAAATACCTTAAAAACCTTAAAAACCCTTAAAAAGCATAAAAACCCTACAAGCCCTGTAAAAACCTAAAAAAACCATAAAAATCCTACAAAAGCATAAAAGCCTAAAAAATCTTAAAAATACTAAAACCTAAAACCCTAAAAATCCTAAAAAAAACCCTTAAAACCCTAAAAAATCCTCAAAAAAACCTAAAAACCCCTAAAAACTATAAATAGACCCTAAAAACCATAAAACACTAAAAATACAAAAAACTCAAAAAACTTTAAAAAACCCTAAAATACCGTAAAAACCTTAAAAACTTTTAAAAAGCCTAAAAAACCCTAAAAACACTAAAACTCAAAAAATTTTTAAAAATCCTAAAATACCCTAAAAAGCGAAAAACCTTAAGAACCTTTAAAAGCCTAAAACCCTATAAAACCCTAAATAAAACAAAAACCCTAAAAGGCCAAAAAATCACTAAAAACTTTAAAACCTAAAAAGCCCTAAAATACCCAAAACCCTAAAACTCAATAAAACCATAAAACCATAAAAATCCTAAAAAGCAAAAAAAAAAGCCTAGAAACCCTAAAAAAACCTAGAAACACTAAAAACCTAAAAAACCCTAAAAATCCTTAAAAAAAACCTAAAAAATCCTAAAAAAAACCTTAAAAATCCTAAAAAATCCTAAAAAAACCCTAAAAACCATAAATAGACCCTAAAAACTCTAAAAACACAAAAAACTCAAAAAACCTAAAAAAAAACCCTAAAATACCCTAAAAACCCTAAAAATCTTTTAAAAACCTAAAAATCCCATTAAAACCCCTAAAAAAGCATAAAAACCATAAAAGGCCATAAAAACCAAAAAAAAAAACTAAAAACACCAAAAACCTAAAAAAACCTAAAAAACCCCTAAAATACCCTAAAAACCCTAAAAACTTTTAAAAGACTTAAAAACCCTATAAAAACCCTTAAAACCCATAAAACCCCTAAAAAAGCCTAAAAGCATAAAAACCCTAAAAACCCTAAGGCTCCGTTCATTTCGCTTATTCGAGTTTAGAATTCGAGTTTTGCTACAGTAAAAAGCTCTCACAAACAATCACATCTAACTTTTTTGCTACAGTAAAAAGCTCTCACATAAAATCAAATCTCAATTCGAATTAAAAACTCGAATCAGCGAAGTGAACGGGTCCTAAAAACACAAAAAAACCTAAAAAACCTAAAAAAACCCAAAAAACCCTAAAAATCCTAAAAAAACCTAAAAATCCCTAAAAACCATAAATAGACTATAAAAACCCTAAAAACACTAAATACACAAAAACAACTCAAAAAACCTAAAACAACCCTAAAATACCCTAAAAGGCTTAAAAAAACCCTAAAAAAAACCCATTAAAAAGCCTAAAAATCCCTATAAAAACCCTAAAAAAGCATAAAAACCATAAGAAGACCCTATAAACCCAAAAAAACACTAAGGTCTCGTTCATTTCACCGATTCGAGTTTTTAGTTTTAGGTTTCTACAGTAAAAAGCTCTCAGAAAATGTCACATCAAAATTTTCTGCTACAGTGAAAAGCTCTCAGAAAATGTCATATCTCAGCTCGAATCGAAAACTCGAATCCATGAAGTAAACGAGGCCTAAAAACACTAAAAACTCAAAAAGCCTAAAATACCCTAAAATAACCTAAAAACCCTAAAAATCATTAAAAAGCCTAAAAGCCCTATAAAACCCCCAAAAAAAATAAACATAAAAAGCCCAAAAATCCTAAAAGCCCTAAAAACACTAAAAACCTAAAAATCCTAAAACCCTAAAGAGAACCCTAAAAATCTTAAAAAATCATAAAAACTTAAAAACTCCCGAAACCATAAATAGACCCTAAAAACCCTAAAACACAAAAACTAAAAAACTTAAAAACCTTAAAATACCCTAAGAATCTTAAAAAAAAAAAAAAACCTTTAAAAACCCTAAAACCCCTATATACTATTGTTATATTTTTTTTTTGAAGGGAAATTATGTTGCATTACTCAATCAAAGCCATGACGGCACTTACAAAACCAACAATACAACTCGGATATTCCTTAACCAATATCTATTTTCTTCTAAAGAAAACGATAACTTCGCTAATGTGTTGATAGCCCTATTACTATGACAAGAAATGTGATTATATAAACTACTATTAACTTCATCCGTTAAGATTTTAATGTTATTTAAAATGATAAATTTTACAAAGATAGTAACAAGGTTCATTTACAACTCTTACTGCATTTATTGAATTACTTTAAATCAACGATACACGAAGTCTACTATCTTTTACAGAATAAAATTAAAATAAAAATATTAAGTTACAGCTACCCAATAATTTATTTTTAAACTTATTGTAAAAGACTTTTATTTTAAAATTATTACGGGAATTACCGATTTGTGAATCTACAATTGACTTTCTTTTTTTTTTTTTTTTCTGCTAAAAACTAATCTACAATTTTCTTTTTTTTTTTTTTTTGAAAAAAAAAAAAAATCTAAACTAACGGTTAAACTCTTTTTGCTGATCGATTAAACTTATCTCCTTTCCAAATTCAAAATTCAAAAAAGAAAAAGAAAAGAAAAAACGGCTAGTAGCTTTTTTGTTGATGTAAAGCGACAAGTAGCTTTAAATCGTTCATTTGTCCTAAAACCTCCAATCCCAAATCCGTCTACTTTCTCTCTCTATCTTGCCTTTGCCTCTATCCGTAAGGCTCCATCGTCGGGTATGTCTCAACGTCACTGCCGCCGGCGAGTTTCGCCGTCCGATATTCCTTACTGGTTATCTATCTGCGTGTCATATCTCTTTCAGCAACCGAGTCACTGTCAATTTGCAAGAAGGATCACCGAAATTTTCTCCGACGATCGAAGGGAAAGGATCGGAGACAATTTCTCTATCGAAGAATCCGTCGCTCACTGATTTGCTTCGTCGCAAATTTCTCCCTCTCGTTCTAACTTCCTTTCTTCTCCATTGTCACGATCAACACGCCTAAAGGAGCCGATCTGACGATCTTCGCATGTTTCTGTGGTATGAGAAAGTACGTTTTAGAAGGATTTTCATTTTCAATTCCACCACTGTCATCCTTTAAGCTTGATTGCTCTTTAAAACGAACTTACTCTGTTTCTTTTTTTTTTTTTCCTTTCTTTTCTGTTCACTTTTGTTCAACTCTCTCTCTCTCTCCTCCAAAAACTTGAAAAGAAGAGCCATGGCGCTTCTGTTCTCAGACCGCGGCCGTCTGAGCAATCCTTCTTCCACTCTAACCGTTTCCACCGCCACCCCGACGCCGCTCTCCGCCACACTTTTGCCGGAGCTTCCGTCTCTGTGATTTGTACCTCTGCCACTCCTCAGCACTCCTCAAAGGATTCAAATCCCAAGCGCCAGAAACCCTCGGTTCTCACTTTCCAGCAAGCAATTCAACGTCTCCAGGTTACTCTTCCACCATAGCCGTTCCATTCTTCACTTCAACTGTTTATTAAAATAGACCTTACGTCATTCTTGTTTAAATTTTCCCCTCCTGTCCAATAGTCTTCGTCCTCTGGGGATGTTGTCCTCTAGCCCGTTCCACATCAGCTTCCATAGCTCTCGCCCCCTCTCTTTGTTTGCATTTGTTGTTTTCTTTCCCTCCCCTGTTTCTCTATAATGAAATCTTTGGTGTGATTTCCACACTTAGCCCATGGGTTTGGCTGATTTCACATTTATTTGTTTTTTCCTCTTCTCTTCTTATCTTATGATTTGTTATTTTAAGGATTTTGTTTCTTTCAGCGAGAATGTAATGTTAGATCATTTGGATTCCCGAAAAGTCTTAGAGTTGTGGATTCTGGCTTTTGGATGGTTCCTCTTCAATGTCTGACAGAGGCGTTGTTTCACCATCTAGAATCACCGCCAAAGTGTTGACGACTGTGTTCCGGTTACAACTTTGCTCGTTTTGTTTCTTGATTCAAATTTTTTTTTGGTAAATGTGTTGGGTTAACGAGAAAGTGTGGGAAAATCAGATGAAAGATTGGGCTTTTTCAATGCTAAAGCTATAATAGAAATTCTTACATCCATTTTTATTTTGTTTATGTTAGATGCTGACTGTTTGATTTCTTTGGCTGAAAAAATTGGATACTGAAGGTTTTGGTTATTGAGGGCAAAGAAAGGAAGTACTAAAGGGAAACTAAATGTATCCAAAATGGATTTTTTAGGGAAAAAAGATGATATTATATCTAAAATAAACTGTTATGGCTCTTTCTGAAATTCACTTTCTAATATAAAGTTATTTGCTCATTACATATGGGCTCATATGGATGCTTTCTTTATGAGTTTTTCTATTCTAAAATTTTTGTGTAAGTTAATCTTTCAAGTTGGCAATAAATTATGGCCACTTCAGAAGTTGTATTGTTGGGTTTTATTTATTGCAATGCTCCCATAAAAGATCTATTCTCAGAAAAAGAGTTGCCACATAGGAATTAACGGCTATTGCAGTTAACATTTTAGGTTTCTATTCAGTTATTATGAAAAAATACAATTTTGTTGTTTCTTTGAAATTATGCTTTGAAATCTAAATGAAAACGTGGATGGATCATGGAACTTAAGGCATATGAAGGAGAAAGGTCATTCTTTCAGGTTCTTAAGGGTAAGTTCCTGTATATTTATGATCTATAATTATCTATAACTAATATAGAAGAACTAATATCTTATATTGCTTTCTGAAACAAAAAAAAGCTCTTTTTGGGCCTAGACAAGTGTTTTTTTTCCTTTATATATATATATATATATATATATATATATATTTTTTTCTTCTTCTTGTTAGCTTCTTCCACTACCTCCCCCTCTCTTTCTTTTATTCTTTCATGCATTTCCTTTGTTTCTCTTGTTGCTGCACTCCATTTTGCTCAATTGTATATATTTATTTTTTCTTTTAGGATTGCAGTTCTCTCTCTCCTCATACACTTTTTTTCAAAAAAAATTTATTTATGTTAGGATTTTGTATGTTTTAGGTTGGGATTGCTGCTTTTATTATCTTAGTTGTACATAGAGACCTTTAAAAGTGGATGAAGTAGACATGCCCAAAACTAGCTTGGCTTCCCTTTCAACTTAAGAAGTTCGAGCGTGTTCTTTTTGATGTCATTTGAATAGAACTTTGTAGAATTTGTTTGATGTACATTGCAAATTTGCTTTTGTGTGTAGTGTGTAGTAATGATTTTCTTGGTCAATATATGCTTAAGATCTAGAGTATCATATATGAATACAAGATTACTTTTAAAATGGATCCATGTAAAAAATAAGATTGGTTTCTAAAAAAGACTAAGGGTTGTGGGTCTTATTTTGGTAAAACCATTAGGAATTGACAATGTTTAGTCGTTTTTTTCTTCATCTAAAATCCCATCTCATTCTTTAAATTGTGTGTTTTTCAAAACTCCTGACGAAATTATCCGAGTCGATCGACTTCACATATAAAACAATATTGTCACAACTTCAACAAAAGCTTCTGTGCATATGGGACTGTCTATTTTCTTGCAGGACAATTGTATTTGTAATTTGTTGACTATAGAAGCTACCCTTAAGACGATCCATAAAAGTTACTACATCTAGACATGATCTATTAAAAGTTAATGAATCGCATGTTATTATTGTTTAGAACATTTTGCACTATTATTTTATCTTCATTTTTTTTTGCAGAGCAAATGGATTGATGCGGCTTTGGACATCAAAGTGGGGCTAAGGGACCAATATGACCATCTTTCAATAAAAGATCATTCTTTAATTTTTAATATTTCATTTAAAAGATCTATTGCTAAGCTCAGTAATTGAATGGAAAGTTTAACTGAGTTCATACAAAAGCAAAATCAAATTAATAAAACACTCTAAATGACCCATTGGAAAGAGCAGGGGTAAACAACAATTAGGTTTTTATTTCCAATTAGATTGGAAAGAGAGGAAGTAATAATTAAACAAATGTTGAGTTCTGATAAGATGTTGCTATTGTATTTTTGTGTCATTCACCAATTTAACTTCTAGCACGAGCATTTATTTGAATGTTAGGTATTGATGTTCATGCACGTGATATTAGGTTTGTATAGAGGACAACTAGGAGAGCCTGTTAATATCTTGTCATTCATCTATGTTGATATTTAGTACTTCAAATGAGATCCTAGTTGCTACACACGTGCATATCTCTCTCTCTAGGCTGGAAGTCTCCAATTGTCGCCAATATCCGTTGAAATAACTTTGGTTTGGAGCATATCGTCATGTTACTGCAGGTTAGTTTTATTACCTCCTCTTCTTTTTGTTTACTTTCTACTGTCCACTTGACCGAATCTGACTAAATTGCAGGGAGTTGACCATTGTATGAAAATTCAGTATGCTGGTGGGATTACTATGGGGACTCGTTCATGGAAAACGGGTAAATTAGCTGCTTAAGCTATTGAGTCTTTCGTTTTGGCTGATATCTTGCTTGCATTTGAATTTGGTTATAGAATTTCAATGACCAATATATTGTTGTGTAAAAAAAGGTCTACAAGTATTCCTTTTTATTTAAGCTCAGTACAAAAAGAGTTAATGATGGGAAGCTCTTGAATACCTAGGTTCCTATTTCTCCATTAAAGTTTCCTTTTCTTTTAGTTGTTCTTTCACTTGTTTCATTTAGTTCTCAAGATAGAATGTTGGATATTCTAGTCGTGGTATATAAATAATAGTATGTGTGCTTTATCAGGTTCACATGAGAAATTAATGTATATTATCTAGAGCGTTCTTGTGTACTTCTTCAGAAACATTTCGATATCACAACTTCATTCTCCGTTTTAGTTGTTATTACTTTCACTTTTTTTTTTTTTTTTTTTTTTCATGTCAAAGATTGAACATAGGACACTTTGGTCTTGAAGGATAAATGACTGATATACTTATATCTGTTCCAAGAAAGAAATGAGTGCCTATTCTCTAGAGCATGCCAGTGTGGGTCTTCTTACAAAACAGCGATTTTTTTGAGAAAGAATCTCGCTCCTTGCTTGCTTTTGGTCTGGCTATTCCTGAGTATGTTTAACCTTTTATTCCCTTTTTTTCTTATTTTTTTAACTGATATGTTTTAGTCGTTTCTTATTGGTTTTGATATCTTCTTCAATGCATGTAGGTATGATCAGCTTCTCAAAACATCACACTTTTGACATCTTGACTCAAGAGGTTTTGTCAGGTGACAGAGTGGGCTTGATATTTCGGTAGTAAGTAAGATTTCCTATTGTAAGCCCATATGGGTATCATCTATTCAATTTGTAGAGCTTTACTTTGCAAGTATGCTTGGCGTAATACTAACTTTGCATTGAATATGGGTCGTACCTGTGTGTTGATATTGATACTATGTCAGGGGTGTCAAAATAAGAAAAAAAAAATGAAGCAATGTTTGTGCTCATTATGTGATTTAACAAGTTATAATAAGTTTAGTTTCAGTGATTTAGATTTTTATTTTCTACTTTTCATGGGTACGGTGTAATGAGTGGCTTCTATACGACTAATTCTCTCCATTTTTATGCTCAATCTTAATCTTCTTGTTGCTACCAGTTTAGCTTGTCAATGTGTACAAATTTGGATAACCATTAGGCGTTGTTTCTGAACCTGGTAGCTGCCAAAGGATCAGTTTTCATATATTGATTGCTCAACTTTTCATTCAGTTTTTTGTTGCATCCTGCAACAGTTATCTTAAGCCGATAGGGGCCATCCTTATTATTTGAGGTTCTCTTTTTAAACATCAGTTAAAACAAGTGGCACAATTTTGGTACTAAACTTTGAGTGATCTATTAGATTAAGCTGCTTGTTGTGTCTCTCAGGACATTTGACAACACTATTTGGATCATACAAATTTTGTGTGATAGTTAATGAAACAGGCTCTTTAATGTTTTAGCTTATTATTGTAGTGTGTTTAGCTAAAAATAGAATAGTCTTTAGATGAAAGCTTTGCAGGCCAAACAAATACATCGATTGACATCGTGGAACGTCATACGTGTATATTTATCTATATTGTGTAGGTGTCCATGCTTGTGCGTGTT